>JAQISU010000002.1:2195000-2737500 GCA_029339505.1 Unio delphinus | reverse complement strand
TTGAGGTTTGTAATAAAAATGTCTTACTTTCCATGTATTCTCAATATTTGTACATCTCCGTTTCAAAAGTCATAACTAGATCTTCTTCTTCTTCTTCTTCTTCTTCTTCTTCTTCTTCTTATTATTATTATTATTATTATTATTATTATTATTATTATTATTATTATTAAGGTAGAGAAGAGGTCATCGCGTGGAAATAGTTTATCAAAGTTACCTCTCGAACCTTAGTATTTTAACTTAAAAGGTAAGATATATTATATTTTCTGCAAAGTTATTAAGTGAAAATGGCGAATCTTATTACAAATGATGCTGACGAAAGTGGTTATATAGACTGTTAAATCACGTGTGTATAATACTTCAAGTGGTCACACTCTTAAGGACGATATTGAATTTGAAACTGTGTTCGAGTGGGACACATTGCAAATGCTATCACTGCCAAACGATTTACGAAGGAATTCAAGTTTAACGGACAGCTTTAAATACGTGTAATTTTACAAAGCTACGATATGAGTCAATACTGTGCCAGTGATGTGGGCGTTATAAAGACCAATTATCTATTTTATTGGGTACAATTTATCAACTACAAGACATAAATCACTGTGTAAATAATGCAGAAAATCCAATAAGTTGAAATGTCTTCATTGTAACAGACAGCTTGTACTTTAATATATGGACCACTTTGCTATACCAGCTGATAAAAATTTAAAACTAATCATGGCAGGTGTATACTAATCTTATGAAAATAAAGTATGTAGATGTATGATTAATTTCACCTTTTGTATCGGTTTGGATGTAAATTACAATGATATGGTTGATCGATTGCTCTCAGGGTATAATCCAGAAGTTGGGATAGGATCCATTTTGTAGCTAGAAACAGTCGGGGAGGTTTCTAGAATAAGTTTTTGCTTTACAACTATTTGAGCTGTTGCAAAGAAGCTTTGTTACATTCCATGTCTTCTTGATATTTTTACAACTCTGTTACAAAGGTTATAACCAGATTTTAAAATTGTACATTTTGAAAACCTCACCGCAGCAGACATTAGACCAAATCCGAATGTCTTTTGTTTTAATACTCCATTTCTCCTTCTTCAAATGAACCTTGAAGTTATTCTTATAGCTTGTCCAATTCACCTGTGATTGGGGTACTTATTATGCCCTTAGGTCTCAAACACCTATATCAACAGTCTGGCTGTTATAAGCAGTGTCGTTTCCCCGAGTGTATATGAATTTCATCATCATCATCATCATCATCATCATCATCATCATCATCTTCTTCTTCTTCTTCTTCTTCTTCTTCTTCTTCTTTTTCTTCTTCTTCTCTTCTTCTTCTTTTTCTTCTTCTTCTTCTTCTTCTTCTTCTTCTTCTTCTTCTTCTTCTTCTTCTTCTTATTATTATTATTATTATTATTATTATCACTAATGTAGAGAAGATGTCATCGCGTGGAAATAGCTTATCAATGTTACCTCTTGAACTTTAGTATTTTAACTTAAAGGGTAATATATTTTATATTTTCTGCAAAGTTATTGGGTGAAAATGGCGAATCTCTTTAAAAATGATGCTGACGTAAGTGGTTATACACTGGGTTAAATCACGTGTGTATAATACTTCAAGTGGTCACACTCTTAAGGACAATATTGAGTTTGAAACTGTGTTCGAGTGGGACACATTGCAAATGCTATCACTGCCAAACTATTTACGAAGGAATTCAAGTTTAACGAACAGCTTTAAATACATGTAATTTTACAAAGCTACGATATGAGTCAACACTGTGTCAGTGATGTGGGCGTTATGAAGACCAATTTTTTACTTCATTTGGTACAATTTATCAACAACAAGACATAAATCACTGTGTACATTAGGCAGAAAATATCATAAGTTGAAATGTCTTCATTGTAACCGACAGCTTGTAATTTAAAATATGGACCACTTTACTATACCAGCTGATAACAAATTTAAAACTAATCAATTGCTCTCTGGGTATAATCCAGAAGTTGGGGTTAGGTCAATTTTTGTAGCTAGAAACAGTCAGGGCGATTAGTGCCGGGAAACGCTTAAAACTAGGAGCCTCTTGGGGCTTCGAGTTCCGTTCAACAGGCCCATCGCCTACTTATGTGTAGGTACCCGCCTAAATGACATTCCTGGGTTCCGCCCTTGGCTCCATCAGTATATACGTACAAGATTAAATACTCTACGAAATGACACACGTTCCATATAAGGATATATGCCAGTTCGTTTTCTTCGGTATCTAAACAACAAACATATTCTACTTATCATTTTAGTCACACATAAATCTGAAGGTAACAAAAAAGGAGATATCAATTTGTTGAATTCAATACACAAAATCCACACAAAAAAATTATCATTTCCTGCATGGTTTATAATGTTTTAGCTACCTAAATTTGGCATCAAACGTTATTGTCATCATGTAGACTAATACTAAGAATAATATTCTAAGAGGTCATTTGGCTGACCTTGACGTATTTTTCTTGCCCTAGTTTTTATTTTATTTTTGCCTTTAATAACAGTGAATATTAAGCATTGGATAATTGTCTTACTGTCAAAACAGATGACGTTGAAACTTTTGATGAAAACCGTATTCATTGCAGAAACCCCATTTCTCATGTACGCGATCAGACGCATTTACATTCAAGACAATTAGGAAAATTCAATCAAATGACATTAATTTTTCCATAAAGATTTCATAAAAATGACCTTCATACAATATTATTCTGAAGTACATTATTTTTCGTGGTTCTGTAAATAACAACTTTACTCAGTAATTCAATTCGCAATATATATATATATATATATATATATATATATATATATATATATATATATATTAGAACGTAGGCATCTCATCTATTCTTGTTTTTTCTTCACAGATTAATGGTCAAAATAATGTGCATTGTTTGTCTTTCTATCTTTAATCCAGGTTTAATTCTAGAAATTCTAAAGGAGATAACTAAATAATGTAGTATCAAGTATCACGTCCATTAATTAGATTATTGTTATTGATTGTAACAGATGCGATATAATAGTTCACATGAAATGTTGCGATGTACGACACATGTTATCTGGAAGTAAGTCGCGAATGATTGAAGTTGTTTGAAAATCACAAGGAAATCAAGATTATTTTAAATACCTACCCATTCCAACCCAGAACTCGGCGTAGTGGAATTTTCACTTGAGGATATATTCTCTCGGAAAATCATTCCCTCTGCTCCCAAAACCAAATATGTTTTGCTAAGGGAAAGAAAAACTCTAGGACTGATTTTTCTTTCTCCAGGGGAAAATCATTCTGATATACTGGAGTAAATTATTTTCCAGGAAAGAAATACTTTGGTCTACGTTCCTACATATATTTATGACAATTCATGGAAAAATTCAAGAAAATATTTCATTTCTTTTTTGGGCTTGGGTGGGGTGTGTAGGAAAAGAGTAGGAGACACAAATTGACAGTAGATTACTATTTTCCATGCTACCATCCTGTGCTAGAAAAATAATCAGAGAGCGACATTTTCCCAATTGAAACAAGAATATAGAGCAGGTGTTTTTTTCTCTGAAGTATTGTGTATATTTACTTTGCATTGTGTAATTAACCTTTATCCATAACTGAAGGTAGGATGAGGTCTACCTGACTAGTTTCTTGCTATTTTGTACACAAAATATTACATAGCAAATATTTACCTATGATAATATATTATACATTAAGCTTATTAGTTTTAGGGTAAAAACGTTAACCGAGTTTCAGTTCACGATACAGCCTTTATTATGACCTTAGAATTTCTAGAAACACATTTACAATTTGATGGAAGTTTCCACTAAGATTATCCTCGGCCTAGTCTTCGAATGGAGTCTTTGGTTTTTATATTATGTTGATTATATTAGAATTAATTATTCCATATCTTAATATCAGTCATAATGGAATCAATTGTAGTTGTTTTAAGTTGAGGTACTTAATTATTTATTAAAATTATTCATTGGAACTACAAAGTGCTCATGGACTTGGGACGAAACCACTATTTGCAAATTATTATGAATTCATTCAAAGACATTGTGGATTATATCATTGTGATACATAAAGACTGTTAGCACATCAACACTTTTCTAGGCTATTGGCACATAAGCACTTTCAAATTGGAATTCAACCATATTAATTTGTTGGAAATACTCTATATATTTATACCTGGGATAGAACGTTAATGAAAAGTTTGATTTTAATTCACAATAATAAAAATTCCTTTTTAATGTTTACTTTATATTCGAGAGAAAGACATTATTTGTTGAATTTTTATCACTTGTTTTTTATATATATCTTTGTTGTGACTTAGTGTAAGACTCTAAAGTCCTAACGGGGGAAATAACTTATAATTTCAATGAGTAAATTACTTTATGGTCCCTATTCGGCTAATTTGATAATCTACCCTTCGACAACATGTGATCATGAACCGAGACTACAGTGCAAATAAATGTTGGCATAAACAATGTTTACACGAAAGATATAGAGACACACGCATTAACATATACAAAGGATTGATTAGTCGCTGAAACTGATAACGAATTTTAAATGTTTCAATGGTTTACGGTCTTAAATGTGACATAATCGATACCTCAATATTATTCTTTCTATATTATGATCCAAGAAAAGACTTTATTAAGGTGACACATTAAATATGACTATTAGTCGAAAAGTACGTTTATAAAGAATTGACAATTTAAACAAGATTTACAATGCTAAAATAAGTCGCTAAAGAGATGGTATATTTAACAGGACATTCAATCATAAGCAAATCTCTAAAGAGTTGACATATTTAGCAGGAGTTTCAGTGCTTAAGTAATTATCTAAAGAGTTGACATATTAATTAGGACATTGATTGCTAAATCAAGTTTCTGAAGAGTTGACATATTAATTAGGACCTACAGTGTTAGAGTAAGTCTCTAAAGGGTTGACATTGTGAATACGGCTAGCAGTGCTAAAGTAAGTCTCTAAAGAGTTGGCATATTTAATAGGGCTTGCAGTGCTGAAGTAAGTCTCTAAAGGGTTGACATTGTGAATACGGATTGCAGTGCTGAAGTAAGTCTCTAAAGGGTTGACATACTGAATAGGACTTACAGTGCTAAAGTAAGTCTCTAAAGAGTTGACATATTGAATAAGGCTTGCAGTGCTAAAGTAAGTCTCTAAAGAGTTGACATTGTGAATACGGCTAGCAGTGCTAAAGTAAGTCTCTAAAGAGTTGACACATTGAATAGGGCTTGCAGTGCTGAAGTAAGTCTCTAAAGGGTTGACATTGTGAACACTGATTGCAGTGCTGAAGTAAGTCTCTAAAGCGTTGACATATTGAATAGGACTTGCAGTGCTAAAGTAAGTCTCTAAAGAGTTGACATATTGAATAGGGCTTGCAGTGCTAAAGTAAGTCTCTAAAGGGTTGACATTGTGAATACGGCTAGCAGTGCTAAAGTAAGTCTCTAAAGAGTTGACATATTGAATAGGTTTTGCAGTGCTAAAGTAAGTCTCTAAAGGGTTGACATTGTGAATAGGGCTTGCAGTGCTAAAGTAAGTCTCTAAAGAGTTGACATATTGAATAGGGCTTGCAGTGCTAAACTAAGACTCTAAAGGGTTGACATTGTGAATACGGCTAGCAGTGCTAAAGTAAATCTCTAAAGAGTTGACATATTGAATAGGGCTTGCAGTGCTGAAGTAAGTCTCTAAAGGGTTGACATTGTGAATAGGGCTTGCAGTGCTAAAGTAAGTCTCTAAAGAGTTGACATATTGAATAGGGCTTACAGTGCTAAAGTAAGTCTCTAAAGGGATGACATTGTGAATACGGCTAGCAGTGCTAACGTAAGTCTCTAAAGAGTTGACATATTGAATAGGGCTTGCAGTGCTGAAGTAAGTCTCTAAAGGGTTGACATTGTGAATACGGCTTGCAGTGCTGACGTAAGTCTCTAAAGAGTTGAGATACTGAATATGGCCTGCAGTGCTAAAGTAAGTCTCTAAAGGATTGACATAGTTAATAGGGCTTGAAGTGCCAAAGCCTATGCTAAGTATATAGTACAGTACAAATACTTCCCTAAATAATATGTTTAAGCAATTACTTTAATCATTTTATTGACGCATCGCATAATTATTAAGAACATCTCAAATCTACTTCATTGTAAATTCATATATTTATCGGGGATTATATATTTGGTGAATTTGCTACATCAACAACAGCTACGGCAAAAGAAAAGGAAATGATCCGTATGCTATGTATATCTATATCGTGTAGTTCACTTTTGTCCAGTCTTATATATTGTATTTCAAGATAACGGTTATATATAAACACCATGCTTACATATGTAACTTTTGTTCATGAGTGTAAGTTTAAATAATTTCTGATATAGCTTCGAATATTCTGGAAACAGACTTGTTTAAATTTCAAGGAATTTTCTATTAGGTTGACTCACATATTGGACCAGTGAAAAAAAAAATATATATATATAACTTGGTAAACAGATAATATATTCGTTCCTGTTCTTAAGATCGGTCATGGAATCCATTTGCTATCAGAGTTTATATTTGTGTTTAGATAAAATTTGGGGGGAATTATTCTTTTAATCATTAATTGGAATTATTAAATGCCCATTAACTTTGAATTAACATATTATATATAAATTGTTCTGATTTCAAATGCGTTCTTAACTGCATTATTGTGGTACATCAAGATGTTCAATACTATTGGAATTGATTCGGATATTCTATACTTTCGGGCGTGTGATAGGACACTAAGGTGTATTGGGGGTTTTAATTTTCACTGTAACTTTAGAAATACAAATTCGTTGATTTTACTAAACGTTTATGTTTACCTTGTTTTTGTGACATAATTTTAGGCATATAGTCGAAACGCGTAAGTACTTTGGATCAACTTTAAATAAAGGAATGTGTTGGTGTTTCTCACTGATTGATAATAATTGTTCATTACTTTTTAAATTATTGACTGAAGTAAGAAGGATATCCAAGAATATTGATCAGTTACTAATTAAAGCAAATTTACAGTGTCTAAATGCGTTGGTTTTTTGTGCTTTACTGTTTAAAACTCTCTGTTATACCCCTGGAATAAAGAGGAAATAAAAATATAATACCATTTTTATCCAAGGCAGCCCATGATTCCGTAACACAAACAGAAGACCACAACAAAACAGCGATGTGCAGCTTCATTCTACCCCACACCAGCGTCATTGGGATGATGAAAACGCTCTAAAACAAAATATAAGGCCAATGACTGCATAAGGAAAGACACATACAAATGCGATCTCCAAGACCTTCAAAATAGCAGCTATTTATATTTTTTAAACATTTACAGCAAATCTCTTTTCCAAAGGTGAACGAGACATTTTTAATTTTTTCCGTAAAATGTGATGACATTTCCTGAATATATAACATACTGGATAGAAGAAAGAAGTACGGTTAGAAAAACTGTTGCTTTCACAAGACGTGAGAAAATAATTTTCTGTAAATTGCTTAGGCAACTATATTTCACTTGTTTTCTTGATACAAATGGCCTCTGAAGCCTAATCTTAAAGTATGCATCCTGTAAAAGAAATACTTCATATGTATTATACATATTTAGGGGAGAAAATATTTTTTTTAGTTGTAACATTCTTATTAGAGTATACACGATCTGATTTCAAAGCTAAAACGTTGAACACCATTGCTTATTGGATATGAATGTATCTGATATTATCCACAAATCTGAAGGAATGTAAAAGGCTAGAAAGCGTCCTGTCAATATAATCCATCATTCGAATACCATTGTCATGAAAACTGCAATGCGATCAAATATCGTATCATCAGTGCCATAGTCCAGTTGAAAGAGTCCATCATTCGGATACCATAGTCATGAATGCTATTGTCCAGGCAAACACTATAATCTCCACTTAAAGAATTAGTTACTGCAACTGTCGAATCACACTTATGAATTTCTCCGCCGAAAACAAATTTCATGCGTCTGCGTTCTTCTATTCAAGTTATATTTTCTTGTGGCAAGTTTTATACGAAGTGTGCACATAAATGTATAAGCAGATATATTTTGTCTCATCCCTTTTTTAAAAATATATTTAGTTGCAAATTAAAATATTCATATATTCTTTCATTTTTTTACTACGTATTTTTTTCAATCTAATTTCTCTCTATCTGCTCAAGTCTTATAAGCACCTAGCAACCTTTAATTCTTCAAAGATCATTAAATACTTATTATTATTATTATTATTATTATTATTATTATTATTATTATTATTATTATTATAATTTACATATGTAAATCCATTGTTACGTCTTCGTTACACTTAGGCCACGAAATACGGACAATATGGAGAAAGGCTAAAACCAATACAGCATAAACAAAGAACACAGAGTGGTGACAGTTTATGAGTACTTTAACACTCATAGTCAAAATCCCACATACACTACAGTGCACCCTTTCATGTGGATACAGTAACACCCACCCACGTCCGCATTAAAAATATCTTCATTCACTGACATATTGATATTTCTCTTGCACCCTTGCACGCCCAACAAAACGTTCTCTAGTTGATGCTTTTGTTTTCTTTTGATAGTATTCTGGTGTAGATCGATGAACATTAATCAAATATACGTGTTTGTTTTGTTATGTTTAACCCGTGTCGTTCAACATGTGTCGTCAAGCATTCTTAAACTTCTGTATAAATATTCCATCCAGAGAAATCAATAATCACAACACGAATATCATATAATATTCTATCTTGTGTACAGTAAGAATTCTAGTAGACTACATGTTCAACACATTATTCTTTTCTTCTTTTTGGTGTTTATTATATGATTCGTTTTAAATTGTAAAGACCATATAAATCGGTGATTGTATATGAGTAAAAACACGTGAAACATTTTACTAAAAAACAAAGAAAAAAAAATTAATTTGAATCAGCCACCACGAAGGCATAATGTCCGCCCGAAAATGCTATGTGTCCCTACTCCTGTGGAAGCCTGCAATCTGTCAAATGACAGTTACATTTAAAACATGTCAATATTTTAATTCGACATAGACTCTGTTATATACATACTACCTTACCTTCGTTGTTTGTTTATTTTTCTTTTACTTTTTTCATAACACTCGAGAAGCGTGAATAGCATGCATTTAATTCCCAAATGCTTCATATTGAGGTCTTTAAATGCGTAAGTTTGTTTAGGCAAGCGCTTAATATAGAAAATAGTTACTGTCAAATTTGTATCAATGGCTAATCCGTCAACGTTTCTATTCCCATTGTTTTTTCATTGCATACTCCATGTAATGCTTAGTTCACAAAAGAATCCAGTTGTAATGGTTTTACGTAAGATTGGTCTTCGATAAATTGATAATATGGACATCTAACAAATGCGATTATTAAAAGATCAAACATATCAAATTAGCATTTGTCAATTGAAGAGATGCATTCAAAGCTTCCATTGTAACAACAATCGTCTTTACTCAGAGTTTAAATTTTTAAAATTTAAATCAGGATTTTGGTGTTATAATGGATATGAGAGAAAATAACATGTAACTAAGTAGAAATTATTAAACAATAATAACAAATGACAAAGTAGAAATTATTTAAACAATGATAACAAATGACAAAGTAGAAAGTAGTTCAACAATGATAACAAATGAAAAAGTAACAAATAGTAAACATTCAGCTAATCTCATTTAATTACATGCTATGTAACCGCCTTGACATTCGTCACCATTGTCTCCAGACAAAACAAGACACAGTAGTGGAATAGTCAAAAAAATAAAGAAAATATTTTAAAATTATTAATGATGACTACAACAAACTATCAGTTGTAGATTGTTCATAAAAAAGTATGTGACCAGTTTCCATTCTTTAAATTTAAAATTACTTACTTATTTCAGTATTTAAAGCTGCTTATAATGCAGAATTGTCCAGCTGAAAGAGTTTATGCCACCTTTGATTTTTTCTGGAAGATGTACCGGGAATTAGGCGGCAACGGTTCTATATAAGTAATCAAAAACTGACGTCAGGGCACAGGTAAACTATCATTTAACTTATATCATATGAAAAGCACTTGATCCCCGCCTTAGAAATATAACTTCAGTGTGGGTAGACTGGGTGGACGTGTTTACATAGGCCACCGCCTTCTCATAATATCTGCATACGTAACGATGGCTGAGGTAAGATTGGGAGATTCCATTCTGTCAGATTTGTCCCTGTGTTTTTCACACCTACAGATTGTACAATCGTTTGGAATAGTGTACTATTTACCTATTGATAATTGTACTAGCGGCGTCCTCGCTTGGCACGTAGCATTAAAAGGTTAGTGTTAGGACTGGTCAACCTGGTGTTAAGATGTGAGTTGGTGGGAGATGATGATACATGTCTGCGGCATGATGCCCTAGTGCTATACATCACTATAAACTGCCACATTGCAGGCATCAAAGCAATATGAGTGAAACATTGTTAAAACTACCTTAGAAATCAAAATCACACACACACACACACAAAGACACCTACATACTAATAATATCCTATCCCTGCAAATGCATCTGACATACTACCTTAATTGGAGAACATTTGAAGGTTTAGGTATCAGCAAGCCAGTACAAACTATTGACGTTGAAAAGAAAACAATGAACATCTTGAGACTTTGCTCCATCTTCGGAATATTCGATAAACCGCATGAGTCACATTAGATTTTATGTCCAACTTTAACCAGCAAACAAACGAGATTTCTCATCAAGAATTTTAACAATTAAATATTCTGTGACGAATGGGAAAATATGACAAAGATGAGGACAACTGGGAGTTCATTCATTTTGTTATTACAAACGAACTGGCATCCTTTGCGTATAGCTGATTGATCGTATTGATCAACTTTCGACCCTTTTTATATTTATTCACTGTGCAGATATTTTACGCAGAACCAAATCGAACTCAAATCGTTCATGACGTTTTCGAAGCATTTTGAAGAAACATAATATTAGCCGATCAATAATCACTGGATTTGTGAGTACTGTTTCAAACCTGACAACAATTATAACATGATAGGTGTCTGCTGTACTGATGTCATTCGCACTGATAGTAATGATCTTTTTCTGTTTACGAAAATGTTTTTATGCATGAAGGTAACGATTACTGTTGTATGCATGTCTTAAAATCTCTTAAGCATATCAGCTGTGTTTTCAAGGATTGAAGTTACTATAGTGCTATTGTGTAAGAAATTTGAAATCCTGCATACACTACATATCAAGTGTGAGACTTTATGATCCTCAGTGCATTTTGAGCTTCTGGTGAAACACATACTGGACCGGCAATGTAGGAATGGGGGACCCAGAATGTCCATTCATATGTAGCAGTTGCAATCAGATGTACATACCTAATATCGTACGATACTCTGCAGATTTAAACTTTTCATACATTTATGGAATAGTTTTATTTTAAAAAAATAATAGTGATTTTAATGTTTTCACAAGGTTTCAATATGTCTCATTTTTAATAATTTAATAAAATGACATAATCTTTGCCTAGAGTATATACATGTCATATATTATTGCCGTATATTTTGTACACTGAATGTTCTGCCTGCATGTCTCTGGAATTCTGAACTGACTGAACAGAGGAATGTTCTTCTTTTGTTATGTCTTTCTGACAAATGGAGACTGCGTAGACGATGTCCATATATATGCATGATGCTACTTGACATGAAATAGCAAGTCTGTTCTTACCACTATATTTTGTGACATCTTTGTACTTTACAGGCAGAGATCTTCCTGTCCTCTGTTTAGTAGGTTGAGAGTTATTCAAACATCTGATTTGAGCAAATAAAGCACACATAAAGCTCAAGCTTGTCGCCTCCAAGGGACGACATACTTACTTTCCATTCAAAACTATGCCAAATAAACCATTGCTTTTAGTATTGGTTAAATCTGTTGAAAGATAGGCTGAAGTACTGGAACGAATTTCGTTTCTGTTTGTTTGTTTGTTTGTTTGTTTGTTTGTTTGTTTCTTTCTTTCTTTCTTTCTTTCTTTCTTTCTTTCTTTCTTTCTTTCTGTTCAGATATACTAATTGATTCAACAATGTGAACATTTAAGGTGATTTAGAAGAATATTACATTCATGCGGTAAGTATACTAGGGCAGGAAGTATTCGAATGGTGATGAAACAAGTTTCTTCGGAGCAAATCAAAATATACATGTATTATTATTAAGTGCTAAAAAGACTCAAAGTCATAATAAATAGAATTAACAAGAGTGTTTGTTGTAATTACTTAGGTGAATATATTACTATAAGTAGATACAGCAACAAGAGACACATACATGTGTAGTGAAGTATTCGGTGATAGATATTGTATACAGGTTAAGAGGCCTTAGTGGTTACTTATTCGAAGGGATAGAACAACGATAAGAAAAAATTTTTTGTTTTCCACGGAATATATTAACTATCTCATGTGTCATTCATCTATCATCCCATATCGACTGTATCGTTAGCATTATCGCCAGTGAATGCGCTGGTGATATTCATCCAGCTACAGCAGACGTAAGCAAAGAAGTGGCTTCTGCTTCCATAATGTAATGTTTGAATTATTGATCTTGAAGATTTTCAAAACATTTTTTATTTACCTAAATGTGGCTTGTATTGATCAAGTTTACTCTATGACTGATTTCGCAGAGTGACCTCTAATTTGGTTTTTTGTCGTTTATCTTGTTCTTTCAGTCATTCGTTAAATATGATTGTGTTGCAATTGCACTAATTGTATTCATGTCGGTTTGCATTTGGTATGTATCGATAAACTCTCCAAGTCTTTGTCATTGTATATTGAAATTTGTATGTGTGTTAAATTGCATCTTAAATGTATATTTAATATCTATTGTACATGTATATTTTGAATATACGCACTAACGCTTTATCGAATTTAATTACTGCGTGTATATATGTAAGTATATATTTCTTATTGTTACAAGCAAACTCGTATTGTTTATAGTAGGTAACGTGGCGCGAAGGAATTAGTGTTTCTTGTGATGTAATTACAACTCGTCTCTAAACAGAATATTATTTTAGCGTTTGTTGTCTGTGTTTTTATGTGAAATTTTAATAAAGTAAAGGGGTGATTTATTGACTTTTGAGCGGCGTGTACATAATGAGTCAACATGAGATATCGCCCACACAAACGCATTCTCTTTGTCATCACGTACTATCTAGACGGCGTTTGTATGTCCCACGCAAGCGCTGCTTAAATCTGTCAAGTCTGAAGTATATGTAAAATATTGCACAGCATACTTATGTTTGGTCTTTTTTTTATCACATTTTAATTTTGCTTTGTCATATTCAAGACAACTTGGGTGCCCATAAAACGTTATGCGAGGATGGGTGAATAACGGGAAAGATCAATCCGAATATGTTTCTTAGTATGAGAAGTTGTTTAGAAATAACTGTACTACATTAAATATTTACGAATGATCTTTGCAACGTTTAATTCACTCGCTTTTCGTTACAAAGTTAGAGAATATTTTGATCTTCTTTTTGCAATCATTCAGCACAAGAGATAATGATCATGTTTTGTGCCTTTGTTTCGTAACAAATATTACGTAATGTTTCCAAATAATAATGGATTAAAGCTTTACTTTATTTTTATAATTTGCTAAAATTTCCTGTCCCCAATTTATTGAAATGGTAATTAGTTATTTCGATGATTCTGATCAACAGGTGTCATCTTAATTGGAATTATCTGCGTTATGTAATACGTGTGTTATACAATAATTTGCAATCACTCGGGCCCGACCATAGATGATGATTGATACTCATAAACCTATGTCTACGTAAAGAGATAAGTGGTCAGTGAGCTTTTAGCCTTGTATATCTGACTGTAGTTTTTAGTTACCCTAAACATGGCATATGTTCTTACACTAAGCTTTAGATGATCTTCCTTGCCGCTTGGGACGTGCATCAGTTAGGTTAGTGCTGACGAATATGCTTGGCTGTTAGGTATAAGTTATTTTATTTACTGCCTTTAGTTCTGTATCCTTGAACGTGGACCCAATTTGTTTTGATATATGGACTCGTGGTACATGTTCTCATTCTGTACGTACGTGCATAGTCAAATCCAACACTTATGTTTTTGTATATTGAACATTTTTATTCAGGTCAGATAGTATCATAAGTGTATTTGCCTGTGTTTAAGCATGTGCATTCAATCATTGATTGCAAAATGTTTTGCAAGGAATCTAATTGTGTAAATTGATTATGTACACTGAATATTAGATCTAAATTATCCATTTGTCTGTGCGGTTTATTATTTATTTTTTTGGGGGTGGGGAGGGATATGCTGTTGATGGGGTTGAGATTGGTAATGTCTGTAATATTAGCGAAGAATCCATGGTTTTAATAACTTGTTACATAATTAACAAAATTAAATAATTATTATTTATTGTTGTCTTTTTTCTATGTTTTTTTAAAATATTTTTTTCATTAACCAAATTATGTAAAATGGATAAAATGAGGTAATATATTTGTTATGTCCATGCTATTTCACGCTAAATAAAACTGTGCATATATGTCTATGAGTACGGTCAATGAAGCTCTACAACAGCTGGTTGCTTGGCTATAGGTTACAGGTAAATATATAAGAAGGTGTTATATAAGATTGATTCTCATTGCAGAGATATACATTCAACGACATTGTTGAAAATAGACACTTTAAACGTTCGGAGAGCACATGTAGTTAGAGATGTTGACATTAGTATTAAAAATTTAGATGTCACTCAGTGACGAAGAGACCACCTATACAGATTATTTACGTTATTATTCTGACCATAAGAGAAATTGTATTTTCCTATCCGGGTTCATGGTGCAAATGAATGTAAGTGTATTCATTTCATGTGTTCAGCTAAACATGAATACCCATAAATACAAGATTCATACATAACGTAGTGCACGCAACAAAATTTATTATTTTTTACATGAGGAGTTTATGAGTATATATATATATATATATATATATATATATATATATGTTCGAGATTCATTATTGTTATTTGGTTTTAATAATGTTAAGGTAAATGAAGGAATGGCAGACTCTGTAACCAATAGCCAATCAACAAGCTGTTCTCGAATTTCATCGTGTTTGAATGTTAAAATATTTTAAATATTTTGTTCAGAGTTTAAATGCAAGGTTGACGCAGTCTCCTAGACCTGTATCATACATCATTTACATGTATTGTTTTCATCCTTACTTAGCTGTTATTAATGTCGCGAGATTTATAAATGTTTTGCTTTGTTTTGTTTTTTTTATGGTTTAACGTCATTTTTCAGCACACTATAGACTATACATGGCGGCCAGTATTAAATGGTGGAGGAAGAACCCGGACAACCCCCCCCCCCCCCGAAAGGACCACCGACCCACGAGAAGCTACTGGCAAGCTTTCTCACATAACTACATTTTCCGAATCTTAGACTCGAACATACGCAGTGAGATGGCGGTGGTCCGTAACGGACAGCGCTTGTTTTGGAAGAAACATTTACTTTTTTATTATTCTGTCAATTGTATATATCTTTTTCATTAAAAAAATGTATTTCGTGTCGATTTTGGATTAAAAAAATTATAAAACATTTCCACACCCTCGAATTCAGAAGTTGTGAAAAGAGCTGACACTGTAGGTGTTGATATTGTTACATGTTATTGGTAGAAAGCATAAGGTGGAATTCTCGGACCTATTACTGCTTTTTAAAAAAAAATTTATATCACTATGTGGTATGACAGAGCTAAATAGATAAATGTGAAAATATGTTTACCGACTGCATGGCAGGTCTGTCACGTGCTTTCCTGAATAAACAATGACCTAAACACGGTCAAAAATATAACTGAAATAATTTGAGAACGACCTAAGAGCTCGATTAATTTATCTGATGTAATTCCCATCACAAATGTCAATATAGACAGTCATACTACAAACCAGGGCGCTACATCCAGAAACGTCGACACATAGTCTGCTGCTAAGGGATGAAACTATTCAATACATTTACAAAAGGTCCGAATCAACAGGATATCGATTTTATGCATACCAAATTAGCAGAGCAATTAGAGTATTACCTGTATTCATCCGAGAAAAAATACTTTTGCTACAGTTGTATCCAGTAGTATGATATTATACAAGAATAAAGCATATCTTCTTAATTGATACCGCAGGCCACATGCTATTGACATACTGTATCGACTCTAGATCTTAAACTAGTCAAACAGTACTGTTAAAAAAATCATGAGGTCAAACACTACTGTTATTACATTCATGTAGTCAAACACTACTGTTACAAAATGCGTGTAGTCAAACACTACTGTTATTACATTCATGTAGTCAAACACAAATGAATACGGTCACTCCCACCCTCCAGATTTTCATTTACCTACAAGTGGGCACTAACCTGGTGGTCTAACAACGTAATTGTGGCCAGACATCCTCATATTCACTCACTCGTGCGGCTATTCAGACCTAATGAGCTGAATATGGAAAAGAAACAACTTTCAGAATAGTCTGCTTTAATTGTAACTACATTAAAATATATGACGGTTACGAATGGGTTAATAGTCTTGCTCATTTCTGCTGTGTTGTAACTAATAGGGCTTTCATTTTTTTCTGTATTTATGATCATACTATTTTCCTTGCACCATACGTGAAGTATGTTAAGAGCATCTTGTCAGTTATTTTTTTAGTACCGTTTTGTTTTAACCGATCTCAGACAATGTAATATCATCTGCATAGAGGTCATTGGAAGAAATTAAAGTTCCAATCTTAAGAGGTAAATCGTAGATAAATATAATGAATAACAGAGGTCCAAGGATAGAACCTTGTGGTACTCCACAATCAATATTTTTACGTTCAGAAAGATGACCATTTAAACATACCTTTTGCAGTCTATCGGTTTTCACTGCATTGAAATATATTTAGTTTTTTAAGTAAAATTTCATGGTTTTAGAGATCAAAAGCTTTACGAAAATCAACCATGATAGTGCCTATAATTTCTCCTTGATCTAATGATTTCAGCCATTTATCAATCAAAGATACATATGCAGTTTCAGAGGAGTGATTCTAAATGTTCTAGCACAAGTGCAAAGTTTACAAATGTCTGAATATTCTCCTATAATCTTGAATGTCCTGATATACCAAAAGTGTTGAATGTTCTAATTTTTAAGAATAATATTAACCAGATCATCTTTCAATGAGTTATCAATAATACCATATCAATATAAAATTAAACAGACAGTAAGCACTTTGTAATTGTGACTGGGAAATAAGCAATATTAGAAATGGTTTGAACATCATAGCTCAAAAACGTAGAACATTTTTTCACAATGTTTGCGTAAGTAGATATGAATAAAGTTGAAACAAATAAACACAATTTTTCATACAAAATTGTTTAACATTGATAATATCAGCGTATAAAACTAAAGATAATTGGTTTATAAAGTATTTTTAAGCTGTAATGTACACAGATTAAGAGATTTGTAATCAGGTAGCATAAGTCTGTGTTTGTGACTCGTGTGTGTGTGTGTGTGTGTGTGTGTGTGTGAGAGAGAGAGAGAGAGAGAGAGAGAGAGAGAGAGAGAGAGAGAGAGAGTATAATTTAACCTAACTGCACCATAGTATAATGTAATGGCACGCGAATCGCCGTCTTTGGAGTTTAAAATGAAAACTCAATGTACATAAGGTATTCAAATTAGCTAAATTGATGGGAAATATGAAGATAATTAATCATTTTTAAAGATTCCACAGTTATCTTGAAATTTATCATTTAATCACGTTAAGTCGTTTTTTTCTCTATATCTTGACTGTATGACATATCCGAGCGAAAAGTTATCGATTTATCTACATTATAATCTACACTGAATACCTAGAATAGACTAGAACAAATATACCATGTTTAACTACTTTAATACACCAATGAAAAATTATATGTCAACACTATTGCAACAAGAATAAAAAAAATCATTATATTCACAGAGAGAAGGTTAGAGAGTGAGCACTGCTCACCTTCTAAGTGTACAGCAGCACATCGTGTACGTCTTTTCGTTTAGGCGTGTTTTTTTTTTCTTTGTCTACACTCCTAAAAGAGAAAAGAAAGAGCGGATAACGTACTCACCACCACTATTGATATTTTTATACAATTTGTTTTATTCAGTTTCATATTATTTTTAATTTGCAGAGTAGAGATTATTTCTGGATTTCAATCATAATGCTTCTTCCTTTTTCCTTATATAATGTTTGTATAACACTTATGTCAGCAAAGATTTTACCATTCTAATTGTTTCGCTTATTCAAATAAAAAGAGTGAAGGGCAGACATTTTAAAACAGATTTGATACTAAGATAGAACAAGTGGCAAGAGAGAAAATAATATTATAATAATAATATTATCCGACCCAAACCAGTGACGTATTGACTGATCGAGCATTCTGAACAATAACCTCCAAGACCATCTGATGTCCTCCAAGCCCTACTGGCTAGATATGTCAAACGTCAGATACAGCGGCCTTAAAAATGGAAACAGAGGTCAATCCGATATATCTTATATACTAAGTGAGTTCTCAAATCATCGCAAAAGGACAAAGTTTTGAAATTAGAAGTAAGACAATACTAGTCAACATGGTCCCTCCAACAGAGACATAAATGTAGAGCAAATCAGTGGATGTCCGCTTCTCCGGCTTAACGCTGAAAATACTAAAAACAAAAGAAGTGAGATTTAAACTTGAAAATAAATGATGAGTGTCAACTATTCGCGAGAAACTAACCACTTATTGAGACTACGGTACCATCACACAGGTGACAGGATGATAGCCATGACCAGTGAAAACCCAAAATAGGTTCGACCTTTCTTATCTGCGTTGTGGGCTGTAGAGTTAAGTCTTGGTAGAGATGTTGCGTCTACCATCGTCCCTGCGTCACATGTTTAGAAAAGGGCCATCCTTCTTGGGGGTGTCAAAATCCAGTACGAAAAGACATGAGACTTATGCCGTAAAGACAGATAATAATAAACCAAAAGTGGACACGCAGATGGCCTTAAGAGTCAATCCCGGACGCGGAACCGAATCTAGTATGGCCAAATCCCCAAGTAAACGAATCAGAGGAAGAACAACACTTTCATTAAATGCAGATGAGATAGAAACACATGAATCTAGCCTTCCTCTGGTAGAAAAGAATACAGTACCGTACTACGTTGTCCTAATCAAACAAACAAACAAACTATTTGCAAATGTCTTCCGTGACAAAGTACAAACCATTAGAGATAATCTTGAAAATACAATTTCAACTGACTCGTCGTCACCATACAGACTTTCAGCGGCAATCGTTAACTTCATTTGAACCTGTCTCTATGGATTTAGTACGTACAATTGTAATGAAGATGTACTGCATCCAAAGTCATGTGAACTTGATCCAATTCTCTCTCTCTCTCTCTCTCTCTCTCTCTCTCTCTCTCTCTGTCTCTCTCTCTCTCTGTCTCTCTCTCTCTCTCTCTCTCTCTCTCTCTCTCTCTCTCTCTCTCTCTCTCTCTCTCTCTCTCTCTCATCCGAAGAATATTCCCATTATTTCTCAAAACTGTCATTGTAATGCCTCTGCTGAACAAACCAATGCTTGATTGACCATGTCAATTTTAAGAACTACCGCCCAGTGTCTAATCTCCCATTCATATAAACATTCCTAGAAAACGTTGTTCTAACATAGCTGGTATCTCATCTGAATTCAAATAGTTTTGTTTAGCAATGTACAGTTTGCATCTCGCACCTGCCACAGTACGAAAAGTACTCTTCTAAAACTAGTTAATGACATCTTCCCTGTTTTGGCTTGCGGAAAGATTATACTCCCCACACTCCTTGATTTGTCTGCATCATTTGGTAAAACAGACCATGATATATTACGACACCATCTCCAGCATGAGCCTTATTGAAGTTCAAGTCCGATTTAGTCAAATAGACAAACATTATGTCTGCAAATGGAATACAATCCAGCCTAGTTGATCTATGTGGTGGTGACCTTTAGGGGTCGGATCGTGACTCTGTTCTCTTCATTTGATACAAGTAGTAATATGGGGCACTCTAGCGTCAAGGGAAAATCGAGTCAAAAACAGCTTGGGCTAATCTAGCGTCAAGGGGAATTTAACATGGTGGGCCTATCTAGCGTCAAGGGGAATTTAACATGGGAACTATTTGGGCCTATCTAGCGTCAAGGGAAATTGAACATGGTGGGCCTATCTAGCGTCAAGGGGAATTGAACATGGTGGGCCTATCTAGCGTCAAGGGGAATTGAACATGGGAACTATTTGGGCCTATTTAGCCTCAAGGGACATGGAACATGGGGAATATGATTGGTATAGGGAAACTGTCTAGGGACAAGGGAAAAAAAGGGTGGCAATGAAAGCTACTATCTTTTCGAGACTTATGAGTGGCCCTGAAAAGGGCCGTTATATGTAATGTTAACGTTGTCTTGTTAACACAGAGGACATCTCACAGATCTTCTTCTCTTCCTTAAACTTCTCCTTACTGTGGGTCCATAGAAGAGAACTCTCTTCAAGCAACCTTGTCTTTCCACATAGACTCTTCTCTTCCAATAGGCTGTCTCCGTCCTATGAATGACACTCCATGATGATCTGACATACATGGGTATGTCAGTCCTAAACAGCATACTTGACACAAGGGTTGACGATTCAACATTAGTCCACATCTTCTGATGAGAACAGGTGAATCGAATGCCGTGTACTGCGGTTATTTATAGGGGAAGAGCGGATTGAAACGGATCGAGTGTATCCACCAATCCAAACGTGCGCTACAAAAGTCAGACAGCCATCCAATCGGAAGAGAGCAGTCTGTGACGTCACCTTTTCTATATAGAGGTACTAGCGCCTGTGCGCAGTCAATCGATTCAAGAGAGTTGTCAATCATGGCGGACCCTAAGAAGACAATGAATTGGAGTGAGACAGGAGTAGAGACAGCAAGTCATGGACCAACAGTGACTACTAAAGTCATGACAAATCTACATCCAGAAGAAGTTGATTTTAACTGGGATATTGTGGATTTTTTAACATCGCAAGAATTTATTCCGGAACCTTCGTTGCCTTCTGTATCTTCTTATGGACACGTCGATGATTTTAAGCAGAGACAAAAAGAAGCATTGGAGCGATTTTTACAACAACAGAAAGTAGAAGAACAAGCTTTTCTTATGCAACAGCAGGAAGAAGAAGAAGCAAGAAGAAAACACCAGGAAGAAACAGTAGCAGCAACGGAGAAGAATGAAGACCAAGGACAGAAAGAAAATAGTGAAAATCAAACGGTTACGACGGTACTTTTAGATATTTTAGCTGAGTTAAAGAGTCTGAAACAAATGTATCAGACTTCTTTATCACGACCGAAGAGAAAAAGACCTTCTCGAGCGAAACAACCCGATCTCTCTGTGACTACGTCTACCTTACCACCGTTAGTGATTTCTACCAAATCATTGACAGGAACCACCAGTCCCGAAGTAGGCCTTGGCCGTGGCAAAGGCTTAAGACAGCTCAAGAGGATTTCATCCCGTTTCTGAGTTTGTTTTGTTTTAAATACACAAAACACCAACGGTCCTTTTCAGGACCACTCCAATTATTTCGAAAAGAAATACTATGTCAATTGCCTATTTCAATGAAAACTCAAAAGTCCTTTATGTTTTTAAAAACCCATGATGTACGTGTGAGTGAATGAATGTGTGAGTGTAGGTAATTATACTATCAAATCAAAACCAAGAGACACTTACGTTTTTTCTCTTTAGTTTATTCTAGTACAAACGTCACAATTCAATATCACAACATAACATAACACAAGACCACTTTAAAAAAGTTCATAGGTTTTCTTCTGTTTCACTCTTTCTGTTTTTTCATTTTCTTTACTGTCACAGCTTTTTTTTCTTCCTCTTCACTTTCGTTTCGTCTTCTTTTCTTGTTTTTGTGAACGTGACGGGGTTCTTCCTTGGAGGAGGGTACCTCTTTCTCCTCCTGTTCAGAATTTCTTTCCTCCTCCTCATCCTCTTCCTCCGCCTCCTCCTCCTCCTCCTGCTCCTGTTGTTTCTTAGGGCAGTTTGGAGACCAATGTCCTTTCTCTTTACAATAATAACAGGTATCTTGACTTTTGTCTCTATTGTAGCCTTTTTTATTTTTGTTACGATCTGAACATTCTGTAGCCCAATGTCCTTTCTTCTTACAGATATAGCAAGTATCTTGACTTTTATCTCGATAGGAGGGAGAGTAGGCTGTCGGCTGGTCTGACGAAAACTTTCGTATGACCCCACGTAAAGCTCTAATGAGAAGTTCCACTTGTGTAGGTTCTTCCATCGTTCTGGTCAATGTGAGAGTGAAAGGAATACTGAACCGTTAGACACTAACCCTTTATATATGCACGGATCGAACATGAATATATAGGGGTTATGGTCTTTAAAAGGTAGTCATTTGACTTTTTGCAGACAAGATGAAAAGGCCACATCATGCTGTGGAGAAAGGAAAAGATAGTAAGAGACAGAAACGTAATGTATCGCCTAGCACAGTAGCTGAAGTCTTGGCTCAAATTCATGCCAGTGATTTTGAAGATGACATGAGTGAGCCCGAATCCACACCCAGACAATCCACGTCCAAGCAAAGTGCACCACCCTTAGTAAACCCTGAAAATTACTATCACATTCGAGAGACAGAAAAGCGTTCCTCTCGAAAATTTAGAACAACGGCTTACACGTATGCCGTAAAGTTTAAAGATTTCAAGGCCAATGTACCTTTGGAGAATACAGAAGGGTTCATTACTGAGGTGTGGGATTCTGTGTTAACTGCACTGAAACAGCAATGTCAAGCCAAAGAATACGATCGCTTGAGACTTTCTATTCATCACGATAATTTGAAGTCTCCCGTTTGGATCGAGTTTACTAGCCCATCATAATTAACACCTTCCAAAGTCATCGACAAAATTCAACATGTGCAACAATCCAACGACAAGTTTCACATTGACGATGGAAAAGCCACACTGTTTATGACCCACGTGTCTCTTCCCCAGGGGACAGGACGCAAAAAAGTATTATTGGTCGACAACCTTCGCAACACCAAACTAAGCCTCGTCCGAATTAACAATCCTCAAGACCAGATGTGTTTAGCCCGTGCTGTCGTCGTGGGACGAACGTATGCCAACAAGAACGACACGGCAGAATGGAAAAGAGCCTGGAAAACTATTCAACAATCGGACCGAGCCAAACAAAGAAGTGAAGCAGAACTCCTGTTACAGCAAGCGGGGATATCCAAAGACACTCCTTGTGGCATTCCAGAAATGCAAAAGTTGCAAGACGTCTTGGCTCCACGTTACACCTTGAAAGTACACCCTCAAGAAGTGCGTGGACCTCTTTTGTTTCGAGGCCACGATTTCAAAGACCGAAAATACATTCACGTCTATCATCACGATGGTCATTTTGATACCATTACCAGTATCACTGGATTCCTGGGATACAGTTACTACTGTGAAAAATGTGACTATGGTTATAACAATCGAGAACAACACAAGCATTGTGGATCAAAATGTGAGGGATGTTTGGCCTCACAACCTTGTCTGGACCAAGGACAAGAAAGAGTTCATTGTCCTGTGTGTCAGCGCACTTTTGTCAGTCCTACCTGTTACCAACAACATTTGAAGATGCAAGGTTCACAGCAGAAAAGTGCTTGTCAACTGCTGAGATTGTGCCCTACTTGTGGACAAGGCATACGTACTAGTAATGCCAAGTTTCACGTTTGTCGAGGGAAGAAACGATGTCACATTTGTCGCCAAATCGTGGACTTGGAGCACGAATGCTTCATTCAAAAATATCAACCCCAACCAAAAGATACCCAGAAGAAAGGGAATTTTATCTTTTTTGATTTCGAATGCATGCAAGAAACTGGTATTCACATTCCTAATTTCTGCGTAGCTCACCGTGCGTGCGAGCAGTGCATCCAAGAACCTATCTTTAGTCATTGCCCTTACTGCAGCAAGATTCCTGGAGGACGTGAAAAAATCTTTCGAGGGTCAAACACGCTAGCCGATTTTGCCCAATGGATCCTAAACCCCATCGACGAAACGTGGAGTCCAGAAGACATCGAACGTTACGGCAATTGTCATTGCCATGCCACGGTCATGGCTCACAATTTCTCGGGATACGATGGGCAATTTCTGCTTAGATACTATGCGGAACAAAGTACCGAACGGCCTCAAGTGACTTTGAACGGAGTCAAAATCATTTCTATGCAAGTAGGACAAGTACAGTTTAAAGATTCGATGTGTTACTTGGCCATGCCATTAAGTCGCATGCCTAAAACGTTTGGAATGACAGAAATGGCTAAAGGTTATTTTCCACACTTTTTTAATACCAAAGCCAATCAACATACCGTTCTACCCCATTTGCCTGAGGCTGACGACTACGACCCCGACAACATGCGCACCGAACAACGAGAAGCTTTCTATGCTTGGTACCAGACTCACGCCTCGGACCCATTTGACTTTCAAGAAGAAATGTTAAAGTACTGTCGATCTGACGTGGACATTTTACGACGTTGCTGTGGAAAATTTCGAGAATTGTTCATGGAATACGGAGGGATCGATCCTTTGAAAGAAGCTTGTACCATCGCCAAAGCGTGTTCTTTAGTGTACCGAAAACGCTTTATGCCTGAAAATACTCTAGCGGTCATCAGTCCTCAAACGACAAATTTTGTCAAACGTCAATACTCGGTCAAAGCCCTACGCTGGCTCCATTACTTGTGCGACAAGGAAGACAAATGGATCCAACACGCTCGCAACGGAGGAGGCGAAAAGACCATCGGAACGTATTCGGTAGATGGTTGGGACTTAGAAAACCCTCAGATTGTGTACGAGTTTAACGGATGTTTATTTCACGGATGTCCCCTATGCTACCCTCAACGAGACACCAAAAATCAGTTTTTACAACGAACTATGGAAGATTTGTACCAGACTACGTGTCAACGACGTTTGAAGTTAGAACAGCAAGGATACCAGGTGGTGGAAATGTGGGAACACGAGTACGATCAGCGTTTGAAAACCGATCCCGAGTTTAAACGCATCGTAGAAAGTTACAAGTGGGTGGACCCCCTGAACCCTCGGCATAGTTTGTACGGAGGACGGACGAATGCCACTTGTTTGCTGTACCAAGCGGACGAGGAGAAGGGAGAAGAAATCAAATACTTGGACGTGTGTTCATTGTATCCGTACGTCTGCAAATATTGTCACTTTCCCGTAGGGCATCCAGAATTGATGACAGAACACATTGATTTGGACCACATTCGACAGTACGAAGGATTGATCAAGTGTAAAGTCTTACCTCCCACAGACTTGTACCATCCCGTTTTACCTCACCATTGCCAAGGAAAACTGATGTTTCCTTTGTGTCGCACTTGTGCTGAAATGTGCAACCAAGACCAACCTTGTCATCACACTCAGGAAGAACGTGCCTTGACAGGAACGTGGGTGAGCGTGGAATTGTTTAAAGCTCTAGACCTGGGATATCAACTGTTAGAAGTGTACGAAATTTACCACTTTCCCAAAACACAACAATACTGCAAGGGCGACGAGAGACAGAAAGGTATTTTTGCAGACTACGTGGATGCCTTTTTAAAACTAAAACAAGAAGCTAGTGGCTATCCTTCCTGGTGTCACACTCCCGAAGACCAAAAGATATTCAAAGAAAAATATCGGGAGCAGGAAGGTATCACTTTAGACCACATCGAGAAAAACGAAGGAAGGTGGTCGTTTGCCAAAGTGATGCTCAATTGCTTGTGGGGTAAAATGGCACAACGACCGTCTTTACCCAAGACGGAGTATTTGTCCGAACCGTCTCGCTACTTCCAGATGATTCACGACCCAACCAAAGTCATCAAACACGTGGACGTCATTCGTGAGGACTTGATCTTAGTCAATTACGAAGAAGAACTAGACTTTGTAGAAGCCGACAAATTTGGAAATGTCATCATTGCGGCTTACGTGACAGCCCATGCTCGCTTAAAATTATACGAAGTGTTAGAACTCCTAGGAGATCGTGTGCTGTATTTTGACACGGACAGTTGCATCTACATTCACCGACTGAACCAGTGTAACCCTGTCATCGAAGGAGACCGTTTAGGAGCCTGGACCGATGAACATCCCGACGACAAGATTCTATGTTTTGCAAGTGGCGGTCCTAAAAATTACGGCTACGAATACCGAGACCCCCAAGGAAAAATGCACACCGAATGTAAAGTGAAAGGATTGACTCTCAATTATCGCACCAGTCAAGTGGTGAACTTTGACGTACTACAAGAAGCCTTGCAGTCGGGACAGGATGAAACGTTTCAAGTGACTACCCACGAACCGCACAAGATTGTCCGTTTACCCACACACCAAATTGTTAGCCGACCTTTGGAAAAAGTCTATCAAATCGTGTACCAAAAGAGAGTACGACTTCCCAATCACTTCACTCTACCGTACGGTCACGTCAAAATTGGGCAGCATATAAAAAGGGACATCGTCCACGATCAATAGTTCATTTATCACTACAACGACCCAGCGAAAAGAAGATGAATCCATTTAAACAGACATCATTCAAATTTGGGAATTCTCAAGTGGAGTGCGATGCTAAACCTTGCGATTGTAGTGATGCCAGGCTCTGTGACGTTAGCGATTCAGCAGGATATCGTGGGAACTTTGCTATGACTACTACCCCTATATCTACCCTGGAAAGTGATGCTGTGCGTGTCAAACCTGAGGGATGCGAAAGCGGTGCCACACGTTATCGTGGACTCCTAGGAATTTCACCGTACCTGCATCGAACTGAAGTGAGGAGAGTCGAATATTCGTTCCCGACGAGTTTGCCTGAATATTGTCATTTCAAAAGTCGATTCCAAACCTTCAAAGATAAATGGCCAAAATATCTGCCTGGACCAACTCCTGAAGAATTAGCCAGAGCTGGATTTTTCTACTTGGGCGAAGGGGATAAAGTCAAGTGTTTCAGTTGTGGTGTATCCATTTACGAGTGGGAACATAAAGATTCCGCTTACTTGGAACATGCTCGATGGTCTCCGAATTGTCAATACCTACCTTTAGTGGGACCTAGTGATTGGAAGTGACACTACTACTCCATGTCGTGTAACACGCCTAGACCAGTATATAATATAAAACATTATATTCAAGGATTACCACACGAATTGCAAGAGAAAATCTACAAGGACGTTTGGCAAGGTCTTGCTAAAGAAAAATCGCAATGGGTGACTGTAGAACTTTTGTGTCGTGAAATTCACAAGAGGCAAGTGACAAAAATTAACCGACGTGTTAGATTTCTCTGGATCAAGGGTATTTTTTTGCTCTGTTACCAATTTACTACGTTTACCTCTGAAGATGCTTTGATCCTTCTTAACCGTTACCCTGAATGGCAGTGGGACGAAATTACACGTTATATTAATCACTTTCGCTTTTTGAGCAAATTTAATTCTGTGTTTAATTCTGGGTTGAATCTACACTGATGATCTTCGACCTAAAGAAGTATAAAAGAGAACGACCATGCCACAACCTTTATCATTGGTGATCCAACAGATTCCGTGGAAGGATATCAATGAGAAGATTCACACGGTGAAAGATTACGAACACTTATTACAAGAACTATACCCTATGAATTGGGGTCGACGTGTCGTGTGTGTTTTAGTGACTTGCTTTCTGGGATTTCGTTTACCTGCCGATTCCTTGTGGACACTTTACGAACACTACCTATCAAAAAATAAGACAGTATGGTAACTCCTTTAAATGTCCACGAGAGACTTATTCTGTTCAAAGCCTTACGCTTTCATCTGGATACGTCTCGACCTTTCCAAGAAAAAAAGATTCGTCAACTTTTACGTACGGAAGCAGTGTACGAAGATGTGTGTGTAGCTTGTGATTTACACCCTCATTGGACAGATGTACGTGACTGGAAAAGTTGGGATTTTGAGGCTTGGACAAACGAAGCATCCCATTATGCCCAAGCGTTGTGTTCCTAAAAGTCATCGTCGTGTGAAAAAAGTCACTTTTAATCCTGTGTTAGTAACAGTACCAGAAGAAGAAAAAGAATATATCACCCAAGACAATCCCTCTGTTCAAGACAAAACTGTCATGGACATTCCCCCACAAAGACCCTTTCGAGAAGACACCTATGTGACTGTACCCCCTGTAGAGGAGACTATAAGAACATTACATACTACCTCTAGGACACCTTCGTTACCCAAACCACGTTGTACAGGGACTTGTTTATTTGCCACTTTGATCGTTTGCCTAGGTATTTTATTCCTGTATTTATCCATTTGGCTTTTATGTTTTCGTGTTGTTCAAATTTAAACATGCATTCAAATAAACGTGTCTTGAAAAAAGTATAAAAACCTCTTGTCTTGTCTGTTTTTGTGTCAATACTGACATACCACTACACGACTATGGCTCACTCTACTCTTTCTACTACTCCTTCCTCCTCCACATTCAAAGTCATTGACGAACACTTAGATCAGGCTAGTTGGAAAGCCTTGTATCTTCGTCATCCTTTTAACATGTTAATTGCTGGACCGAGCGGTTCAGGCAAAACCGAATTTGTCAAACGTTTGATCGAACATAAACATCATTTGATCGATCGTCCACCTCAACGCATCGTGTGGTGTTACAAAGAGTGGCAATCGGCATACAGCCTCTTGCAAGAAAGTCAAGGTGATTCCATTGTGTTTGTAGCAGGCATTCCTAAAGAAGACGAGGGGATCGTGTCTGACCCTAGTCAAACTCATTGGGTTATTTTTGACGACATGTTAGGAGAAGACGAAGAAGAAATTAAACTGTGGTTTACACGTAAAGGGCATCATCGTAATGCCAGTGTCATTTACATTACACAAAATTTATTTCAACAAAGTAAAGCCCATCGTACCATTAGTCTCAATGCTCATTACGTGGTCTTGTTTAAAAGTCCTCGAGATAAATCACAAGTGCAAGTTTTAGCCAAACAGTTAGGAACACCTTGGCTAACTCATGCGTACGATGATGCCACTCAAACGCCACACGCCTATTTACTCGTGGATTTAAAACCCACTACCCCTGATTATTTGCGATTTCGTACCGATTTGTTTCACGACTGGTGTCAAGACGGAGGACCTGTCGTGTACACGTCCTCCTCGTCGACATAACACTATGAAGCACTAAAAAAATCTATAAAAACCTTGGGTTACTTTGACCTGGTCTCATACATCGTCAACATGACGTCCCTTCAGTCTCATCTTCCGATCAAATTGATTCGTGCCTTGTACGGCATCAGTCGCGAAAAAAATCCACAAAGACGTGCTCACGTCTTAGAAGCCAGTCTCAAAGAAGTCTTACGATGGTTTACGGTGACAGCACGTCAAATACTGCAAGGCATCATTCACCTTCCACATCAAACCAAACGCTTTTTTGACAGAAACAAAGTAGCCTTGACGCAACTGGCCAATCCTCGCATTGACACTCACACCAAAAAGCAAATCATATTGAAACCTGGAGGTAGTGGTTCTCTAGGAGGTGTCATCATTCGTTCCCTTTTAAAATGGGATCCCAATACTCCCAAAGTTCACGCCAAGAAGAAAACAAAAAAAGCCAAACAAACCCCTAAGAAAAAGAACAAGGGTACCAAGACCAAAGCACAGAAAAAGAAAACTCCACAGAAAAAAGCGGTCACCCGCAAAAGAGGCACTTCGGCCAGGACACAACCTTACCTTCGTCAACCACGACCTGTAAGAAAAGATCTACAAGGACGTTTGGCAGGGACTACGTTGCCAGTAGCCTCAGGGGCTGCCACTTCTCCGTTGCGGGTGATGCCAGCCAAACCCAATTTGACACCCGTTTTTCCTAATTTGATGAAACATTGGAAATCTGTGTCTCCCAAAACGTCTCCTCCACCGGAGACACCCTCGTCCACCTTAGCGTCAGTAGCAGCTGCTCATAAAGTACCTGCCCCCAAAGTCAAAGTCCAAGAAAGATCTGGCATGTTAAAGAGTTTACTAGATTTGTCCAAACAAGAACTGTCCCGATTGAGTCCATTGCGAACTCCTTCACGACGTGTGTTACCTGCCATGAAGTTGATACGACGCAAAGATAATCAGTGGCGACGCATTCCAGTATAAAAATATGACTTGAAAACCACGACGTCAATCAGTATTTTTTCTGTACCACTGATGAACACTCAAGGATGCCTCCTCAAAAACGTGCACACCATCACCCTCGACGTTCTACCGTCCAAAAAGGAAAAGGAAAAAGACAATCTCGTCATCCTACCAAACGCTCAAAAACCAAACAACGACGTCCTCCCGTAAAAAGACACAGTCATCCAAAGAAAAAGAGAAGTCATCAAAGGGGAGGCATATTTATTGGTCTTATTAAAGGTATGCAGAAACTAGACAAAGCAGCTAATAACCGAACTGGTATCTTTAGCCCTGCTTTTGAGGATTTAGCGAAGCATGCCGTTACCTTTTGGAGAAGCCAATAGAAAAAAGAAGATAAAAGAGGGTGTGTACCAAGTCTTTGACATCAGTGTATTTCTGGAACGAACAAGCAAAGATGTCACCTCGCAAAAAACATTCTTATTCACCCCACAAAGGAAAGAAAAGGAAAGGACTACCTCCTCGTTTAGCCAAACACGGAGACGTGTTGTCCGTCCTGTCCAAAGCCTCTCCGCCCATGCGAAAACAAATCATTAAAACAGCCTCCAAAGATGTCATCGATACCGTGTGTGAATGTTGTTTGAATGTTTTGAAAGGCACGATACCTTTGTCTCCACACAAGAAAAAATGCTTCGCCAAACATCGACACGTTCTTCGTCAAATGGTTCAAAAGAAAATATCCGTCCGTCAAAAGAAAAAGATGTTGGTGCAACGCGGAGGATTTTTACCCTTTCTTGCTCCTTTGATGACAGGCATAATACCAGGTTTGCTACAAGGGGTGACCCAAGGGATATCCCAAGGGTTTGACCAAGGGATGGGTAGAAGATAAAAGGACACTATGGAGCACCACAATCTCAGACATAACCTTTGAAAGCCCATGGAAGGACGAAAACTAACTTTGGTTCCTTACAAACGATGGATGGAATACCATCATTGGCAAGAACAACGATCCCCCCATTTACCACCCAATCCCAATTTGGCTGAGATGTCGCAATTACAACACGAATTGCAGTCCTTGATCCATCGCCACGATTTATCCGAAACCGAAAAATCACAAAAGTACGGTCAACTCTTGAAACGGCTACAACTCTTTCATCAGAAAGCTGTGGAACAAACAGCTCAACCCACTTTGTCCGATTTTAAGGCTCTAATGAATAACCCGTCACCCTCACCCTCACCCTCTACAGCAGTTAAAACAGACGTTACCCCACCATTACCCAAGGAAGAAGAACCCCATGATCTCTTTCAAACACCTACTGCTACTCCCATTCCGAGTAAGATTGCCACTTCCTTGTTAACCCCTTCCCCCACTCCCCCACGAGAAGAACTCAAAACTTGGGTTAAAAAGATGATGGCTACTCCTTCTTCGACAGATGTGAAAAAGAAAGAAAGGAAACCAGAAGTGAGAAAAGAAAAGAAGGCCAAAGAAGCTATCCCATTACCTCCGCCACCACCATTACCCTCGACGTCAACTCCTGTGGCACATCGGACACGTAAAACCGTTTCCAAACAACCCGCATTTCGTCCCACCCAAAGCAATATCCTCGAAGAGTGGGTCCCTTATTAACAAAAATCATGGAGAAGGTCTTAGCCAGCATTTACTACGATCCAGCTCACCCTGCAGGTTACGGAGGCATTCAGAAATTGTATCGTGCTGCCAAAACTCGCCTGAAAAAGCTCCGTTTACCAGCAGTACAACGATGGTTACAAGAACAAGCGACGTACACTTTACACAAACCCATTCGACGAAAATTTCACAGAAGTCGCACTCAAGTGGAAGGCATCGATCATCAATGGCAAGCCGATTTAGCTGATGTCTCTCATTTAGCCACCTACAATCGTGGCTACAAATATTTGTTTTGTGTCATCGACGTCTTTTCTAAATTTGCCTGGGTCGTACCATTGACATCCAAATCGAGCGGAGAGTTAGTACGAGCTTTGCAACTGGTGTTGAAACAAAGTGGTCGTCACCCTCTTCGATGGCAAACCGACAAAGGCACCGAATTTCTGAACCAAGCTTTCCAACGAGAATTAAAAAAACGTGACATTCATTTTTTCACCACCGAAAATCCTGAAACCAAAGCCAGTATCGTGGAACGTTTTCAACGTACCTTGAAAGAACGCATGTGGAAATATTTTACGCATCAACACACTCTCAAGTACATCGACGTCTTACCACACTTAGTCCAAGCCTACAATCAATCTTACCATAGAAGCATTGGACGTGCCCCACAAGAGGTGACACCTGACAACGAAGTGACTGTTTTTGAGCGTCTGTTTGGTACGTCCCGGACGAGGGCTGTCCCCAAGAAAGGTAGAGAAGTGTTAACCCCGGGAGATTGGGTACGCATTGGCAAAACCAAACGCACTTTCGACAAAGGTTACTTACCCAACTGGACCACCGAATTGTTTCGTGTTACTGGACGAGTGCGCGATCGTCATCCTACCGTCTATAAATTGGAAGACATGAGCGGAGAAGTATTAAAAGGAACATTTTACTTGCCTGAGTTACAACGTGTTACCAAAAAAGAAGACGACGTGTACGACATTGAAAGCATTCTCGAACGAAGAACCCGTAAAGTAGGAAAACGTCGTGTCAAAGAAGTCAAAGTACGTTGGAAAGGATATCCTCCTAGTTTTGATTCTTGGATTGACGCTTCGCAAGTCATCGACTATAAAAAGAAGTGACCATCATGCCCTTCAATACAGCTTCAGCAACCACAGTGACTACTCCTTCACCCACGTCATCTCTGCAAGATTTACAAAAGCAACCCTTGTGGGTCTGGTGTGGAGAACGTGTACCTAAAACGCAAATCGTTTTTTTCTGTCAAATCTTTGTGGTATATTGTGTCATTGGTGCAGCAATTGCTAATTTGAGTTTGCAACAAGGAGACAAACAATTGTGGACCATTTTACTCAGCAGTTGCATCGGGTATCTTCTTCCCAATCCTTCCCTGAAATACTCTTACAACGGGAACAACAGTAACAATATTGGGAGTCTGGCGGCCAACGTTAGTCCTTCTCCTGACAGTCACCCTTCCAATCACAATCCTCTTTTAGACACTCCTTTAACCTCGAGTGACTCCTCGGACAGAAGAACATTGGAAATATGAACAACACTATTAACCAATTTTACTTAACGTTACCCAGTGACAGTTCCATGGAGGTGTTTCCTAACAACACATTGTGTTGTTACACGTCTAAATTACCTCAAGCCATGCATTTGGATCAAGATGATCACTGGGAAGCAGCTTTAGTGGAAATAATACACCCGACACAAATCAAAAACATCGTCGAAAATCAAAACTTTTTCACAGTTGAAGTGTACGACAAGCAATTGCAACAAGCCTTAGATGAACGAGGCATCACTGGCATTGACAACAAGAAATCAGATGGACCCACAACTAAACAACTGTCCACTCATGTGTTGACCATTCCTGCAGGCTACTATTTTAGCGGTCAACATTTAGTGACTACGATTGCAAGCAGGTTCAATGTTGTGTTTGGTAAACCCCTGGACAAAATCAGAGAAAGTGTTACCTTTGAGTACATTAAAGTGGCTCGCCGCTTCATGATCAAATTTTCAGAGAAGAAAATAATAGCCATTACCTTTTGTCCTGAATTGTTTGATATCTTAGGTGGAGACCTCAAGATGCTCCCGAACAAAAAAGAAATACCAGGCATATCCAGTAACTTGGATTTTACCAAATATTTTCGATCCCCTGTAGAAATGAACCAAGGACTCAATTTGATGTTTGTGTACTCCGATGTGGTGGAGTACAACGTGGTAGGACACACCTCTGTACCGTTACTGCGTGTCATTTCTTTCAAAGTAGATACTACTACCGCTGACGAGGAAGGTGGAAATACCTATCACGTTCACCGCGAATTTGTGCATCCTCATTATTTGCCTGTCAGTAAGTCGTATTTCGACAGTGTCAACATTACTATAAAAGGAGAACTAGGTCAAAATATTCCATTTACCAAAGGGAAAGTCACAGTGAAACTCCATTTTCAAAAACGATTCTCCAACAACTGAAAAAGTGATGTATCCTGTGTACCAAGGAGTCACTCGACAACGAGGACATGGTTTAGGAGATATGTTTAAATCAGCCTTTCGTTCCGTGGTCCCTGTTTTAAAACCAATGGTGACACGAGGATTGCACACCTTAAAAGATGCCGCATTGACTCACGGCAAAGATTTTCTTTACAATGTTCTCATTGACAAACAAAACCCTAAAGAAGCTTTTTTGAGAGCAGGCAAAAATGCCTTGCTTCAAACGGGTAAAGAAATTTTGGGTCGACGAGAAAGTCCTATAAATGCTCTGAACGGTACCGAGTCTAACATTCCTACTTCCCTGACGACACAGCAAGGACAAGGTAGAAAGCGTCGACGAAGACACCCTTTCAAAAGTCTCCGTACCTCTAAAGTTCGAAAGACAAAGAAAAAAAGAACCGCTCGAGACTTAGACATTTTTGATTATTAAAAGTGAAGAAAAAAAACCTAAAGAAAAAATGATGCACCAAGAATCTTGTGCCTGTTCCAAGTCGGAACTGGATCTCTTTGCCATGCCACCCACGATGATGACCATGCAAGAAGCTCAATGGGTCGAATTTCATCCCGTCTCCTCTTTGACGGATTCAGCTCCCATCGAGTTAGAAATCAAAGGACAACCCGAAGATTACATCGATCTCAACAACAGTTACTTGTATTTGAAACTGAAAGTAAGCAAAACAGACAACACCAATCCAGGAGCCAATGATAGAGTAGCTCCTGTCAACAATTTCATGCATTCCTTGTTCAGCGATGTGGATTTGTACATGAATAACAAACTGATCAGCAGTAGCATGGATACTTACCCTTACCGAGCGTACCTCGAAAATCTCTTGACGTACGGAAAAGAAGCCAAGAACACTCATCTAGATGCTTGCGTGGTATGGAAACCTGACACTGCAGATAAGTTTAACGACACAGCCTTGCCCGTAGCAGCAGCTGCTGATGGCAGCGCTCCTGCCGATCCTCACAATGAAGGTTTTAACGAGCGTCGAAAGAAAATTTTGCAAGGACGTAGTTTAGAACTGTTCGATCGTTTGCATTTGGACATGTGGTTTCAAGAAAAGTATTTGCTGAACGGAGTAGATATTCGCTTGAGACTGAATCGAAGTAGTACTGCTTTCCATTTGATGGCTCATGCCAACGAATACAAAACCATTATCCAAGAAGCCAGGTTATACGTACGTCGCGTGGAAGTGTTACCTAAAGTGGGAAATGATATCAGTCACACTTTGAGCAGAACGACAGCCAAGTATCCGATACGACGCGTGGAAGTCAAAACTTTCACCATTGCCGCTGGACTCCGATCTAAGATCGAAGATCATCTGTTCCAAGGACAGTTACCCAAACGTTTATTCATTGGTATCGTCAGCAATGCAGCCCTCAATGGTGCCCACGATGAAAATCCTTTCCAGTTTAAGCACTGCAGAGTATCCAAAATTGAAGTCAGTCGCGATGGCAAAACTTTGTGTACCAGACCCTTCGAACCCGACTTTGGCGAACAGAAAAATTACTTGAGGTCGTACTTGTCACTGTACGAAGCCACAGGACAGTTAGGAACCAACACCAGTCACGGTATTTCCTACGACGACTATGCAAGAGGTTACACGTTGTGGGCTTTTGATTTCACTCCAGACCAAGGCAGCGACGAGGGACATTTCCACCCTATAAAATCTGGGCAACTGCGTGTGGAACTTCAGTTTGCAGCACCTCTTCCCGAAACGGTGAATATCATTCTGTATGCTGAATTCGATAATACCATAGAAATTAACAGTTTGAGAGAAGTCATTCTAGACTATTAGACATTATGGAAGACCCTTGTCCTTCTTTGAATAGTGGAGAATCCATGGAATGGGAGGTTACAGAAAAAGCAGAACCCCAAGACCAAAAAGAAGAAGTAGTGATCATGCAATCCAGATGGCCAGAACAGGAACAACAGTTAGTGGCTTGTTTTGCACAACACTTGGAAGATAAAATGAGGGATATGATTAAAAAAGATTGTTATGGATGTCAAATCGATCATCCCAGTCAAATTCAACACGATAAATGTATGATGATGAGTCAAGAAGAAAAATTGGATGATTATCTGAACGAAGCTTGGAGTCTCATCTCCGAAGAAGACGTGTTACTTCAGTGGTATAAAGGCTTACGTGATCATTCCTCTCCTCCATTGTTTGCTCGAGAAATCGATCGCATCGAAGCTCTCTTGGCCAAAAGTAAAGAGACGAAGCAAACCATCAGTTACTTGTCAGACCGTTTCAAACAAAAAGTCTGGATTGAATTGATGACTTATCATCACCTGTGAAGAAAGGAGAGAAAAACACAAGGCTTCACAACAAAAAATGGATACCTGGGAACTTTATTATCTTTTGAACCGTAGTTCGTATACTGCTTCTTGGAATCCTGTCGTGTGTGCTAAAGATGAACTACCTCATCGCAAACCTCAAGAGAATCAAGCTTATGTCATCAACACAGATGACAGTCATCTTCTAGGAACTCACTGGGTAGCTGTCTACTTTCCTCAAGAGGGTTGTGCGGAGTATTTTGATTCGTATGGATTGCCTCCTTTCGAAGATGATATCATTGACTTTATGAGAAGAAATGCTCAGACGACACGATTCAATAATGTGAAATTACAAAGCACAGATTCTATGGTGTGTGGACAATATTGTATCTATTATCTGCATCATCGCAGTCTTGGATATTCTTTAGAACATTTAGTGACTTATTTTGATCGTCATTCGTCTCGAAACGATGACAAAGTAGATCGATGGTTTTGTGACCATTATGGTTATCTGTTGTCTTTAGCTAGGAAACGTAGTGTACATCAATCGCCCAATGATTTCCAACAGTGGAAATCTCAATTTAATTCACAACGTTGTCAACCATGTCAAAGATAATGTATTGGTGTTATGGAAGAAAAAAAATGTTTGTTCTTTGAAATAATGTTTGTTCTTTGAAATAATGTTTGTTCTTTGAAATAATGTTTGTTATTTGAATAAAAATGTTGTGTTTTGAAAACCAATGCGTCTGTCGTTTGTTTTACATTTGTATTCATATAAATGCTCTTTGACTTTTCTTTCTATCCCTCACATCAAACTATCTAAACGTTTCAAAACCCTAAACCGCAGAGGGGTGTTTTCCATCACGTCCGCGCTTGAACCATATAAAGCAGGGGTAGTCTCCAGTCTGGCCATCCATTGTTTGACTCATCCTCCTACGAAGATGTGCTCAAGACTAGCTAAGCTGAACGAAGCTTATGTCACTCTGCATTGTATCAGACACAATCTGATGCCAAAGCCTGAAGAGATTGAGAATGTAAGAATGCTACAAGTAACGGAAGACCTCATAGAAGAACTCTTCAGAGAGGAAATTCAAAAAGAGAAAGAAGAATGGACTGAGAAGTATCGATTTCAAAAGCAGCAGAGAGAGCAGAGAGAACAGCATCAGCAGCATCAGCAACAGCAACAACAGCAGCAGGAACCAGACAGAAGTTTTGTCGACTGTCGTGTGGACACAAAAGAGTTCTCTTTCTCTTTCCGAAGAAGCAGACCCTATCGTGTAGCCAAACGAGGACGCAATCTTAGACGATAAAAGATTGTCATCCTTCCTCGTACACACAAACACAAAAAACAGCCCTTTTCAGGGCTACCCAATATTCTCGAAAAGAATTAATCATTCAATTTGCTTATGGTATGTGAGGAAGTTGGAAAAAAATTAGAAGTGAGTCTATAATCACTGTCTCTTTTAACTTTTGTTTTGAAGTGCGTCTATAAGCACAACGTATTTTTTCAAAATAACTTGTTCAATGTATAATTAATAGGAGCCAAGTATAAAAGTGTGGGGTGTTTTCTTTTAAGTCCGCGTGTTTTGTTTTTTTGGTAATGATAGGGATAATGTAAGTTTTTTGGATCTAGGGGGTGTTTTCCATCACGTCCGCGCTTGAACTATATATAAAGTCTGGCTGGCTACCCATCGTTGACGCATCAATACCAAAGATGAATAGACTGGAAAAATTGATTGAACTTCAACTGCACCTGGAGAATGCTAGGCGTCTCCTAGACGAACTGGTTATGGAAGCCAAAGAAGAAGAGACCAGAATTAAAGAAGAGGAGGAGAGGAAAAAGAAAGAAGAGGAGAAGGAAATGAAAAGGTCAATTTTGCCTCACCGCATGATGAGGCAAACTAGCCAAGTTAAGCCCATGGTGAGGACACCTTCACCACCAGAACCAGTTCGTTCACTTCAGGCACAGCCCCCACCGCAACAACCACAGCCTCGACCGCAACAACTTCAGCCGCATCCACGGTTGCGGAATAGAGGAAGAAATGAAGAGACTTTCACTATCCCTCAAACAGAAGATTGGGATAGTGAAGCCACTCATTCTCCCTCTGCACTCCCAATCACAAGAGTGAATTGGGAGAATGATTGGAGTAGGAGATGTGTGTGTGGGGCTAGACCTGGGAGATGCCAGCATTAACCAGGTGCAATTTGAAGTTTTAAAAACAGCCCTTCTCAGGGCTACCCAAATAACAAGAAAAGAAATACTATGTCAATTGCCAATTGGGTGTGAGAGAGGAGTAGTGTGATTATAAACACTGACTCTATTTAGATGGTATATGGTGTGATTTTGGATAGTATATAGTAGGGTTTGTTTTGGCTGCTTCCCCGTGTGAGTGGTTAGTATAGGGTGTGATTTTGGATAGTATATAGTAGGGTTTGTTTTTGGCTGCTTCCCCGTGTGTGTGGTTAGTATAGGGTGTGATTTTGGATAGTATATGATAGGGTGTGTTTTGGCTGCTTCCCCGTGTGTGTGGTTAGTATAGGGTGTGATTTTGGATAGTATATAGTAGGGTTTGTTTTGGCTGCTTCCCCGTGTGTGTGGTTAGTATAGGGTGTGATTTTGGATAGTATATAATAGGGTTTGTTTTGGCTGCTTCCCCGTGTGTGTGTGGTTAGTATAGGGTGTGATTTTGGATAGTATATAATAGGGTGTGTTTTGGCTGCTTCCCCGTGTGTGGTTAGTATAGGGTGTGATTTTGGATAGTATATAGTAGGGTTTGTTTTGGCTGCTTCCCCGTGTGTGTGGTTAGTATAGGGTGTGATTTTGGATAGTATATAATAGGATTTGTGAATAGTATCTAATATGACAAGTGAATGTAGGGGGTGTTTACTTTCACGTCCGTGCTTAAGATATATATACGCAATCTTCGGTCCTTGGAGCCATTCAATTTTGAACACATCAAGATGAATTTTGAATTGTTTATCCAACTCCGAGACAGCTGGTTTGGGATCCTTGATGCAGAATATCAAGTGGAAAGACTTGAGGAAGAATTTCAGAGTAACCATGGCTTTGTAAGCCAACTGAAATTAGCAAGAGATTTATTAGAAGGTATGATAGAGGAGGAAGACCAGAAATTAAGAAGACGTATTAAAAGAAAATATATAAGAATATGGGACTTGAAGCAAGCACTTGATCATGTCATCAAAGTCAGGTGTTTTCTAGAAGAAACATTACATCTGATAGAGTGGGAATATGTGAAGTGGGGTCTAGACAGGCTAAAGAAAGCAGAAGCAATGATGAGAATGGTGATGGAAGAACAGGTGATCCAGATTAAAGAAAACTGGTCTAAGGAGAGAAAGGAAAAAAAGAACAAAAAGACAAAAGAGGACTTTGATCTACTCAATCTAAGATGGATGAGAGTTCAGGAAAAGTTTAGAGCTATGGGACATCCTGACTGGATTCCCGAAGAAGAAAAGAAGAAGAAAACGGGAATCATTGGTGAAATCAAAAGGTGGTGGAACAATGGCAGAAAATAAAAGAAGAAGAAATATCCAAAGGCTCTTTTCAGGGCCACTCATAAGTCTCGAAAAGATAGTAGCTTTCATTGCCACCCTTTTTTTCCCTTGTCCCTAGACAGTTTCCCTATACCAATCATATTCCCCATGTTCCATGTCCCTTGAGGCTAAATAGGCCCAAATAGTTCCCATGTTCAATTCCCCTTGACGCTAGATAGGCCCACCATGTTCAATTCCCCTTGACGCTAGATAGGCCCACCATGTTCAATTTCCCTTGACGCTAGATAGGCCCAAATAGTTCCCATGTTAAATTCCCCTTGACGCTAGATAGGCCCACCATGTTAAATTCCCCTTGACGCTAGTTTAGCCCAAGCTGTTTTTGACTGGATTTTCCCTTGACGCTAGAGTGCCCCATATTACTACTGATACACTCAGCCGCTCTCAAGTATCATAGATCATCATCTCGTATCTCACCAATTGTATGCTAATGACACCCAAATATACAAATCTAGCCGCCCAACTGAAGTTGATGCTACCATCCAAGATGGAGTGAGGTGCATTTCTGATGAGAAATTATGGATGACATGTAACAAGCTGCAGATGAATGATGATAAAACTGAGGCTATTCTGGTCACAGCACAAAGAGTGTCTCATTCACATGTTTTACCTCAAACAATAAATAGCAGCAACACTAACATGAAATTCCCAATGTCCGTACGAAACCTAGGGGCTTCTCAGAACAGTACTCTCACATTGCACCAATATATCATGAACATATGCAAGGTTGCCTATCTTGAGCTGAGACGCATCAGCTCCATTTGCAAATATATTTCAGTTCTTGCCCCTAAAACAATTGTGTGTTCATTATAACTTTCAAGACTAGACTAGTGTAACTCATATCTGGTTTGTCTCAATTTATACTCAAGAAATTTCAAGAAAGTTAAAAACACAGTTGCTCTGATCATCCTTAGAGTGCCACTATCAGAACACACCTCCCCGCCGCTCTGTATCCTACAATGGCTATCCATTCGATCCAGAATCAAATACAAAATGTGTTTTCTGTGCTATGTTTCGCTGACGGATTCCATTCCAGTTTACCTATCCGACCTCGCCCATGTGTACACACCAGCAAGATATTTAAGCTCCACTTCTGACAATCGTATACTCATTATTCCAACTATGAAAACGAAGTCATATAGACAATGTTTTTTTGCATACAAGGGCCCAGAAACGTGGAACGAATTGCCCATGAAACGTAGACACAAATATACAGTGATCCAATTTAAGAGTTTCAGCTGCAAGAACAAACAACTTAAATACTTAATATAGTTTCCTAATTTAAATATTTTCAGTATATTTTAGGTTTAATAGTTTTTAGGTGTCTTTTTTGTGGTCATATCTTTATACATGTTATAAAGCACATAGATCTTCTAAAGATTAAGCGCTATACAAAGTCATTATTATGATTTTTATTATTATTATTATTATCATCATCATTATTATTATTATTATTATTATTATTATTATTATTATTATTATTATTATTATTATTATTGTGTACTTCATGTTTTGAATTACATGTTCTAATCAGAAAGCGCATTTTAAGAATGGATCAACATACAAGAGATTATATACCTAACTGTACAAATGTTTGAGTTAATCATTTACTATTTAATTAATTCATGTTTCTTTCCAGGCAGATTATACCGAATTCTCGTTGCATCTTGTGTAAGAGTTTCTGTAAAGCAGCATTCTCAATCTAGACATGTTATGCAAATTTTGAAATGCAATTCATGTAGGAGCACTTAAACATCAATAGATCACGCGTTGTACTAGGAAGGTGAATAACTAATGCAGGAGTACTTAAACATTACTAGCCCACGACTTGCACGTTGAATGTGAATGACTAGTGTAGGAGTACTTAAACATCAGTAGACAAGACATTGCATTTGCACTGTCAACAGCTAGTGTTGGAATACTTTAAAAGCATTATGTCACACCTGGCATTTGGAATGTGAACAAGTCGTGCAGACCCTCATTGTTTGATTGCTATCAATTGTTTTGCATATTTTTGACTACAAGATACTAAAGGTTGTATTTCTTTCCTATTATTAACATGTCAGACGAGGTTAAGATTTAGTTTTCAATTAAACATTTCTTTCGGTGCAGCTATTAATTACCTATTTTGATGAAAGCTTTATCATGCGTGAAAAATAAAATAAACTGTAAATAAAAGCTGTTTAGATAATTGTATAAGTACTCTTATTTTTACACATGCAGAAAATATGTCATAACTTAGCCGATATGGTTCGTTACATTAAACGACATATTTGATAAATTTAACTCTTCAAGTTATGCCACGTTGCGATTTACAGCTAAATTATTTCCGAGATTATTGCATGTGTTAATATTGTTTGTGCAACATTTTTGAAGATTTCTGAAGAAATCTGCAGTCTTTAATCTATGATATCCAGAAATATAACTGCATGCTTATTTTTTAATAAAAGTATTTGATACTCCAAAGAGTACATTTCCTTTTAATCATGATTTTAATTTCTAGGCAGTATTAGTGAAAGCAATTAAATTTTCTGACTCATTTTCCTTTATCATTCATCTAATAGTTAGAAGTACAAAGTCATAAATCACATACGCCTTAAAATGTAATGTAATTGTTTTATATCTGAACACAAAGATTTTTTTTATCCTCTCCACGCAACTGTATAAAATATAACTTATCGACGCAACAACATCGAGAGCGTTTTAACGACATAACTACCCATGGACGTGAAGAAGTCTTATCATGCGTCCTATTTACTCGTCATCTATTGAGAGGTCTTAATGATTAGCATGTGTATACATTACAACCATTTGGGGTAAATCGCATTCCGTCATTAGGATTACACAGCCATATTCACCCACCCACCCATAATAGCATGGCTTGTCTTCTCGTAAATGTTTTTCCATGATGGATGTAGCCTCTCAGAGACTAAGGTTGGTCATATAATGTATCATGTTCTTACTCATGAAGTAATGTCAGATTTTTGTGTAGGCTTTGACTAGCATGCGTGACATATACCCGCACATGATACATAGACATATCAGATATATAGACTAAATTTGGTTGACTGGAATTATATGCACCTAATGTAACATTCCCGTTTATTACCTGCTTGGGTCACCTTTGACTGTATTCTGAATGCTTATGGAAAGATAATTTGAATTTTACCAGGGTTCGTTCAAGGTAAATTTCTGATATTCTTGAAGACTTGAATATACAGTTCAATGATTTCATTTCCTATGCGACTAATTATCAGTTACTCCAGCTCGTCCTCTCCTGGTCGTCCTCTCCAATCCGTTTTTCTATCATGTCATGACCTATCTTTACTATCTCTCCGGCTTAGCTATTTTGAACGACTTGACGATCAATAGTCAGCCAGTAAATTGAAGTTAACGAATGTTATCACTAGGAGGGCCAATGTTAGAGTCGTTAGATACCTTGACCAAACCATCTTTTTGAAAACCGTCTGTCGTGCAATAATCCTGCCTCCGGTGAACGCTGATAGTCATTGTGACGGGTGAAACGTTGTACGAGATATTCAACATAACTACGTTAAATAAACATGCACAGTGTATATTGATATAAATGATCTAAAGTAAGAAAGACTGATTTTCAATCAATAACATATGATATATATATATATATATATATATATATATATATATATATATATATATATATAGCAGCAGAGAGGGTGAATTGGACAACTTTTAGCCAAAAAACGATTTTAACCGTCAAAACGGCAAATAGAGCCTTCCTACGAATTTTCATGTTTGAAACACACAAAAAAATAAAGTCTTCATTTGCCAAACAGAGCCTTAGTCATTTTTGTCTGAAAACACGATCTTGCAGGGGTCTTCGAAATGAGTAAAAACTCACCCCGTTGATTTCAACCGAATATTTTAACAAGTCCGATACGATATCGCGTCCGAGGGTCTTAGGACGAAAATCCTTTTAGGACTTCACAAACAGACTAATTTGTAAAACTTCGCCTTGTAAATCAATCAGATTATTAGACTGGTCAGTGAGTTTGAAATTAATTCTTGTTAGCGAATCATTATGACATCGCATATAGACTGGATTAGTTGGATCCTTGATTATTAGAAACCCTGGAGGAGCTGTTGGTGCAAATGAATACAGAATATGTCCCTGCTGAGCTTGATTTGATCGTTCGATATTTATTTGATAGCTTCCTTCGATAACATCGCATACTAAATTGAGCGCAATCACCGATGAAATATTCACATTGAGCGGAGCGATATGTCTGTCGCCGCCTTCTGGGTCATTATTATGTGTCAGGATAGTTGTTTTTGGTTTTGTTGTTTTTTTCCACGAATCATTAATTATTCTAAAACCAATATCGATGGTGTCACTGAAAAGTTCTTTTAGTTCTGGTACGTTATATCCTGGTAGTTTGAATGCTGGAATATCTTCAACGCGGATTTTATAGATCAGTGCAAATTTTGTTCTCGCTATGGGATTATTATCATTTAATATATCCTGAATAATTTGTGAATGAAATGTTTCCATATCGTCGATAATTTTATTGCATGTTTCTACGACGCTGATAAATTCATCTCGGGTGAGAGAGCCGGATTTAAGAGATATTAACAACAGTGAAAAATCATTATTCATTGCTGTGAAATTTTCAATGATTTTAGGTTCGTTAACAAAATAATACTTACCTCCTGTCACCCCCCCCCCGTCCCTGTTGATATGGAATCGGCTATCCAAAAAATTCCATCTGATGTAATCGCTATAGCTTTTTACTGGATTATCAGATTTTATCCTGTCTGTGACATAATCAGATTTTTGTGGTTCTGGTAAATTAACGGTTTTTCCCCCGGGTGGTAGGCCATCCTAGTACGGTTCTAATAGAACTCTGATAAATATCTACGACGTATCCTTCTGTGCTTATTTCAATGGCAGATGATAGTGTCGGTTCATGAACCGTTATAGCTATTTCTGATTCTGCTCCAGTAATCGATATTATTCTACGTTGCAATTCAGCATTGATTTCTTCAATTTGGTATGATCCGGTTGGTATCGAAACAACGTTCCAGTCTGGGGTTCCGTCGGGTTTATTCTTATACGAGAACACCAGTGAATTATTGGGTTTTTGACCACCAAATGATTTTGATCTGATATTAGGCCAACTGTGATACACTCGTAATTTTGCTAACGCGATTTCCTTCACGGGGACTGGGATAGGGAAATTCACACTGAATTCTGGATTCGTTGATGTTATTGAGATCATACTTGTTTGTACTGGGTTTGTGTTCTCCACTATTCGTTGAAGTAATTCCTGCGGTGTTGTCATCGTTATTATACTGTTGTTGTCGCTCTAATTTTGACATCGCGGAATCATAAATACTGACCATTGCTGAGAACTCACTATCTGATATTATTGTATCATCGAGCGATGACGATATCATCGAGGATAATTGCGAGTATGCAGTGGACACAACATGAAATTAAATCACGTAGTCTTGCAGTTTACTCTGGCTGCATGATGATATTTCTTTTGTTACTATCGAAATTATTCCCGCGATTGTTGTTGCCGCAGAAATGCAAATTGGAACAGCTATCGGGGCAATCATTGTCACTGAAGACAGTATAATACCAGCTCCGGTGATTACACCACTCACAGCGTACACAGTAACATCAATTGCGGTAATTCTTCGTTGGTATTTTTTTTTTTTTATTTGATACTCCTCAGTGAGGGTTTTGAGTCTATTTTGAAATTCTCTGACCTGATCATAGAGATATTGCGATGATGAAATCATTTTATTTTTAAATCAGTTTACGATTTCAATTGAAACCGTTATTTACTTAAATCCGCTACAAATTCCACATACCACGTTGTTGAAACCATAACCAAATTTTTATCAATAGATGTTATCGTGAACTTTTCAGTTGTATCCTTGTCGATGATCGTTGAAATTGTATTGTTGACCCCAGATGAACTCGACGATGAAATATTAAATTGAGTCGTTGTCACTAGTGTCAATCGATAAATACCCTTGACGGTTGCAGTGATATCTAATTTGTTGTTTGTAGGTGTCCACGCAAATGATCCGTGTTGGATCGTGTATACTACGTTGTTGGTTTTCTCATGAGGAATTTCTGTTTTTTCAATGATTGTTATCATCCTCGAAAAATCATTTTTGATGGCTTCGATGAAGTTTTTCGTCTCATCGATGGATTTTTTAATATCAGGGAGTTTTATTTCAATTTTATCCAACGGGGTTCAATAAATTTATCCACGATGTTTCTACGAAAATTTGAAAACTGTTTTCCTTGTTCTTCAGTTTTAGATTGAAGTGTTGCTAGTTCCAACAGAGAATTTTTCAACTCATCGTTGAGAGTTTTTAATCTTTCTGTAATCGTCGAAAAAAGTACACCCGGTTTGAGTTTACCCTGATCGGAAAATAACGCGGTAGTATCCTCGATTGCGTTTCGTTGTTTAACCAAAATATCATCCAACGACACATTACTAGTTTTCAATTTACACTGACGATCTTGAAATACAACTATTTCCCCGGGATCAACACTTGTTAAGTTCAACGTCTCAGCTATTTCATCTTCGATTACTTTTTTTATACCACCGGTTGCAGATATTCCTGCAGTGTCATCGGGTTCGGGTTTCTTCATCGCTGATAACGATCTCCCCCAAATATCAATCATGATATTTTATACATCTTTCTCTAAAATCGTTTCGATTTCCAGCGACTCCTATTGTATTCATTTACGACAACATGTGGTGGTTTTCCCCTTGGGTTCCCAAGGAGTTAGAAATAGCGTCAAGGACATTTAATACTTCGCTGCCGCATATTGGTGGGTCATTCATTTGTTGTGTTGGTAGCGTAGAATACCAAGTCTTCATTGGAAAAGTCCTTAAGCGGTTTATATAACGCATAAACTCTTTTGGCGGGGCTAATCCATATGAATCAAAATAGACGATTGCACGTGGATCAATAGCGTATGCAACCCAGTGAGTTCCAGGTCCGGTGCTGTTATCTAAATTAATAATACCGGTTTCAACGCTGTTGGGTTGTGCTAGAAACTGATCTTTCATAAAGACGCATCTGAAATTTTTAATCGCCAATTTTTAGCAGCATCAATTAAATCAAAATTGGACATTGGAACCAAAGATTCCTCAACTAGTAAACCGGTGCTAGTCTTAGACCCTTTCCGCTGTACCATGAATACGGGGTTCCTGGTAGTCTTAGACCCTTTCCCTTTTTTATACCATCGTCCTTTCTTCGGTTCATAGGATTCAGTAATGCCTTGTATCGCTTTTGCTCCCAAGCCTCCAGCTGCCCCCAATGCGACAGCTTTTGTAACTGCTGGTGCAGCCGCTGCAATTAATCCTGGTAACGCAGCAAATAACGGGAATATACCGCCGGTTTTAATCATATTTTTGATAGCAGCCGCAGAAAGAGTAATCTGAACACCTTTTTGTGCTACAAGTGCATCATTGAAGTGTTTTACTTAACGAGTTGTCAGTGATAATTTATTCGCCCCGCCAGTCATTTGATTGGGTTTCAGCGTGATAGTGGTTCCACATTTTTTAGCCGATTCTGATTGCAATTTTTTGACTTGACCAGGAGTTAACGCAACACTAATATTACTTTATGACATTATACATAATAGATTGATTCTAAATTGTAAATTGTAAAGCAATTTCATCGAGAAAATTGTTTACATATTTTCCACTGGCGCATCTACCACTCTCATTCTTCCACCAACACCTTCGAGTAGCATTGATTTATCGCTGAGAATGACAGCAACTGCTCTATAATTAGTAATAGTACGACGAAGCAAATTAGCTCTAAAGTGTATATCAACATTGGACTGTCTTGTCAGATCAAGATGTTCCAGCGAAAAGTAATAGATCGGATACAGATTTTTAAAATCATACTGTGATATTTGCAGACCAGTATCGACATTTTGATCGCGTGCCATAAATGACAACAGACGATGATAAACTCGTAGAATATAATTTTCTGTGTAATTATGATGTATATCTTCAGATGGTCCCTGTTGGCCGTTTACTCTCAGTGAGACGTCTTTAACACCTAATGGATCAAATATCATATGGCTGGAGAGTTGATTGCCAACTCTTGTGTTATCCTGTAACGCAATATATATATGACGTGGCGCAGCAACACCTTGTTTTGATGCTATGTTCCACGTGAATAACCCGTTAATATTGATTGCTTCACATTTGTACTTACCGTTAGCCAACTTAGTAATGATTTTCCTCCTTGGTCCATAAATGATAATAATCGTTCTTCTGCGGTAATTGATGGAGTCAACACTGGCATCCATAATGACAGTTTCGTTACAATGACTTTACCGGCATCATCATTTATATGATCTGCAGCTGGGTTTGCTGGAATCCTCCAAATTGCGTCATTATCATCACTCTTTCGCACCAGTGCTACTGTATGCTTCGCTCCATAAATAACTTTTCGTACATTTCTACAGAATCCAAAAATATGATGCAGTGGAATCGCGCATGAAAATGATTTACGCTGCCCATCCAACATTGACATACGTGTTGCAGCTCCTAGATTGAAATTAGGATCGTTGTTTATAACTACAGCCTCGACATCAGCATCATCATTATCAACATTGACTTTTTTTGGTCGTCTCATAGTAAATGGATTTCCTCCAGCGGTATTTTTAACATCTTTTGCAAACATCATAGAAGGTCCTGCTGATCTTGTATAATCATCAGAATATCTTGCTAACCCGATTATTGTTGTAGCCACATCAACATCGCGATCTATCGACTCAATTTCTTTTCCATCAATGAGGTATCTAGCACTCTCAAACAGCGCCATGATACCATTATTGACAAACCCGACTTGAGTACCAGCTGGATACGGTGCTGGTACAGCAGGAGTATCAGCAGCTGTTACAAGTTCTCCTTCTACTTCAATAAACGCTTCAGCGGGTAGAAAATATTTACTGGTATCATGTACTTGAAGTTCAATTCTTGATCGACTATTTGAGTCTATTGCATGATAGGCGTAATATTGATAATCGCGTACAGAATCATCCTTGGGGACTGGGGCATCTATATCACACGCTGGATCAGGTGACCTTTTGAACATTTTATTATATATCCATTGATCTAAATCGTGAAATAGTAAACGATTTTCCATTTCATCGTGAAAATTCTTTGAATTTCAACAATGATTTTCACCGTCGTGGTTGTAAGCCACTTCCTGCTATCATATTAGCGATGTGGCTTTGGTCAGGGGTCATCAATGACTCTAGTTTTTCATCTACTGCGTTATTTATTATTTTACTAACACTTGCAGGCATGACTGCAGTAGATGGTAACGGTTTCTTTTTTCGTTTAACTAGCGCTGTTAATTTATTCTTCGCGGCTGAAAACGCTTTCCCGGCAAGATCTCCAACAGTACTAATACCCTTATCACGAATAACATCAATGGCTTTCATTCTTAATTGTTTAGCTAACGGCATCACTTTTGGGGCCATTCTTGTAAATAACCCTGCAATGGTATCACCGAAACCATCTCCGTAATATGCTCTATAAACCGGAAATCGTGAATTAACTACATAGACACTGGCTGGTTTATCATGATTGTAGAGTATGATCATTATTAAAAATCGTAGATTTCAATTGTAAAACAATTTTTCAATTCGTTTTCAGTCACTATGATACCCATTTTCCACTAAGTCGCTAATGAAACCTCGATATGTTTTGATATCCATGATACCACCTTGAAATAACCGTCTACAGATATCAGCTGCTTCATTAATTATTTCCGGTGAGTTATTTCCAGCTCCGAACCCTCCGATTAGAACATCTAATCGTGATATATCATTGATAACACTATCAGGACATGAAACGCTAGCGTTTCCATTGGAATCTGGCAATCCCTTCCCGCTATAACCAGTTGCTTCATCCAGTTTTTCTGTATCCGTGGTTTGTAAATAATCAAAAACATCATCATCATCAAGTGGTAGTTGTTGTTGTTTTTTAGGAGAGAACGATATTTTTTTTGCAGGTTGCTGTCGCTTTCCTTGCAATTTTCGTTGTTTTAGTTCTTCATATCGTTTATACACTGTACCCACCGCACTGATATATTCAATGTATGATGCACTATCTGTCTTAATTTGACTTTTTTAGTTTTGATTTTGTAGAATATATCAGCCTAGTGAGTTATACTTCTAACAAACTTGTGATGTTCTGGTTTCAACATTTTGTTTCTGTTTTCATAAGTCGCAACAACAAGCGCAGGAATTTCTGCTGGATCAGTCTTATCAATTGCTGCTAACCCTCCCTCGTTAAATCTCACGCGTAAATCATCTACTGTTCTTTTTGATTCAGGTGTCTTAGATTCCATTTTTTGTACAGCCTGTTTTGTTCGTTCAGTTTCCGCTGATATGTTTTCAAATTCACCAATAAGAGATTTTTCCGCATCTCCCCGTATAGCACGCTCTACCTCCTTCGTTGATGTGGTTACTGGTTTAAACAATTCTTCAGATCCCTCAGCAAAATCAGTTTGTAAACTCTGTCTAGCTTGCAGTTTAGTCCTTACAGAGTGCGAATTGGTATAAATATCTTAATTGCATCTAGTCGTTCACGAGCCAATCGGGTCGTTAATGCTTCATTGACCATTATTAAAAATCGTAGATTTCAATTGTAAAACAATTTTTCAATTGTAAAACAATTTTCCCCATCGATGATTAACTAATCGGAACCATCCATTAACGGTCCATCAATTTTTTATTCAGTGTGAAATATTTTTATTTTTTATTGCTGTGAAATATTTTATTTTTTATTCAGTGTGAAATATTTTTTATTCAGTGTGAACTATTTTTATTTTTTATTGCTGTGAAATATTTTTTATTCAGTGTGAAATATTTTTATTTTCTATTGCTGTGAAATATTTTTATTTTTTATTCAGTGTGAAATATTTTTTATTCAGTGTGAAATATTTTTATTTTTTATTGCTGTGAAATATTTTTATTTTTTATTCAGTGTGAAATATTTTTTATTCAGTGTGAAATATTTTTTTATTCAGTGTGTGTGAAATAGTTTTTATTCAGTGTGTGTGAAATAGTTTTTATCCAGTGTGTGTGAAATAGTTTTCACTCGCTATGTGTGAAATTATCGATTTTTTATTCGCTGTGAAATAGTTTTTATCCAGTGTGTGTGAAATAGTTTTATTTCTTATTCAGTGTGAAATATTTTTATTTCTTATTCAGTGTGAAATATTTTTTATTCAGTGTGTGAAATATTTTTTATTCAGTGTGTGAAATATTTTGTATTCAGTGTGTGAAATATTTTTATTTCTTATTCAGTGTGAAATATTTTTTTTTCTTATTCAGTGTGAAATATTTTTATTCCTTATTCAGTGTGAAATATTTTTATTTCTTATTCAGTGTGAAATATTTTTATTCAGTGTCATTTTGTGTCATTTTTGTGGCATTTTGTGTCATTTTTGTGGCATTTTGTGTCATTTTTGTGCCATTTTGGTGGTTTTCAGTCGGGTCAAACGGTCGATTTTGCATTGGATTTTCCATAAGAAAAAGCTGTTAGAACTCATTTTTGATGATTTCTTAGCCATTTTTCATCAATTTATGCCTGTTTTTATCGATTTTTGGTCATTTTTCATCGAGTTTTGGTAAAAAAAAAAAAACCTCGTAGGGTAAAGTAGTCGATTTTGAATTGGATTTTCCATAGAGAAAAGCTGTTAGGAATCATTCAGTGTGTGAAATATTTTTATTTTCATTCAGTGTGAAATATTTTTTTATTTTTATTGCTGTGAAATATTTTTATTCAGTGCCATTTTGTGTCATTTTTGTGCCATTTTGTGTCATTTTTGTGCCATTTTGTGTCATTTTTGTGCCATTTTTTTTGCCATTTTGGTGGTTTTCAGTTGAAAATCTCTTTGAGATTTTACGGTCAAGTAGTCGATTTTGCATTGGATTTTCCATAAAGAAAAGCTGTTAGGATTCATTTTTGATGATTTTTAGCCATTTTCCATCAATTTTTGTCTGTTTTCATCGATTTTTAGCCATTTTTCATCGATTTTTGATTTTAAAAAAACTCCGTAGGGTAAAGTAGTCGATTTTGCATTGGATTTTCTATAAAGAAAAGCTGTTAGGATTCATTCAGTGTGTGAAATATTTTTATTTCTATTCAGTGTGAAATATTTTCACTGATTTTTTGACAATTTCAATCAAAAAATGCTAAAAAAAAATGAAAATCTCTTTGAGGTTCGGTCAAGTAAACAATTTCAATCAAAAAATGACAAAATCTCTTTGAGGGTCGGTCAATCAAAATCGTTCATTTTCTTGAATTAACGCTCGTAGGTTTCTAATTTTAGAATTAACTTCCTTTTTCAATTCATATTCGTTACCCAATTCTTTTTGTATTCCTTCCACGATAGTATATAACGGGACGAACACACTTACTTCGCTGGAAAATGCAAGATAGCCCCGAATAGAATTCTGAATTTTTTTTATTAGCGCATTTTTCTTTGGCAGCATATACTTGTCATTGTTAACTCCGTATTCTGTATCCTGAAAATCTGACACAATTTGATCAGGATTTAACCAATCTGATAGTTTAATATCCTGACTATTCAATTTGAAAATTTCAGCTATAATGCTATTCATTTTTCAGAATTCATATTATATGATTATACATATTTCTAAATGAAAAATATGACGCATTAGACATAACTGAATTGAATTTTTTGTCCTGTCCCTTTTGAAATCGCCGATCGATAAATTCCTTCTGCAACTTTTCGTACTGACGGTTCACAAATATCGAAATATTTTCCTGCTTCATTCATAGATGAAAATATTTTTTCTTCGTTAGTTGCCGTGTTTTTTGAGCATTTTCCAGTCTTCCCCCGTTTCAAATTCTCACTCTGTGTAACAACTTCTAGATTTGATAAGGAATTATTCTTTGGATTAGAATCCTTGTGATCAATCACAAAATCACCCTTGATCAATCCATAAAAACATTCATACACGAAACGATGATTGTGATATTTCTTCTTTCCAGCGGGAAACATCAAATACCCTTGATTACTCACAACACCAACTGGTTTCTTCAGCCTACAGTGTCTGACAACACCATCACTGGATGCTTCATAATTTGTAATCAAGGGATGCGGTCTGAATTCTTGGTTCATTTATATACTATATTATTGTTTGTCTAATTCATTGTTTGGTTTAATTATGAATCTTTCGATGTAGTCTTGAGGGGTTCTTATGATTTTATTGCTGACTTTGTCAGGGACTCTGATTTTGTCAAGGATGCTGATTTTGTCAGGGTCAGGGACTTTGTCAGTGTCAAGGACACAGTCAGTGTCAGAATTTTTGATTGAAAATCCATTTTTGATTCTTTTGTCATAATAACGCTTCAAGTCTCTGTATCGCTTACCACCACAATGTAGACACAATTGTGATTTTCCCCTGACCCCAACCCCACATCGAATACAAGGTAACGGACCAAGGCTTCCACGTCGAAAACTTTTCATATGATACCCACAGAACTCGTTTCTACATGATTTGTTACAAGGAGTCACTGATCCAATCATGAGCCATTTGCAATGATTCATTATACATAAATCTTTCATTTAAATGCTTGTTTTAATTATAGTATGAAGGAGTTCAAGAGATTATCGAAAATTAAGCCCTGGAAAAATGTTAAATTCAATCTCGATAGAGTTTCTGATACACCAAAGAATAAAATTTCTGATAGAACCATGATTAGTAAAATCAGGGACTGTTTTAATGAATTGAAGCGTGATGGGGCAGCTCACTGTTGGTCAACATTTCGAATACATGGTAGTGTTGATGCTACCATGAATAATGAAAAAGTAGCAGGGATAATCTCAAATCTTGGGCGAGAAAGGCATTTTTTTAGAATAAAATTCCGTATCCGTGACGACACTGGAAATTGGATCATCAAGGATAAATACGAACCCATTCTCAAGGATAAAAAAACTGTCACTGTGAATGAAGATTCCAAACCAGGAATTTTGACCGGAATTGACAAACCATACTACGAAAGATCTTATCCTGTAACAGCAGTTGTTTACGGGATATATCCGTTAACTGAAAAACCTGATATTGCAAAACTAGCACCCATGAAATATTCGTCATCATTGACTTCGTCAAGGCTCAATTGTGTAGCAAGACGAATAATAGAACACTTCACAAATGCGTCCCGGGGAAATAAATTGACTGATCTAAGACGAAAAAAAAATAACCGAATGGGAATTAACGGTGAAACAGCATGGGGTAACAATTCAGGATATAATCAAATTAGAAAAATCATTGAGATTTCCAATATCAGTAACGACAATAACCGGTGAAGTATTATACGAATCAAAATATAAATCAAAAGGAACTCCAATACAAATTATTGATCATAACGAACACGCGTGGTCATCCGCAGTAACAATATTCCCAAACCGGAGAGTTTTTTTCCAAGCAGAAATTATTTGATGCTATTTACAATTTGAGTAAAAACGATCCTGTGTCGATGTGGCTATTTCATAGTGCTGCGGACGATGAATGTAGATTTGATCAGTTTGTAAGACCCAACGGAGAATTGTACCGTACTGAAGAGCTGCATAATCAAATGAAAAAACTAGCAAGTTTTCTCCCCAGAGTTCTGGGGAAGACAACGAACAATTATTAACAAACTGTTTTGCACTTCCATCAGTTGCAGCACATTTTGCTAGGAAGAAAAACGCGTGGAAACCAACGAGAAGTGAGTTTCTATCAGATGTCAGATTGTCTTGTCTTGAATACAGCCATGGAGGGTTATGGAATACAAAATATGACACTGAAACCGTTATTTCCGTTGATATGATTGCGTGTTATCCAGGGAGTTTTCTCGGGTATGGAGAATGCACTAGATATTTTAAACGATTTGGACACCCCACACACGAAATGACCCGTGTTGCTATTAATGGACCACTGCCTGATTTTGATTTAACAGGATTCGCTTGTGTAGTATCATTTGAAATGGCTACAGGACTTTATTCGTGTAGTTATCTTTGGATTGATAAACACATGTCTGAAAAACACTGGATGCCAATAGTGTTATTACGGTATATGCTTGATTGTGGGATGTTAAAATCATTAATTGTCAGTGAAGCAATTATATCCTATCGAGCACAGAAATCAGTCTGGTTACCACAACCTGATCTAGAAAAAATAATTAGCGAACAGCGAAAACTGTTTCCTGATTTTAATGAACAACAAATCATGGATTGGTCCAAACAGTTATTTGAAATCAGAAACAACGAAGCAAAAGATCTTGGACGAAGAATAATCGGTAAATTCACTCAGGGTGGCAAATATAACAATACAAGATATTCTTCACGGTTAATTATAGACAAAGCTGAATACGATTTTGTAATCGCGGATCTAACGAATAAGGGGATATATGTCAATCGTAAAGACGCATTTCTGTCCGATGGAACCAAATTGCGTACAATTGTTACTTACAACGATGGATACAATCCGCAGTATACACATTTGAGAGCTTCTATGCTCGGTTATGCTTCTATTAATAGGTTTTCAATGATAAATAAATTTCCTAACACCGCAGTTAGAGTCGCCACTGATTCATTTTACATAAAAAGCGATATGGCTGATTTTATAAGCAGTAGCAAAGCTACTGGCAACGAGAATTGGGGATCATGGAGAATTAAGCGAGAAATGCTTCATGATTATATTCAGTCAGCAGATGTTACGATTGAAAATAATTATCGGAATCTCTTTGAGATTCAATCAGAATTTTCTAATGCACCACCGATTTCTGATCCAATCTGTAGATATAAAACAGTTTATTTAAACGGCTGTGGCGGGTCAGGAAAAACAACCTGGGCAATTGAATTATTCCGCGTTTCCAATCCAAACATGATTGTGCTAACACCAACTCACAGACTTGCAAGAGAGATGATACAGCGAGGGGTAAATGCCTGTACTTATCACAGTTTTTTTCGATGGAAAGGAGATAAGTGGACTCCTGAGCGTATGGGCGAAAAATGTATTCCTGAAATCATCATTTGGGATGAAATATGCACAGTGTCATTAGATGTATTACAAATATTTCTTGAGTGGTTGTTATTGAAAACTACAAAAGTCGTCATGTGCCAACCCCCACCATTTGTCGGTGCATCCCCACATGAATGGCTAAAGGGTTTTGTAGACTATTATGAAGAAATTAGTACTGATTATAGATCACTTGATGAACAATTGCGATAATTCAAAGCGCTAATTAGATTACAACCGGATAGAATCCAATGTGAAATAGCGCGTGAAATAATTTCAGAAACTCCAATGAATGATTTCTGGGAAACATGGAGACCTAATGATTTGATAATTGCAAGTAGAAAAATAGTCAGAGACACACTTCAAATGAAGTTATTTGAAACGCATAACAAAAAATTTGCAACACTTCCGGTACCGTTATGTTATAGGCCATCAGATACACGAAAACAGAACATTGAAGTTGATATTCCAGGCTTGACAGAGTCAAGAAAACAAATTCTCGTATTAAATGATATTGTGCTGGTTGATATCAGCGTCGTCAAAGATGCATTGCGTGCTAATAAATCCCCATGGACGCTAGGATACGCAGCAGCAATACATTCTTCACAGGGATTGACAATATCGGATACAATTGTTTGGATAGTAGATAATCGCATCGAATGGTAAAATTTAGTCTATCTTGCAGTGTCTAGAGTACGAAGAATAAATCAGCTTCGAAGAGTTGTCCTTGAAAATCCTACGGATTTTGGCTAGTTAAGTCCCCGCGGTGGTAATTGAGTATCCTCGGGTATCACTTGCAGTTGTTGTCGAGTAAATCCTCGTTGAGGGGCAGTTGAATCCAGTCTATAGATTGCTGGTCTAGAAAAACTAGATCGTGTTATACTAGATATCTTGTGTGCAGTAACACTCCAAATAGGATCAGTAGCCCTTTTTCTGCCACCTTCAAACTCTCCTGGTTCGTATAAATACATAACAGTGATATTACTACCAAGAATTGGTTCTTTGAAATCTTTTTGTGGTTGTACGGGTATAGACTTCTTTTTAATAGCGTTGATAGGTTTCATGTTGATTGTTCTAGTAATCTCATTTTTTAGCGCTGCAACTACGCCTGGTAACCTTTTGACCCATTCACGGGATCTTTTTTCTTGGATGAATTCTTTTGCGTATTGATATCCAAATAACCGCTCAGCAAGGGTTTTATTAAATCGTTCTACAATTACCTGATCACGATGTAGCGCAGTATGCCCCCGTCTGATGGTGACATTATGATGTTTCATTATTGATAACATTGCACCCTGAAATTCCTTGCCAGGATCAACTTGTAACAGATTTGGCCAGTGCAGAGGACCCCTTCGATAAATCCTTTCAAATGCAGAAGCAACTTCAGGTGATGATTTTGTTTTTAGCGGTTATGCTTCTTTGTATCGACTTGCAACATCAACTACAGTTAACGCGTATTTGTAACCACCATCATGTGGCAGAAATAATATATGCGAGTAATTAATTTGTTTAGGCGGTGGTCGATAAATTTGCCATAGTGCCTGTTTGGATAACCAATGAGCCGCAGTGGCCTTTTTCACTTTTGCAGCAATAGCGAGTTTATTAATTGCTGCCTTGCCTCTCCAGTATCCTTTCGGAGAATAATAAACAGATTTCATGTTGTTATTAATTACCAGCGTCTAACATCAATTTACTTTTCATAGCCGATTTTATCAAAAAGGAAGCCAATTTTTCTTTGAAGGATTTATCAGGAATAGCATTTACCGCATGAATTAATTTCACATCTGCTAGATGCCTGTGTTGCAAATTGCTGCTTTTATAAGCAACATCATGAACGTGACACGCCTTATCAATGGCGTTTATTGGTTCTTCACCGGGTTTGGGTTGGTTATGATTATTGAGTCTGATATCAAGTCTTGTTCCCGGTCCACAATAACTATACCCTGGAAGGTGTTTTTCTCCTGGATACTTTGCCCATGGGGTTCCAGGGAGTTTAGTTAGCTTGGCTGTGATATCACCCCCTCGTTTTTTTTTAAATCCTTGGAAACAAATCTAAATTTCTTTGTACTACATTGTACGCATTTACCAGAAAGCGCTGATCGGTTATTTTTAGTTGTAATCGTCGTCAAGTCATCTGTGCCAGTACGTTTTTTACACTTCACACAATATAGATCCATAATTTATATATAACAGCATGAATATAATTGATTATTCAGCTACCCGACGACGGGAACCTATTAAACACCATGAAATGTTGCCGAATTCAATTAGAATGATTATAATCGGACCATCTGGAAGCGGCAAGACACAACTGTTACTTAATTTGATAACGAGATGGATGAAATGGAACAAATTGTATTTAATAGCCCCGAGTGTAGACGATCAGCGATGCTATGAAGTGCTAAGGGATTTTAACGAGAAAGCAAAAGAACTTCAAATCGATGATGATATCATTGAATTTATAACCGATATAGAGGAAGCACCGAGTATTGATTCCATCGACGGAAGTATTAACAATTTAGTAGTATATGACGATATCATGTTAGACAATCAAAAGAATCCTGCTAGGATATTTTCCAGAGGCAGGCATAAAAGCACTGATGTGATATATGTCACTCAACGATACACCCAAATTCCAAAAGTGATTCGCGATAATTGCAATTTATTGTGTGTCTTTAACGGAGTTGATACTCATACTCTTAGAAATATTCATCAGACCTGGTGCAGCGGTGATATGAATCATAATCAATTTAGAAATTTCTTTAGTCACGCTCAGTCAATACCACACGGGTTTGTGACGATAAATTTAGCAGACCCTCAGACGCGATATCGTATCGGACTTGATAAAATATTCAGTTGAAATCAACGGGGTGAGATTTTACTCATTTCGAAGACCCCTGCAAGATCGTGTTTTCAGACAAAAATCACTAAGTCTCTGTTTGGCAAATGGAGACTTTATTTTTTTTTTTGTTTAAAACATGAAAATTCGTAGGAAGGCTCTATTTGCCGTTTTGACGATTAAAATCGTTTTTTGGCTAAAAGTTGTCCGATTCACCCTCTCTGCTGCTTATATAAGAAAACTAAGAGTTATCTTTTACACATCAATTACTTTCTTTTTATGCATACACTGATTATCAGAGGTAATATGACAACCACTGACACTTGATTATATCAATCAAAAAGGGAACCTAATAATAACACTGTCCCTATTCCCCATTAATAAGATCTAATCAACTCTAGCAGCTCAGATTTGACCCCTCAAACGAAAAAAATCCAATTGTCTTATATTCTCTGCACAAATAGTCGCATAAACGTACACCACTAAAAAGACTTCTAAACCTTTATCCCTTCATATTCATTAAGTACCTTACATATTTTGATTTTCTACTGATTCATATGTGGCTCAAAAATACATATTTGAAACTACACTTCCAGTCTTTTTTTGAAATGATGGAACAGCTTTGTCATTGCTTCAGTACTTGCTACTTCTTGGCCAAACCAAGTCCTACAATGCAAGATGCCTCACTTGATACTTATTACTGCGATGTTTTACTGCCTACATAATAACTGCCTAGTGTAGCTTGTTCCGATGTTGACACATGCTGAATTTTAAAGAATATCTCACAAACTTGGCAGCATATATTGATGCTTTTCCACAAATTAAAAGTCAGGTTGATTTAAGTAGTCTTTTTGTCTAAAGAATACTCACACAATCACATTTACACTTTTCGTGTTCTGTAGATGGAATTGGTTAAAGAATCGTAAGTATATTCAAACATATGAAACTATTGAAACATTGTCTTCAATATTACTACAACTATTGAAACATTGTCTTCAATATTACTACAACTATTGAAACATTGTCTTCAATATTACTACATTTTATTAATTTCATTTAAGAAATTTACTTTGACATAATTTTGGCATTCACTGCTTTCATCGCATTCTAACCAAATGAAAGGTATGCCATGGAACATGAAAATTAATTCACTATCTGAGATTTTGACTCCACCAGGATAAAGGCAGCAAAGTATATCTTTTAGGCTTATATTTGAGGAAGAGTGTTGATATGGGCAGCCAAGTGTGCAAACACACTACACAAGTTCAATATTTACACAGTAAAACAGCACACTAACAGCATACATATCAAGTGATGCATCTTACACTGCAGGACTAAGCCTATTCCTAAAGCGCAAGGCTAATCACCTTATTATTTTGTTCGATGGTGGGGGTGGGGTGATTGGTCTTCCTGCCTAAATAACGGAACTGTGTGGAGTGCTTTGATGTCGACTAATAGTGTAACAAAAAGTCAAATTTTCATGAATGTCGCACATAACTGGCAACCAATAATGATGCTTTTCTACAAAGTTATAATGTTTTTGTCAGATTTTACTTACCCTGATGTCTTTTCTCTATTAAATTCGAATTCTCACAATGAAAAGGTACCTGTTTTCAAGTTTTGTTAGTCTATATTTCAGTTGGCTGGAAAGCAATGAAAGCAGGGAATTCTAAATCAGGTTCAGTTGAAATATTATTTTTTAACAGAATTAATTAAAAAAAATATTATGCCTATTGAAACTGTAAACATTTCGTTTAATTCAAGAAACATCTCCAGCATGAAGCTACATAAACATACTTCAGCATACCTCGACTACATCACATTACAAAAAATTTAAAGGTATGTCAACAGAAGATGAAAATGCATCCATTTTCTAGTGTCATATTTTCTTACTGCCAGGATCAAGACAGCACAGAAAGTATTTTAGCTACACATACATTAGTGGAAGAGTGTCGATATAGGCTGTCAAGTGTGCGAGATATACCTGAAACTTTTGACTACTTATCATGATGTCAACCGACATTGGAACACATTATACAAGGATGTTATTTGGATAAAAGGATGTGCTATGTCTTACATTGTAGGATTAGGACCAAGCCTATCCTTTTAAATTTACAAGCATTAATTTTTGATACGCATACCAATATCGTAAATGAACTGAATCGATGAAAAAATGTTAATTATTTTAATTGTTCTTTTGGGGTATTCCATGTTTAAATGTTTAAACCAAAGGAGTCTGATGTTTTTATCAATAAAGTACAGCAAAATCTCTGGAAACATGAAATCACCTTATAGGTTATATAAATGAACACAAGGAGTGCAACGACCACCACAATCATCTGCTTGATTAGACTTTTCTCACGAGTCTTTTATAGCTTCAGAATAGCAAGAACACTGAAAAACAACACATATACATTAAAAAGACAGTGACGTTCAAACACATACCTCTATGACTACTATGCCATTAATCCAATCCAGCAAATTAACCTTTATTTTCACCACTGTGGTAAAAAAAACCTTGCATATAAAATCCATTAGACAGAAGTAGTCAATTTGACCGTTTCTACCCTGCAATAAATATGCGTTAGGGATTAATAATCGTTCCAACAAGGCGCAGAATCTGTGTTATGATTTAATACTAGGGATACAATGCTGTATTAATAGATTAGTTTAATTTGCTCAGAATAATGAATACATGATGAAAATGCTATTTACAGTAATATGTTACTGCTATTTTCAAAAGTTGTAAATAAAATGCTCTCACTTTGCACATGCATACATACTACAGTTGATGATAGCGTTCAGGCTGTTCTCGCATTGTATGCACATTAATCCTGATAATTGTAATATTTAGTGTTACCCACCTCATATCTCTCTCTCTCTCTCTCTCTCTCTCTCTCTCTCTCTCTCTCTCTCTCTCTCTCTCTCTCTCTCTCTTAACCACCTATTCAGAAATAAGCAAAGTATGTTTCATGAACATGTATGTTACCTGGATATGGGACAGAAGGGAAATGAAAATACCTTTAAAACATTTTCAAATAAAATTTAAGTTGCACTCCTTGTGTTCATTTATTAACCGATAAGGTGATTTTATGTTTTCAGATATTTTGCTGTACTTTATTGATAAAACGTCAGACTTCTGTGGTTGAAACTGTCTCGTTTTCTTTTAGGTAGAATAAAAATTTAACTTCGAAGAAAAATAGTCGGCTACCCAAAAAGCAATGGATAAAATTCATGTAACATGGCTATTCAAAATCAATAAGGTACTTAATTAAATGGTACATGGTCTGGTAAGTCTTAACGATGGTGGAGGGTTGTTTTAAGAGATTAAATGTGTTATGAAAATTGTATAGGTCAGAATGTGAACTGCGATACCTTGTGTTAATTGGGAGTAGGGTAGGTGGGGTATTCGTTTTCCCCTTTTCGTTGAAAATACTTAATGCCTGTGGACATTGTCTTATACAAGACTACAGTGCTACTCAAAACATTGACCAACTTCCGGTAGCATGGGAACATATAGGCAGCAGCTATAATAACAAGTAAACACTAAGTTCTTCCATGTTATACCTGTATTATGTTATCAGAGAATCAAACTAGCATGCAATATTGAAATGCAATGATGCAGTCGGTAAAATAATCATTGTATATATTGCTATTTGTTCGAGAAATTCGAAACGGGTATTGTAAACATGTATAACATGGCGTGTGAGCACTGAAGTCTTGGTATACTAATTTATGGCGTCGCCAAAAACCCGATCTGGGATGAAAACTTAAGAAAGTGAACACATCTATATCGGAAAGTTTAATCATGAGCATGGTCAGTTTTGTTCCCACATATGGTTGAGACCGCTTTGTGAGAAATTGTTTAATAAAAAAAACAACAAATTGTAATCCTACTAATTTTTAAAACATGATCATTGAATAGTCATGGGTGCTTAACTTTGACTTGTATGATAATCGATAATTACCTTTAGTTTCATTCAAATATGGACTTTTCTGAACGAAAAATGTAGCATTAATATCTGATTTATATCTGTTAAAGAAGCTGTAAATTATTAACATCATAAAACAATTTCAAGACCTGTATCAGTAAAAGTTCACCTATGTAAATGAAGTGAAAATCGTGCTATGCAGCCTTTTTTAATTAAAAAAAGCAGCATGTAAATGACCAAGAAAAAATTGCTTGTGTTATAATTTTTAAAATTCTTCTAATTTAGATAATATTTATTTATATTTAGACATTTCTTCTCAAATAAACATTTTCTGTAATAATGTAGGAAAAATATACTCACCAGTTGAAAGATTTTGAAAGATCGGAGACGTTTCGAAGATGTCAAGTATTTTTTTATTCTATATAGTGCTGATAGTATTTAATATTTGTGTAACCTGATATTAAAATTATTATTATTATTATTATTATTATTATTATTATTATTATTATTATTATTGAAAGTTTTGTAATAATAAAATGTAACAATAATAATGTTAGGATCGTTTCACTAAGCTAGCGTAACTTAAGCACAAGTAGGAAGTTATGGCACACCGTAACAAAAAGTAAGCGTTTCTTTAACGGGTAAGTAAATCCGATGCACCGTTGCATTATGCGCACCTGCGGCACAGTTCAATCTTGTGACTCTGCAGTATTACAGGTGGAATCGCACATGTACCGACGAATGTAGTTCGAGTCTACTTTTAGAACATTCTTTCTTTTCTCATTTTGTGGTGATAAAAGAGCTATACTGATGCATTTTTGATAGGGATTTAAAGGTAATTGTTTATTCTTGAGAATATGAGCTCAGAGAGCGGTTTTCTGCGTATTTCGGCGACAGTGTATATTGAGTAATAAGGCCTTGGTGATTATCAGGAAGTGAAATATGTGTTCCGTTTACATGCTGCTCTGTTTACAGTTTAGCCTCTCAAAAAATCATGCCAGTGAACCTTTGACAAGAACTTCACTGTGAAGTCATCTTTGGTATTTTAGATGAACATAAGATTTGCATTGATTGTCACAGAGTGGAGAAGGTCAGTACTGAGAAATATATGTAGATAACATATAGTAATATTAATTGTGATGTATGTCCAGGTGTCCTTAGTGATGCAAACTTCCGGCACGACTAACATATTTACAGACGACATAAACATATTCACAAACAACGAGATTGGCAGAGGTAGATGCTAGTCTTAAGGTTTTTAAGACATTGCCCCTAATATTATATTTTGGATGTACACGCAAATGGACCTGTTTTCAAGTTTCGTTTGCCTACATTTCAGCTGTCTGGAGTGCGATGGAAGTCGGGAATGCCGAAATCGGGTTTTGAATAAGATGAACCCTTTCTTTAGATAATTGTGAAATAAATATACTTTATATCTTATCTCAGCATGTAGTCACACACTGTCATAAAGAACAATGTTAGATTGTCAATTTGACAAGGACAAAACCACTTACGCCGTTGTATTTCAGAGAGATAACTCTGCTGGAACTCAACAGGGGTAAGAGTTATCTAGTCACATCAGACACATTTTCAGTCTTGTGTACCACATTTTAAACACAAAATCATAAAATCTACAAAACTTGATTTAGATATGATCTAACATAATCTTACATGTTGCCAAGAGGCTTAAGTTTTTTCTTTAAAACCTAACAGAAAGTACAAAGCTTACATAATGCACCAATCACAGCTAGTGTTGTTGTTTTTTTTCTGAATGCAATGTTCCATACACCTTAAGCTCAGCCAACATGGTGTTGTACAATTGGTGCTGTTATACCTAATACAGCCAACTGAAATGACGATACTCTACAGTTTCGTATTTTGTATTTCAAAGAGAAAAACGTTCCCCATGTGTCCCCGGGTGGCTGGGTCCAGTTTCGTAAATTAGCCCCTGTTAAACTTTTAACTTAAGGCTATGGTGTGACTTTTTCAGTCATTATTGTTTACTGGTTAAATATATGGATATAGTTGTAAACTACGTGTTTCGGGCTTGTGTTGTTCTAGAAATTGACGTCTGACATGTACACCTTCAATAGCTACTCTGCAGTATGTTGATACAGAAATAACAATAATCGGTTAGGAAGAAGAGCTAGCCTCCCATAGCAGTAAACACATGGGTTTGGGGGAAGTAGAATATCTAAAAAACAACATGGATAACATATATATTCAATTTCAAGAGCCTGTTTAGTTCACACTGTTTTGCAGAATTTTCATCTAAGAAAAGGTTTGTGTTGGTACTGTGAGCATCAAATAGTGTCAAAATTGACCTTTGGGCATGACACTTGGAGGTATAAATTTGGGAGTCGGGTGCATACACATATTCTATTATAAACTGCTATTGACTACTTTGGTCATGTGGATAATATTCTTATGCTTCTTAAAAAATATAGGCATCTAAAACATGAAACTTTTTTAACCTCACTTGTGTATTTAATTTTTAATGATATTTTTTTTAATATTAGGTCGCTGATTGCTGCATTAAATTTGTACATAAAAACTAGCCCCTGCTCCCTCACTGGTTTTACTCCTCACTTAACCAGCGCTATTTAAAAAAGAACTTGTGTATCTTAGGCATTGTTTAAAGAACCTTTAATTCCCATTATTGTGGTGTATGATTGATGCGTGTAATATTGGTTATAGAGTATACATTTGCCTTACTTCAGATGCGCATCTTTCAAAAAGGTTAGCTCCGCTTTGTCATTTTCACTACAAAGGTAAATTGTAAAAATAAAAAAGGAGGCCATAACTTTTTTAAATACATTTTATATATGTAGTAATTCATCCATTGCACTCTCAGAATCTGGTATTGTCTAGCTGGGCACAATTCATTTTCCCTATTTTAATAAATGCTAATAATGTACTTTAGACTAATTAAGGCGGATTTTAGTTTATCATTCGGGAGCAGTCATGTTAGATATCAGTGTGCTTGGATGATGTGTAATTTCCATAATTACAATATCCAAATGTCAGCCACATTACATTAAAGTAGCATACAGATATTGCAGCATTCTCTTCACTGTACATGTTTCAAATGCAAACAGCTTCACCTTTACATACATCACTTTCTTAAAAGTACATGTTGGGCAACTGAACTTGAAAACAGGTAAATTTTCTTTTGTGTGTGTGTGTGTGTGTGTGTGTGTGTGTGTTGTGTCAAGGCACAGGAGAAACCAGATGTTAGCATGGGTATGTTCAACCCTGAGGCATTAACTTCTAGCCGGCAAAATGTCTTAGGTGTCCAGCGAGCTTAATTGAAACAGTCATAAAGATCAAGGAGCGCGGTTTATTTTGCCAAAGTCAGTTACGTAACCTTGTTCACAGGTAAGTGGCGATTTTATGTTTAAACAAGGCATCGTCCAAAAATTTATCGTAAACATCTTTGACGTGTCAGACACTAGAATCTTAAGTTTAAATATATCATCTTGAGAATCAAAAGTTAGACAAGGCAAATAATAACCTACTCCGTGACCATTCGTAATGGCGGCATTATTCAGAGAATAATCAAAAAGCTTCGAAACAGGTCAGTTATTTTTTGCTCGATTTTTGTGAAATGTTACTGCAAAGTAAGTGTACTTAAATTATTGCAGTATATCTATATAGTTGAAGTTTATTTTATATATATATATATATATATATATATATATATATATATATATATATATATATATATATATATATATATATATATATATATATATATATATATGTATCTTGGGATATGAGCAACGTGATGTGTATAATTAGTATTGTTATTCGTTATTGGGTTAATTCGTAGTAACCTCATGTATGTATTCATTTGATATTATAGAGTTGCAAATGTTGACTTGAATTATAAATTTTGTATAATGTTACGCTGTGCAACATTAGTATATGAATTTTCCTATTTGTGTATACTTGTAGGAGTATCATGTGTATGTACATATCAGAGCATGAATGTGCATATCTGTGTAGACTAGTAGAAGTGCAATGTACAGAAATGCGTCTGATTATATAATATTGTTTTGTATATAATAAGATTGAGAATTTATATTTATATATTTGCCGTGTACACTTAGCAGGGAGAATGTATATTTCTCTGGGCACGAATGCTTCACCAGAAAACGGTAATGACCTATCTGATGATACTAATGCTAGTGTGTGATACATAGCAAAAAGTATATCCTTTGCGAATGGCCGTGTATGTTTTCTTTAAAAGTTTCTAGGGACCAGAGGGAAATATTCCGTGATGTGGTCCGAGTCTCAGGGATAGAAAGGGAAGACGTTTTAGGGACCATCGGGAAGTATCCAATGCAGTGGCCCGAGTCTCTGGGAGACAAAGAGAAGATCGAAGAAAGTTTGAGGGACCAGAGGGAATTACCCCAGCTGTGGTCAGAGTCTCTGGAAGACGAGAGAGAGAAGGAAAGACAGAGGTAGAATTAGAAGGAATAACGAAGGAAGACAAAGAAAGAAAATAACATACAGATGAGTAGGACTCAGGACAAAAAGGAAAATTACACACTAATTCAAAGTATGGACTAGGCCGTCACTTGGTGGAGTGATATGATATTAACTTAATTGTATTTGAGAGATTACGGTTTGAATTATATTAAATGGTTGTTATTTAAAATTTCAATTTGTACTTTCATTAATTTATACGCCGGCACTGCTGATTGGGGGCTCAGAGCTTTGCATATCTCTATAACTACTTCAATTTATGACGAAAACGAGCCAGGGTGGGTCTTCTATATTAATTTAAATAGATTGGAAACACACCACCCTAAAAAGGGAAGCACATAAACATTTACAGTGTGAATTTGAATTTATTAGGAAAAAGACATCAGAGAAGAGAAAGTCTGACTAAAAAATTACAATTTTCTTTTGTAGAAAAGCGCCGATACGGGCTAGAGGTGTTTGAGTTGTTTCTATCAATAAAACAAAAAACAAAACAAAAAAAAAACGTTAATTGTCTTTTCGATGTTAATCAACGTCAAAACACGCTAAGAACCGCCGTTATTTCGGCAGAAAGTCCACGACACCCAAAACGCAAATATTAGGGTCGAGGTCATTTATTGTAAGACTAAGAAATCTGCACGATCTAGCAATTGGTCAGTGCGGGAAAATAATTTCCTGATAGATAAAATCGCAGAAAAATATAATTACTGAGTATACAAAAAGGAGATTTATGTTAGAAAATGTACATTGATGAGTATTGTTATATTTTATTTTTACGAAATAAAAATGTTACATTTTATAACGATTATAATTCTTATTTTATTAAAAATGTTTGTAAAAGCGATCCTGTATCCATGTTGTTGTTTTCAAATGCCGATGATGAAACTATGATCAATTTGTACAACCTAATGAAGATATCTATCCTTCAAAATACCTCCAAGAAGAAATGAAAAATCATGCACAGAACTTTTCATGCCAGTCTGATAATATTAAACAATTAATGAATAATTGTTTTACCATTCCTTTAGATACTCTTAACTTTGCGAGAGAAAAAAATTCATGGAAACCATATGGACACGGTGGATTGTGGAACCCTAAATATAATTATAAAGATGTTATCTCAGTTGATATTACAGCTTGTTATCGATGATGTTTTCTTGGAATGAAAGAATGTTTGGACTATTTTAAAGGATTTGGATATACAACACACGAGATGACCAGACATTGCAGATTTAGACTGCATTTGCCTGCGTCGAGTCTTTCGAGATTTCTAAAGATCTTCATCCGATTTGTTATGTCTGGTTTGTTAGATACTTTTCAGAAAAGAAATGGGTACCGATTATACTGTTACCATATAAGATCGATGCAAAAATATTAATATGTTTGACAGTAAGTGAAGCAATCATATCATATCGTCGGCAGAAAGAAGTTTGGTTACCACAACAAAATAAATATTTTCAAGATGACAATCCTGATACAACCTTTTTTGAAAAAAACGCAAAAGATCTTGACAGGATGACGATGCTAAACTTGATTTTATAATCGCCGATGCAGCGAAGAGAAATGTGTTTGTAAGTAAAATAATCTAGTGTTAGTTACATTGATGTCGATTTACCGCAATTTACTCATCTAAGAACTTCATTGCTCGCGCATGTTTTGATAAATTTATTATCGATTATAAACAGATTTCCTAAAAACGCGATTAGAGTTACTATCGATTCATTCAATAACAAAAGAAAATATTCAGAATTGCTGACTGAGTTTTTTAAACACTGCTTTCTTGGGGCGAATGGAGAATAAAACAGTTGTTTGGATCGACTATGATCGCATTGAATGGTCAAACTTAATTTATCTCGCGGTGTCTCAAGTCAGAAGAATATCTCAGCTACAGAGGGTTATCATAGACTTCACAGAAACAAATATTAAAACTACTGACAATAACAGCGAAGTTGCCCTCGAAGGTATAGTAAGAAAACTAATTTACTATAAACAATGTGACAAAAAAAACAACCACGCGATTTTGAAATTGACCATGAATTTATTATGGCATTAAACCAACGACAGAATAATCATTGTGCAAGCAGTAACACGATAATGTTGAGGCAATATTCAAATAATAATTAAAGACAATTTACCGTAGAGAGAAATAATAGTAGTCTTGGTGATACGGGCAAAAATGCGATGCTGACCTCTCTTTAGTGTATACGATTCCGATGTACTAATTCACAAAGATGAAGACGTTAGAAATTGGGTTGTCTTCAGGAACTAATTATATATGTTCACGTACAAATCCACATTGAGTATCAGTAGAATCTAATCTGTTTATTGCAGGTCTACACATAAGTCTTACCACGCTGGAGATTGTATATATCGTCTCACTTCAAATATTATAAATTGCTCTTCTTTTTACTGCATTCATGTTCATTGGGTTCACATCAATATATTACAGTCACATTACCTATTACCGGTTGTTTTGAAACCTAATATTATGTCATTGCATTGGTATGTGTTTTGTGATTGTATTGGTCGGTTTCGTAGACATTGCACGAGTAATCTCATTATTTAACGCAGCTATCACACTTAGTAGTCTTGCAACCCATTTACGAGATCTCACATCTTTCTGAACTTTGTTCAGGGACTTATGATCTATAGATATTTCTACTGCATATTGATATCCAAATAACCAAATTTAGCTGATGGTAGACACATTTACCATATTGCCTGTCACGTTAACCAATTTTCAGCAACAGAACATTTGACATTTTCTGCAGCAGCGAAGTTACTAATCGATGCTCTACATCACCAATATCCTATTGGGCTATAATTAACCGATTACATTATTTTATAATAATCGGTTGATTAATTACCGGTCTCTAATACTATTTTGCCTTTCATCACATATTTTACTAGGAAACTAGTGAGTGTTTCTCGTACAGATTTATCATTATCATTAACTGGACCAGATTTGAATTAAGCACGGAATCACGATGTTGCGGCTGTACGACATCTTTGGACGTAACGGTACCACTCTTTTATTGACACAACTCGGATAACTCCAAAATGGCGGAGATGTGAAACTAATACCTCCACTTGTGCCATTTCACACCATCAACACACATAATTGGCTGTTAGGGTTGAGTGTGTGTTGAGTCTATTCCCACTCACACCGGGTCCTCCATTCAGGTCGATGGTTACTTAATAGCAACCCCGACCTGACGACAGAATTAAATAGTACTCCTTGAGTACATAAATGACTGGGGAAGCGGTACCATTCCTCACCCCCAGGATAAACTAAATATCCAGCTTTGCTGGAAACTTAAAACAGTGCTAGATGCCCATAATGGGCGATACAGCACTATAATTCAAATTCATCATCATCATCATTATGGAATTAAACGAGTGAATCAGCTTCACATCTGCAATATGTCGTTGTTGCAAATCTTTATTTTTATACACTATATCATGAACGTAACATGCTTGATCAATATCATTTATTGGATACCTTTCAAGTCTTGGTTGATCTTGTTCGTTATGTCAGATATCAAGTCGGGTTCCACTACCACAAATATTATATTCAGGATGTTTTTCTCTTAGATATTTAACCAATGGAATGATACCACCACCTATTTTTTTTCTAATTGTCAAGACAAACATATTTGTTCTTTTTTGTACCACATTTTACGACCTTGCCTGTACTTAAGTGCACGCGTTTAATTTTATGTCATTATTGTTTTTAATCCACTGATGGGGGTGTATACTTTGCATCAAACACAATATAAATTCATATTCGTTATATTTATACAATGTCATTGATTTCTCGGCTATACGAAAACAAGAACAAGTCAAACATCATACAGCGCTACCATGTTCTATCAGATCAATTAGTTTAGGTATATCTGGGTTTGGTAAGACGCAGTTATGATTTAATCTAATAATGAGATGGCTTAAATGGGATGAATTACATTTAGTAGCTCCATCAGTTGATTCTACGATATAGAGATGCAACAATACGCATTAAGATTTAGCAGCAAAGAGGGTGGACAGACCGAAACTATTTCAAGCAAACCGAAACTATTTCAAACAAACCGAAACTATTTCGCAGACAAAAAAAAAAGAAATCCTTTTGGATTTTACGCTACAGACTCGGCACAATTTGCGTTTTGGAGAAGAATTGTTTCAACCGAATATTTTATCAAGTCCGACACGATATCTTGATCTCGGGTCGTGCAAATTTATCGTTACAAATCCATGTGGTATTGACTGAGCGTGAGTAAAGAAATTTCTAAAGAGATTATAATCCATATCACCGCCGCACCAAGTCCGGTGAATATTTCGTAGCGTATGTGTATCAACTCCGTTTTATACAGCAAGAATATTGCAGTTATCTCTGATCACTTTTGGTATTTGAGTGTATCGTTGGGTGACATATATCACATCGGTATTTTTATGCCTACCTCTGGAAAATATCCTAGCGGGATTCTTTTGATTGTCTAACATGACATCATCATATACAACTAAATTGTTAATATTTCCATCAATGTCATCGATGCTCGGTGCTTCCTCGATATCGGTTATAAACTCAATAATATCCTCATCGATTTCCGATTTCGCTTTCTCGTTAAAATCCTTTAACACCTCGTAACGTCGCTGATCGTCTACACTAGGGGCTAATAAAAACATCTTATCCCATTTCATCCATCTCGTTATTAAATTAAGTAGCAGTTGTGTATTGCCACTTCAAGATGTCCGATTATAATCATGCGAATAGAATTCTGTAGCGCTGCATGATGCTTAACTGCTTCTTGTGTTTTAGTTGCTGAAAAATCAATTACATTCATGTTATTATAATTAAATTATGGATATGTATTGTGTGAAATGTAAAAAGCGTACTGGCACAAATGACTTGACGACGATTACAACTAAAAATAACAGATCAGCACTTGCTGGTAAGTGTGTACAATGTGGTACCAAAAATTTTAGATTTGTTTCCCTTGATAAAATCAAGGATTTAAAAAAAAACGAGGAGGTGATATTGCAGCCAAGTTAGTAAAACTCCAAGGAACACCATGGGCAAAATATCCAGGAGAAGAACCCCTTCCAGGATATAGTTATTGTGGCCCCGGGACCAGACTCGATATCAGATTCGATGAGCAAAACCAACCCCGACCCGGTGAAAACCCAATAAACGCCATTGATAAGGCGTGTCATGCTCATTATGTTGCTTATAAAAGCAGTAATCTGCAACATAGACATATCGCAGATGTGAAATTAATTCATGCGTTGAATTCTATCACTGATAAATCCTTCAAAGAAAAATTGGCTTCATGGTTGATAAATCGGCGATGAAAAGTAAATTGATGTTGGGTGCTGATAATTAATAACATCATGGAATCTATTTATTATTCTCCAAGAGGATACTGGAGGGGTAAATCAGCAATCAATAAACTCGCTAGCGCCGCAATGGTGAAAAATACTACAGCAGCGGATTGGTTTTTCAAACAGGCGATATGGCAAATTAATCTACCACAGCCTAAACAAATTAACTTCTCGCATTTTGATGTCAGCGCACCTAATTAGGTTCATCAGGCTGATATATTATTTCTGCCGCATGATGGTTTTTACAAGTATGCGCTAACCTTACTTGATGTTGCGAGTCGATACAAACAAGCAGAGCCGCTAAAGACAAAGTCATCAACTGAAGTGGCTTCTGCATTTGAAAGGATTTATCGACGAGGTCCTCTGTATTGGCCAAATTTATTACAAGTTGATCCTGGCAAGAAATTTCAGGGTGCAGTGTTATCAACAATGAAGCATCATAATGTCACCATCAGACGAGGACATACTGCACTACATCGCGATCAGGCAATTGTTGAACGACTTAATCGGACACTTGCTGAGGGGTTATTTGGATATCAATACGCGAAGGAATTTATTCAGGATAAACGATCCCGTGAATGTGTTAAGAGATTACCAGGCGTAATTAAAGCGTTGAATAATGAGATTACTCGAACAATCAACATCAAACCTAACAACGCGATTAAAAAAAGAATATACCTGTAAAACAACAAAATGATTTTTCAAAACAACCAATACTCTGCAATATCACTGTTAGGTATTTATATGAACCAGGAGAGCTCGACGGTGGCAAAAAAAGAGTTACTGATCCTATTTGGAGTGTTACTGCACATAAAATATCTAGCATAACACAATCCACGGGTTGACCGCCAGTCTATAGGTTGGATTCAACTGCTCCTCAGCGGGGATTTACTCGTGGACAACTGCAAGTAATACCCGAGGATACTCAATTGCCACCGCGTGGTCTAAACTAGCACCTCTGCGTCTGTTTCACTCAAAACAAGTCAACATCACATTATTTCTGGTATGACCTACGCTGCTATTCTTTCTGTCTACGGTGAATTGGCGAGGATCTTTATCCGACCAGCGCCAACTCGTTATACAATTGCAACTCGCGCAGTGATTATTCTGTTGTTATTTTAGTGTGATTATTAATTCAGCATCAATATCAAATTCTCTGTTAATTCTTTATCCTGTTATTTATAACTAGAGAGTTTGTTTCTGATTATGTGAACGCTGACAATATCACCTATTGTAGTGTCATTAGCGTCTAGAACAACTCTTCGAAGTTGATTTATTCTTCGTACTCTGGATACTGCGAGATAAACTAAATTTGATCATTCGATGTGATTATCTATAATCCAAACAATCGTATGTGAAATAGTCAATCCCTGTAAAGAGTGTATTGTTGCTGCGTAACCTAGCGTCCACGGGGATTTATCAGCGCGCAATGCATCTTCGACGATGCTGATATCAACCAGCTCAATATCATTTAACACGAGAATCTGCTTTTCACGCTGCCTAGGAATATCAACTTCGATATTCTGTCGCCGTGTATCCTTGGGTCTATAACAGAGCGGTGTTGGAAATTTTTTCTTTATGCGTTTCAAATAACTTCATCTGAAGTGTGTCTCTGACTATTTTTCTACTTGCCACTATCAAATCGTTTGGTCTCCACGTTTCCCAAAAATCTTTTAATGGTGTTTCGGAAATTATTTAGCGCGCTCTCTCACATTAGATTCTATCCGGTTGTAATCTAATTAGTTTCTTGAACTCCCGTAATTGTTCATCAAGTGCTCTATGATCGGTATTAATCTCTTCGTAATAGTCTACAGAATTCTTCAACCAATCATGTGGGGCTAAACCGACAAAAGGTGGTGGTTGGCCATGATCGCCGCACATTATTACTGCTGTATTCGATAGTAACAACCACTCGAGAAACTAATACATCTAGCGACACTGTGCATATCTCATCCCAAATTATGACTTCAGAAATAAATTTCTCACCCTTTCGATCAGGAGTCCATTCGTCACCTTTCCATCGAAATAAACTGTGATAAGTGCAAGCATTCACCCCTCGCTCTTTCGTCTCTCTTTCTAGTCTGTGGGTCGGTGTTAGCACAATCATGTTTGATTTGGAAACGCTAGCGTTTCTACGAAATAATTCAATCGCACTAGTCGTCTTTCCTGACCCACCACAGCCGTTTAAGTAAACGGTTTTATATCTGTATATTGGATCAGATATCTGCGGTGCATTAGATAGTTCTGATATCTGATCGTTTTTCAAGTAATTATTTTCAATCGTAACATCTGCTGATTTGAAATAATCATGCAGCATTTCCCACTTAATTCTCCATGATCCCCAACTCTTGTCGGAATTAATGAATTCGGCCACTGCGCTGCTGTGTTTCATGTATATGTAAAATGAATCAGTGGCGACTCTAACTGCGGTGTCAGGAAATCTATTTATCATCGAATACAGATTAATAGAAGCAACTAATGAAGAAATAATATTTCAATCAATGTACGAAGCCGGAAAATATTTCGATATTTATATTCCCTCAGTACGATTTGTTGCAGAAGGGGTATATCGATCTTCTTTTTCAAAGCGTTTTAAGAATAGGATTTAATTTTCGTATGTCTGAATCGTGTTTTGTACATATTTTATATAACACCAAGGGAGATAACTCGTATGGGTATATCACGGCTTATGAAAGAGTTACAGATCTCAATGGGCTTTTAGAAACATCGCGTCATCTGATTTCTGATTGGCTGGTTATAATTGTCATGATTCTCAACAGGATAATCAATTATTTCTTTTTTGTAAGAAAACGAATCAAATACGCAGTGTTTACAAACAATTGTATTCTTTTTTTTAGTGTTTTTTCAAGTTTTCGGTGTTCCTTCAGCGTTGTCAATAATCAGTATTAGTACACGAAAGATATATAGATCACACACCTCATTCTTTTTTAATTTCCGCCAGTTTGTATTAGTTACATATATAAGCGAAATTTCTCTATATATATTGGGCTTTAGCTCGAAACTCAAGCGCAAAACCAAACCACACCGTCGCACGTGGTGTGAATGTTTTTCACATTCAAACCAGGTTGATTTTGTAGGTTTGGTTTTGCGCTTGAGCGTAGGGATGCCCGTCATTCATCGTAATTTAGCATCCATTCATTCATTGTTGTGTTGTATAGTTCTGTCCTGTCCTTTATCATTCATTCATTCATTCATTCATTGTTATATGTTCTGTGCTGTCCTATTATCCATTCATTCATTGTATATACCCATTCAATGTGTATATAATACCACGCCATTGACGTCATTCATTGTATATATCCATTCATTGTACAACAGCCATATACACTCGATTTGGGGTTGTTTTGTATATATGTATATATGTAAATGTGCTGTCCATTCATTGTAAAACCGTCATATACACTCGATTTGGGGTTGTTATGTATATATGTATATATAATTGTCCTGTACTGTCCATTCTCCAAACATATCCTCTTGTTGGTCTAACCCGTTATTTGACGAATTAGACCTAGTCGCGGGGAATATGCTTCGTGATAGCTCTGGGCCTGGTTAGATGTTAAGACACCTGACTAGACCCTATGAGATGTATTGTCGTATATATGTAACCTCTGGGCATCTCCGATGTAAATAGCACCGGAGGGTTTCCAAATGGGGTTCATCATATATAATCGCATAATATCCCCGGACGTGCTAAGATGACAAACACCTTATCATGTCCGGGGTCAACATATCATCATTTATTATCGCATAATATCTCTGGACGTGATAAGATGACAAACACCTTATCGCGGGCAGAGTTCATTTTTGAAAAATATATTGGAAACATGCAATGATTATATAATATGAACTCTGAAAAATATCAATGAAATCATAACCGAAATTTCAGATTTGAAATCTCGAAAAATACAATTGTCAGATGGTTGAAATTGCAATCAAATTATTTCAGACTATCAGGACACCGAATTCGGTGTTTTGAATAACAAATACATGCTGCCGAAGAAGTACGCGTTAATAAAAAGAATCCAGAATTCTATCCGTGACTCTCTTGTATTCTGTAATGACGTCAGTGTGTTTGTCCCGTTATTTACCATCGTGGAGCAAGTAAGGAGGAAACTGGGCCGGGAGTATGAGATCAAACGAGAGGTTAATTCGAAAAAAAGAAATATAAGAGCGCTAATTGAACAACATGAAAAAGCTCCTTTGGATGCCCCTGTTGAATAAGTTGAGATTTGACAGTATACAAATCCAAACAAGTATGTGAATCGACACATGTATAAATACTTCCTTGATGAATGAATTCTTACTCAACAGGTGTGCGCTGAACCATAAACGTGGTTTTTAGTCAACAAAACAATAGCGGTTGAAATTCTATACTGTTGTATATCAATGACGCGTTTTACTATAACTTCCTCGTAGTAAATATTATTTTTAATACTGAAATATTTTATAAAATACTTTTTTATTGATTTTTTTGTCTATTTCTTGGCCGTTTTTAGTGATTTTTGCCTGTTTTTCATTGATTTTTGTTACATTTTATGCTATTCTAAGGGCAAAAACCCCCGGAATTCATTTAGAGAAAATCAACTTTTCAATGAAATTTTCATCAATGATGACTAGCAATGACCAAAAAACGACCAGCAATGACTAAAAACGGACAAAATCGAACAAAATCGATGAAAAATCACGCTTTTTTTCAGTTGGGTAAAACCCCCAGGAATTCATTTCGAGAAAATCGATTTTTCAATGAAATTTTCATCAGCGATGACCACAAATTGGTTGATTGTTTATGGTTACTATCACCGCATTTAGATCGTACATTAGTTGGAAATTGCTTTACTGTTTCAATAATGGTAAACGAATCATTAACGACCAGACTGGCGAGAGAAAGATTAGTTGCTATTAATAAGTTCCTCCCTGTACGTGACGCTGTACGGAAAAAACTACAAGATAGACAGAGTCTTCAGACTGGCTTCAGAGAAGGAACTGAACAATTGTTTAAGCCTATAACCACGGCAACGAAGGGGGTAATATCAGCTACTGAGCGAGCTATATACGGAGATATCCCTGAAGGTGGGACAAGAAAAGAAGCCCCTCTTCTTCCTGTACTCGAAAAATAGCAGAAAGATCTAAACAAACAAAAAATCTTTAAAAACACTTCCTGGTGATATAATAACTGCTGCAAAGCGACAAGAACAAAAATAACGACAACTTCAAGAAGAAGTTAAACGATTAGGTGATATTGATATTTTCTCACCACCACCTGATCCAGACGAACAACATGGCGCTGTTGCAAGAGAAGACTATTCACCTGAAAATATATTTACGGCTGATGCGATAAATAGAATCAGAGGAATCAGAACAGACTCTGAATTAGTTAAATTTACTACAGATAATTTAAAAGACAAGTCTAGAGATTTTATAAAAGACAAAGACACCTGGGCGAATAAAGTATTTTTAGCAAACCGCAGTAAAACTAAAGTAACAAAAGAAACAAGTCATGATTTCGCTAAATTTCTAGCTACAGTAAGAGGTGTCGCACAACCACCACCATCATATACAGCAGACCCGATCCCAGGTGAAATACAAATAATGGCAGAAGCTGATTCTGAAAAAGGTGCAACTGGTACAACTAAAAAAACATCCGAGAAGGGATTTTCGAGTGGAATTCCAAGGGGAATTTCAGTTAGTGGTCTAGTTAGTTGTCCTGGTAATATTCTCAGTGATATAGCACGATTAGAAGTACTCATCGGAGGGAAACGAGCTGGAAATAACTCACCGGAAATAATTAATGAAGCAGCTGACATCTGCAGGCGGTTATTTCAAAGTGGCATCATGGATATCAAAACATATCGAGATTTCATTGACGAGTTAGCCGAGCATCATGGTTATCACAGTGATTAATCTGATGACTTCGTCGAAAATCCGTAGGATTTTTGCGATTAGATAAATATCATTTAAATAAGATGATCATACACTACAACCATGATAAACCAACCAGTGTCTATGTAGTAAACTCACGATTGCCTGATAATAGAGCGTACTATGGTGATGGTCTCGGTGATACCATTGCAGGGTTATTTGCAAGAATGGCTCCAAAAGTAGCGCCGCTAGCAAAACAATTATCAATGAAAGCCATTGATGTTATTATTGATAAGGGTATTAGCGCTGTTGGTGATGTTGCCGGGAAGGAATTTTCAGCCGCGAAAGATAAACTTACAGCGTTAGTTCGACGGCGAAAGAAACCACCAGCGCGTTTGGGACCACTACCATCTACAGCGGCGATGCCTGCGAGTGTTAGTAAAATAATAAATAACGCAGTAGATAAAAAATTAGCGTCGCTGGCGACTTCGTTGACAACTCCATCATTGACCGCAAGTGACCAGAATAATATAACCGCAAATATGATAGCGGGAAGCGGTTTTAAAAAAAACACGATGTGGTCGACTACGATGATTTAGAGCAACGAATATATAATAAAATGTTCAAACGGTCACCTGATACAGCGTTTGATATGGGCGCCCCAGTGCTCAAGGATGATTCCGTACGTGATTATCAATACTATTCTTATCACGGAGTACAACCAGATCTCCGATCAAGAATCGAACTTCAAGTTCATGATACCAGTAAATACTTTCTACCGTGTGAAGTGTTTATCGAACTAGAAGGAGAACTTGTAACAAATGATGCTGCTAATACACCATATGACAATAATCCAACTATCCGAATCGGTTTTGTTAGTAATGGTATCATGTCGCTATTTTGAAAGTGCAAGATACCTCATCGATGGAAGAGAAATTGAAGCTATTGAACGTGAGGTTGATATTGCAACAACAATAATCGGATTAGCAAGATATTCTGATGATTATACAAGATCGGCAGGTCCATCTATAATGTTTTCTAAGGATATTACTGACCACGCTGAACACGTCCAGTATTCTAGAGTAAAGGCAGCAAATGCTGCTGCAGTTAGTCCAGCACCAGCCGGATATGTAAGACCAGCTGATACCTTTGATGTCATAAATAATGTTCCTAATTACAACCTAGGGTTTGCAACACGTGTAGCAACGTTGCAGGGACAGCGTCGACGGTTTTCATGCGCGATTCCACTGGATCATATTTTCGGATTCTGTAGAAATGTCCGAAAAGTAATCTATGGGGCGAAGCATACAGTAGTACTCGTGAGAAAGGGTACTGATGATAATGCAATCTGGCGTGATACTGGTGTTCGTGCCGGTAAAGTCATTTTTTTAATAAAACTATCACTGTGGATGCCAGTACTGACTCCGTCAATCAAAACAGAAGAACGATTACTATCATTTATGGATACAGGAGGAAAGTCGTTGCTAAGTTGGCTATCAACAACAACAGACATCATGGATTCTTATATTAATGGTACACTTACATGGCTCCTGGCATCAAAACAAGGTGTTTCAGCTCCGCGTCATATATTTGTTCCACTACAGAACAGGGATAGATTAGACTCTCAAGAACGCAGCCATATGATATTTGATCAAATTGGGTGTAATGAAGTATCATTGAGAATAAACGGAAAGCAGGAACCATCCGAGGATATACAACTTGATTATAATACCAACCATATTGCGCGCGTGTATCATGATCTGTTGTCATATATGGGACGCGATCAAAATGTTGATACTGGCCTGCAAATATCACAGTTGGATTTTAAAAATCTATATCCGTTCTATTGCTTTTCACTGGAACATCTTGATTTAACAAGACAATCCGTACTTGATATACACTTTAGAACTCGTGTAGCCCGTCCTGGTGGTATTGCTAATTATAGGGCGGTTGCTGTCATTCTCAGCGACAAATCAATGCTACTCGAAGGTGTTGGTGGACGAATGAGAATCGTTGATGCACCAGTTGAAAACATGTAACAATTAGATCAATCTATTATTGTATAATCTCATATAGTCATATTAGTGTTACGTTCACTCCCGGTCAGCTCAAGAAATTACAATCAGAATCGGCTAAAAAATGTGGAACCACAATAACGCTGAAACATAATCAGATGTCTGGTGGGGCAAATAAATTGTCACTGAGAACTCGTCAGATAAATGATTTCAATGACGCGCTTTAAGATAAAAAAGGTGTCCAGGTTACACTCTCTGCAGCCGCGATCAAAAGCATGATAAAATCAGGGGGCATATTCCCGTTGTTAGCCGCGATTCCAGCGTTGATTGCGGCAGCGGCCCCAGCGGTGGCTAAAGCGGCGGAGTTAGGAGCCGTTGGTACCGCGGCAGGAATGGCACTAAAGAAAGCAACTGGACAGGGATATAAAAAAAGAAACGAGGAAAGGGTCTAAGACTACCGGGAAATCCGCACACGTGGTACAAAGGAAGCGGCCTGAGAATCCGAGGAATGGTTTATTAACACCAATGTCAAATTTCTATTTACTCGATGCTGCTAAAAGCGCTCGCGATTAAAAACTTCAGAGGTGTCTTTATGAAAGATCAGTTGCCGGCACAACAAAACAGCGTTCAAACCGGTATCATTAATCTCGATAACAGCACCGGACCTGGTACTCACTGGGTTGCATACACGATTGATCCGCGCGCAATGGTCTATTTCGATTCATATGTATTAGCGCCACCTAAAGAATTCATGCGTTATATAAACCGCTTAAACACCCCTTGTTGGTATTCTACGCTACCAACACAACAAATGAATGACCCACCAATATGCGGCAATGAAGTATTGAATGTCCTTGATGCTATTTCAACATCTGAAAAAATCCCTCATCGGGTCGTAAATGAATACACAAGTAGTCGCCTTTTAGAAAGAAATTATATAGAATAATATGATTGATATTTGGGTACGACCTCTATCACCGTCGAAGAAACCCGATGCCGATGGCACTGCATCCGATGATATAAAAATAATAGAAGATGAAATAGCCAAAACGTTGAACATAGCAAGTGTTGATCCTAATGAAATAGTTGTATTTCAAGATCGTCAGGGTAAATTGAAAACGAGCAATATTTCCCTTGATGATATTTTTGTTAAACAACGAGACGCAGCCGAAGGCACTATCGCGGTATTTTCCGATCAGGGTAAACTCAAACCGGGCGTACTTATTTCAACTATTGTGAAACGAATTGACGATTTAGAACCATTAAAAACACTACGCGATGAATACAACGATCATATAACTAAATTCGATCGGTTTACTGAATTACAAAAATCCATCGTGGACAATATTGATAAACCCGTAGTAGATTTTTTTTGGTAATCCACCAGTGACCACACTGAAACTCACGGAGATAAAAACAACTATGCTGAAATTTGCAACACTTCAATCCAAATATGAAGAACATGTAAAACAGTTTTCAGCTTTTCGTAAAAACATCGTAGATACATTTCTTGGAACCACATTCGATAAACTCGACATAAAACTCCCTGATATTAAAAAATCCATTGATGAGATGAAAAACTTCACCGAGGCAATTAAAAAAGAGAATGATAGAAGTCATTGAGAAAAAAAAAATTCCTCATGAGAAAACCAACAACGTAGTATACACAATTCAACACGGATCGTTTGCATGGACACCTACAAAACAACATTTTACATACCACTGCGGCCGTCAAAGGTATTTATCGATTAACACTAGTGACACCGACTCAATTTAATATATCATCGTCGAGTTCAGCTGGAGTCAATAATACAATATCAACAATCATCGACAAGGATACATCTGAACAGTTTACAATAGAATCCACAGATAAGAATTTAGCCAGGGTTTCAGTAACATGGTACGTGGAATTCGTAGTGGATTTAAGTAAACAATTAAATCGCTAGCGGTTTCAATTGAATTCACCGGTGAATTAAAAATAACATGGCATCACTGATGATCTCATCGACTCAATGTCGATATAACACCGTCAAAGAATTTCAAACGAAACTCAAAACTCTTTCTGAGGAGTACCGAATAAAAATGAAAAAATACCGACGAAGAATCACCGCCATCGATGTAGCTGTATACTCACTGTCTCGAGTAATCGCCGGAGCTGGTATTACTATATCGTCGCTCCGGCGGTTGTTCCGATTTGTATAGCTGCGATGTCAACCGCCGCAGGAATAGCCTCCGCGATAGCAAAAAAAATATCATCGTATTCTCAACAAAAACTAAAGGATTACACTGTTAGATATGCTGCGGTATCTCGCGCGTACTCGCAATAATCTAAGTTGATAGCGTCGTCGCTCGACGACACGACAATAACCGAGGATGAGTTTTCGAGAATAGGTCAGTTGCACGAGTCAACTATGTTGGAATTAGAGCGCGACAATAATAATAACAATGACAACACCGCAAGAACTACTTCAACGAATAATGGAGAACACAACCCCGGTGAAAAGAAGCATGATCTCAATAACATCAACCAATCCTGAATTCAGTGTGAATTTCCCTACTCCGATTCCCTTGATGGAGATAGCGCTGGCAAAACTACGAGTATACCATAGTTGGCCTAACATCAGATCGGTAGCATTTGGTGGTCAACAACCGAATAATTCCTTGGTATTCGCGAATAAGAATAAAGAAGACGGAACTCCAGACTGGAACGTTGTTTCGTTGCCATTTGGGTCCTACCAAATTGAACAAATCAATTCCGAATTTCAGCGTAGATTTAAATCCATTACTGGAACAGAATCGAAAATCGCTATAACGGTTCACGAGCCGACACTATCATCTGCCATTGAGATCAACTCACCTAGTTATGTAGTAGATATCTATCAGAGCTCAATCAGAACAATACTGGGTTGGCCTGAACTACCACCTCGGGGAGAAACCGTTAATTTACCACCTGAACCACAAAAATCTGATTATATTTCAACTAAGGAGGATTATCACGATTATCGTAAGTTTTATAGCGACGGTAGGATATTTCAAAACAGTTTAGGTTATTATGCTGAACCAATGAATCATTCTGATTTCGCTCATGATTTTTTTTAGCTAGAAGGATCAGGGGATGATAAGTACTATGTAATAAAGGAATTCAACATGAACAAACAATTCACGGATATGAATTCCAGTTTTGAAAGATTGAAAAATAACTTCATAAAAAAAATTAGTAAAAACCCACCTAACCGAGATGAAGCCATCAAATACATGGAGGTGTGTAATAACATTATCGCAGACATGAGAGTTTTCAATTCGCGATTTTTTCGATTTATATTAGATCATAATAATCCTAAAACAAGAACAGAATTTGCAAAGAAATTTAATATACGCATAGAAGATATCCTCCCCGATTTTAAGTTGCCAGGCTATAATGCACCAGAACTAAAAAAAAAATCTCTCAATGATGCCATTGACGTTGGTTTCAAAAGAATACATGACGCATGAAAAAAACAGCACCACAACAAACAACTATCCTGACACATAATAATGACCCTGATGGCGGTGGTAGGCATATCGCTCCTCAAAATGTGAATATATCCACGGCTATTGCATTGAATTTAGTATTTGATGTTATCGAAGGAAGTTATCAAATAAATCTCGAGCGATCAAATCAAGCTCAGCAGGGATATATTTTATACTCATTTTCCCCAACAGTTCCTCCAGGATTTCTAATCATTGAGGATCCATCTAATCCAGTCTATATGCGATGTCATAATGATTCGTTAACAAGAATTAATTTCAAACTCTCTGACCAATCCAATAATCTGATTGATTTACGAGGTGAGGTCTTACAAATTAGTCTGTTTGTAAAATCATAAATTGCTAGCAATTTCAACAAGAATTGTTAACCCAGCAGCAGAGGGGGGGTGGCGGGGCGACAACAAATCTGCACCTAGGTTGGTAAGAATTTTTTTTTCGTTTGTCGTAAGAGGTCTTTTCTTTACAAATATTTGCCTAAAATGTTTGTCCGATACGCCCCCTCTGCTGCTTCTATATAGGAATAAGCATAAATTCACATGTTGCCAAGAGGCTAAACTTTTTTTAAGCCTAACAGAAAATACAACTCTTACCTAATCCACCAATCATAGCTTGTGTTGTTGTTTATTTCTAAATGCAATGTTCCCTACACCTTAAGCTCCACCTGCCTGGACTTGCGCAATTGGTACCGTTATACCTACATCTCCCTTCTTAAAAAGTTTTGCTCCCTTAACTTGCTTGCAGGCAGAATGTTAATATACATTCATATTTAGCTGATATAGTCTTTCAGATACACAGGTTTCTTGACACTTCTTCCTCTAGATGTCTAATAGTTGTCTGGAGATTCGCTATTATTATTCACCGGTTGTTGTCCGTTCATCTTTGGTCTAGACTTGGTCCGAGATGTAATCTTTGCACCTATATTGGCATTTTCAATTTCTTGTGGTACATGAATTTCTGTATCTGTTTTGAATGCTTCAGACAGCATGAGTCTTTCTGGTGTTTGCGATTCCGCGGGTGTTGGGTGTAGATCCTGAATATCAGGGTCTATGAAATTTTCATTTGTAGCTCGCAGATGCTTTCTGTTCCTGCGATACACAATAAGCAGCAGAGAGGGTGAATCCTACAACATTTTTTGTTTTTATTTTTGATTATACCCCCTCCAAATAACACTTGACCCTTCTCGCGAAAAAATAAGTCTCTGACCCTTGTTTGAAAACATTCGCGTCGCAACGTCGTTGTCACTCACCCCCTCTGCTGCTAGAACTTTCAGTTCTAGGTTAACCGAATATTTGATCCAGTCCTTAGGACGAAAATCATTTATGATTTCACAAATAGACTAATTTGTAAAACCTCCTCTTGTAAATCAATCAGATTATTAGACTGATCTGTGAGTTTGAAATTAATTCTGGTTAATGAATTATTATGACATCGCATATAGACTGGATTCACCGGAGACTCAATTATTAAAAACCCTGGAGGAGCTGTTGGTGCAAATGAATACAAAATATATCCTTGCTGAGCTTGATTTGATCGTTCTAGATTAATTTGATAGCTTCCTTCGATCACATCACATACTAAATTGAGCGCAATCACCGTTGAAATATTCACATTGAACGGAGCAATATGCCTGCCACCACCATCTGGGTCATTATTATGTTTGAGGATAGTCGTTTGTGGTTGTGATGGTGTTTTTTTTCCACGTATCATGGATTTTTTTGAAACCTTCATCGATGGCATCATCGAGAGATTTTTGTAGTTCTGAGATATTATATCCTGGAAGTTTGAATGTTGGAATATCTCCTATGCGGATCCTATATTCTATTGCAAATAAATCTCTTGTTTTAGGACTACTGTCACCTAATACTTCTTGAATAATTTGTGAATGAAATGTTTCCATGTCATTGATGATTTTGTTACATGTTTCTACGACACTGATAAATTCATCTCGGGTGAGAGTGCCGGATCTAAGAGATATAAACAACAACGAAATATCGTTATTGAAAGCTGTGAAATTTTCAGTGATTTTATCCCGGTTAGCAAGATGATGAATAAGTCGTACTCTTTCATCATATTCTACTCTAATGAAAAAATATGACTTATCATAATCTTTATAACTCCTTACTGGATTATCAGATTTTGTCCTGTCTGTGATATAATCGGTTTTTTGTGGTTCTGGTAATTTAACGGTTTTTCCTCCGGGTGGTAATTCAGGCCATCCTAGTACTGTTCTTATTGAGCTTTGATAGATATCTACGACATAACCCTCTGTGCTTATTTCAATGGCAGATGATAGTGTCGGCACATGAACTGTTATAGCTATTTTTGATTCTTTTCCAGTAATCGATTTTATTCTACGCGCGAATTCATCATTGATTTGTTCAATTTGATATGATCCGGTTGGTATGGAAACAACGTTCCAGTCTGGGGTACCGTCGGGTTTATTCTTATTTGCAAATACCAGTGAATTATTCGGTTGTTGACCACCAAATGGTTTTGACCTAATATTTGGCCAGCTGTGGTATACTCGTAATTTTGCTAGCGCGATTTCCTTCACTGGGACCGGAGAGGGGAAATTCACACTGAATTCTGGATTCGTTGAGGTTATTGAGATCATGCTTGTTTGTACTGGTTTTGTGTTCTCCACTATTTGTTGAAGTAATTCCATCTGTGTTGTCATTGTTATTATACTCATGTTGTATTTCTAATTTTGACATCGCAGAATCATATATATCTACCATCGCTGAAAACTCACTCTCTGATATAATTGTATCATCGAGCGATGACGATATCAATGAGGATAATTGCGAGTATGCAGTGGACACAACATGAAATTGAATTATGTAGTCTTGTAGTTTCCGTTGGCTGCATGAGGATATTTTTTTTGTGATTATTGAAATTATTCCAGCGATTGTTGTTGCCGCAGAAATGCAAATTGGAACAGCTATCGGAGCCATCATTGTCACTGAAGACAGTATAATACCAGCTCCGGTGATTACACCACTCACAGCGTACACAGTAACATCAATTGCGGTAATTCTCCTGCGATATTTTTTAATTTTCAATTCATACTCCTCAGACAAGGTTTTGAGTCTAGTTTGATACTCTCTGACCTGATCATAGCGATATTGAGATGATGAAATCATTTTTATTTTAAATATGCTAGCGTTTTCAATTACGATTTACTTAAATTCGCTACGAATTCCACATACCACGTTGTTGAGACCCTAACCAAATGTTTATCAGTAGATGTGATTGTGAACTTTTCAGTTGTATTCTTGTCGATGATCGTTGAAATCGTATTATTGATCCCAGATGAACTGGACGATGAAATATCAAATTGAGACGATGGTGTTACTAGTGTTAATCGATAAATACCCTTGACGGTTGCAGTGATATCTAATGTGTTGTTTGTAGGTGTCCACTCAAATGATCCATGTTGGATTGTGTATACTAAGTTGTTGGTTTTCTCATGAGGAATTTTTGTTTTTTCAATGGCTGTTATCATCCTCGAAAGATCACCTTTGATGCCTTCGATGGAAGTTTTCGTCTCATCAATGGATTTTTTAATATCAGGGAGTTTTAGTTCAATTTTATCTAACGGGGTTCCAATAAATTTATCAATGGCGTCGGTTGTTGTTTTTGTTGCTTCGTTGATAACCTTTTGATCATCAACAAACGTTTTAATTTCAGCGATAGATGGTGTAACTACAATCGGAGACCCAAAGAACTTTTGAACGACATTTCTACGGAAACTATTGTAGTTTCTTAAATGATCTTCAAATTCTTTATCGTGGTTTGTAAATCGATCTGTAATCGTCGAAAAAAGTACACCCGGTTTGAGTTTACCTTGATCGGAAAATAACGCGATAGTATCCTCGATTGCGTTTTGTTGTTTAACCAAAATATCATCCAGAGAAATATTACTAGATTTCAATTTACCCTGTTTGTCTTGAAATACAACTATTTCATTCGGGTCAACACTTGTTAAGTTCAACGTCTCAGCGATTTCATCTTTAATTTTTTTTTTTATATCCTTGATAGAATCAGGAGTTGCAGTGTCATCGGGTTTGGGTTTCAGAGGTCTCCCCCAAATATCAATCATGATATTTTATATATCTCTCTCTAAAAAGCGATTAATAGTGTAGTCATTTACGACAATGTGTGGTGGTTTCCCCCTTGGGTTACCCAAGGAGTTAGAAATAGCGTCAAGGACATTTAATACTTCACTGCCGCATATTGGTGGGTCATTGATTTGTTGTGTTGGTAGCGTAGAATACCAAGTTTTCATTGGAAATTGTTTTATATAACGCATAAACTCTTTTGGTGGGGCTAATCCATATGAATCAAAATAGACAATCCCACGTGGATCAATAGCGTATGCAACCCAGTGAGTTCCAGGTCCGGTGCTGTTATCGAGATTAATAATACCTGTTTCAGTTTTGTTTGGTTGATGTGGTAATTGATCTTTCATAAAAACACCTCTGAAATTTTTAATCACTAGTTTTTTAGCAGCATCCATTAAATCAAAATTGGACATTGGAACCATAGATTTCTGAATTAATAAACCGTTCCTGGTAGTCTCAGGCCTGATCCGTGAACGGATCTCCCGCTGTACCATGAATACGGGGTTCCTGGTAGTCTTAGACCCTTTCCGCTGTACCATGAATACGGGGTTCCTGGTAGTCTTAGACCCTTTCCGCTGTACCATGAATACGGGGTTCCTGGTAGTCTTAGACCCTTTCCCTTTTTTTTATACCCTTGACCTTTCTTCGGTTCATATGATTCAGCAATGCTCTGTACCGCTTTTGTTCCCAAGCCTCCAACTACCCCCAATGCGGCCGCTTTTGCTACTGCTGGGGCTGCTGCCGCAACCAATGCTGGTATTGCAGCAAACAACGGAAATATACCACCTGTTTTTATCATATTTTTGATAGCAGCCGCAGAAAGAGTAATCTGAACACCTTTTTTATCCTTGAAAGCATCATTGAAATGTTTCACTTGACGAGTTGTCAGCGATAATTTATTTGCCCCGCCATTCATTTGATTAGGTTTCAACGTGATTGTGGTTCCACATTGTTTAGCGGATTTTGATTGCAATTTTTTTAACTGACCAGGTGTCAATGACACATTGATATTACTATATGACATTATACAAATACAGATTGATTCTAAATCGTAAAACGATTCAATGGAAATATCCTTCGGATTTTCAATTACATATTTTCCACTGGTGCATCTACCACTCTCATTCTTCCACCAACACCTTCAAGTAGCATTGATTTATCACTGAGAATGACAGCAACCGCTCTATAATTCGGGATAAGGATAGGAGGTACCCCACCAACTGGTGGACCAACAGGACGGGTTACACGGGCTCTAAAGTGTATATCAACGACAGATTGTCTCATCAAATCAAGATGTTCCAATGAAAAGTAATAAATCGGATATAGGCTTTTAAAATCCAATTGTGATATTTGCAAACCGGTATCCACATTTTGATCACGTGCCATAAATGACAACAGGTTATGATACACGCGTGCAATATGATTCTGACCGTAATCAAGTTGTATATCCTCGGATGGTTCCTGCTGTCCGTTTATTCTCAGCGAGACTTCACTAACACCTAACTGATCAAATATCATATGACTTCGTTCTTGATTACCAACTCGCGCAGCATTCTGTAACGCAATAAATATATGACGTGGAGCTGAAACCCCTTGTTTTGAGGCCAGGTGCCATGTGAATGTACCATCAACACTGTCTTGTTTAATATCCGTGGTCACTGATAACCAACTTAACAACGACTTTCCTCCTTGGTCCATAAATGATAGTAGTCGCTGTTCGTCTGTGATTGATGGAGTTAACACTGGCATCCATAATGATAGTTTTGTTAAAATGACTTTACCGGCAGCAACCCCAGCATTACGCCAGATTGCATCATCATCAGTACCCTTTCGTACAAGCGCTATTGTGTGTTTGGCTCCATAAATAACTTTTCTAACATTTCTACAGATCCAAATATATGATGCAGTGGAATCGCACATGAAAATCGTCGACGCTGCCCATGCAACGTTGCTACGCGTGTTGCAAATCCTAAATTGAGATTACCATTAACGCCTCAGAGAATATCAAACGCAGCTCCGGGTCTAGTTCGACGTTCTGGATTAGCTGCTTCTTGTTGATTGTTTTCTGCAGTACCCTGTGCTGTTAACACTTTAATGAATTGAAGGTGATCAGCGTTATCAGTAGTATCCTTTGCAAACATCATAGATGGACCCGCTGATCTTGTATAATCATCAGAATATCTTGCTAACCCTATGATTGTTGTGGCCATATCAACTTCACGGTCAATGGATTCAATTTCTTTTCCATCAATGAGATATCTAGCGCTTTCAAATAACGCCATGATGCCGTTATTAACAAAACCAACTCGGACATTTGAGTTATTGTCATATGGGGTATCAGCTGCAACATTTGTTACAAGTTCTCCTTCTACTTCAATAAATGCCTCACACGGTAGAAAATATTTACTGGTATCATGAACTTGAAGTTCAATTCGCGATCGGAGATCTGGTTGTACTGTGTGATAAGAATAAAATTGATAATCGCGTACAGAATCATCTTTACGCACTGGGGCGTCTATATCAAATGCTGGATCAGATGATTTTTTGAACATTTTATTCTATTTATCAGAGTCTAAATCGGATTTTCCATTTCATCGTGAAAAACGCTAGCGTTTTCGTCGTGGTTTTTTAAGGCCACTTCCTGCTATCATGTTTGCAATATTGCTTTGGTCCCCTTGATTTACCATCGACGCTAGTTTTTCATCTACTGCGTTATTTATAATTTTACTAACACTTGCAGGCATTTCTTCTGTAGACGGTAACGGTTTCTTTTTTCGCCCCACTAATGATGTTATTTTATCCTTCGCAGTTGAAAACGCTTTCCCGGCAAGATCTCCAACAGTACTAATACCCTTATCACGAATAACATCAATGGCTTTCATTCCAAGTTGTTTAGCTAACGGCATCACTTTTGGGGCCGTTCTTGAAAAGAATCCTAAAATGGTCTTGCCGAGGCCATCTCCGTAGTATGCTCTATAAACTGGAAACCGTGAATTAACTACATAGACGAGGGTTGGTTTATCATGATTGTAATGGATGATCATTATTATAAAAACAATAGTGTTTTCAATTGTTATTTAATCACTATGATACCCATTTGCTAACTCGTCAATGAAATCTCGATAGGTTTTGATATCCATGATACCACCGGCAAATAATCGTCTACAAATATCAGCTGCTTCATTAATTATTTCTGGAGAGTTATTCCCAGCTCGGAACCCTCCTACAAGAACATCTAATCGTGATATATCATTGATAACACTATCAGGACAAGTGTTTCCAATCCTTGGATTTCCTAATCCACTTCCGCTATAACCAGCTGCTTCATCTAGTTTGTCTGTATCCGTGGTTTGTAAATAATCAAGAGTATCATCATCATCATCATCAGGTGGTAGTTGTTGTTTTTTAGGTGAAAAAGATATTTTCTTTGCAGGTTGCTGTCGCTTTCTTTGCAATCTTGGCGGTTTTTGTTGTTGTTTAAACTCTTCGTATTGATTATACACGTGATCCACCATCCTGATATATTCAATGTATGATGCACTATCTGTCTTTTTTTGACTTTTTCCAGTTTTGATTTTATAGAATATATCAGCCCAGTGAGTGAAATTCTTAACAAACTTATGATGTTCTGGTTTCAACATTTTTTTTCTGTCTTCATAGGACGTAACAACAAGCGTAGGAATTTCTGTTGGATCAGTCTCATCAATTGCTGCTAACCCTTCTTCGTTAAATCTCATGCGTAAATCATCTACTGTTCTCTTTGATTCTATTTGTTTTGTTTGTTCAGTTTTCGCTGCTATTTTTTCAAGTTCACCAATAACAGATTTCCCCGTCTCGGGACTATCTCCCAGTAAAGCACGCTCTACTCCTTTCGTTGCTGTGGTTACTGGTTTAAACAACTCTTCAGACCCCAGAGCAAAATCAGTTTGTAAACTCTGTCGTTGTTGCAGTTTATTTCTTACAGAGTCGCGAATTGGTATAAATTTCTTAATTGCATCTAGTCGCTCACGAGCCAATCGGGTCGTTAATGCTTCATTGACCATTATTTGAAATCAGAAACCATTTTTCAATTGTAAAACAATTTTTCCCATCGATGATTCCATCCTTAACGGTCCAATTTTTTATTGCTGTGAAATATTTTTATTTTTTATCCATTGATTTTGCCTGTTTTGGTGCCATTTTGGTGGTTTTCAGTTGAAAATCTCAAAGAGATTTTACAGTCAAGTAGTCGATTTTACATGGGATTTTCCATAAGGAAAAGCTGTTAAAACTCATTTTTGATGATTTTTAGCCATTTTTCATCAATTTTTGCCTGTTTTCAGTGATGTTTGGTCATTTTTCATCGATTTTCATCAAAAAACCTCGTAGGGTCAAGTAGTCGATTTTGCATTGGATTTTCCATAGAGAAAAATTCTTAAAAGAACTTTCAAAGCTGTTAGGATTCTATTTTATTTTCGCAGTGTGAAATATTTTCACTGATTCAATCAAAAATGACAAAAAAAAAATGAAAATCTCAAGGAGATTTTACTGTCTGACAAAATCTTTTGAGGGGGCCGGTCAATCAAAATAGTTCATTTTCTTGAATTAACGCTCGTAAGTTTCTAATTTTTGAATTAACTTCCTTTTTCAACTCATATTCGTTACCCAATTCTTTTCGTATTCCTTCCACGATAGTATATAACGGAACAAACACATCTACTTCACTGGAAAATGCAAGAGAGTCTCGAATAGAATTTTGAATTTTTTTGATGAGTGCATATTTCTTTGGCAACATATACTTGTTAGTGCTAACTCCGTATTCTATATCCTGAAAATCCGACTTGATTTGATCAGGATTTAACCCATCTGACAATCTAATATTCTGATTTTTCAATTTTGCAATTTCAACTATGATGCTATTCATAATTTCAGAATTCATATATGATAATACATATTTCTAATTCATTTTTCAAAAATAAAAGAGCCGTTAATATTTTTAAAAATTCAGTCTGTATATATAACTATCTTTTTTAAAAATTAATTCTGTATATATAAATATATTTTTTAAAAATTCAGTCTGTATATATAAATATATTTTTTAAAAATTCAGTCTGTATATATAAATATCTTTTTTAAAAATTCAGTCTGTATATATAAATATCTTTTTTAAAAATTCAGTCTGTATATATAAATATATTTTTTAAAATTAATTCTGTATATATAAATATCTTTTTTAAAAATTCAGTCTGTATATATAAATATCTTTTTTAAAAATTCAGTCTGTATATATAAATATCTTTTTTAAAAATTCAGTCTGTATATATAAATATCTTTTTTAAAATTAATTCTGTATATATAAATATATTTTTTAAAATTAATTCTGTATATATAAATATATTTTTTAAAATTCAGTCTGTATATATAAATATAAATGCAGACAAAAATAAATATCAACCATGATGAGCGATTATCAGTCATTTGGCCCCCTTGATATAGGCCGTTTTGGTTCTATTTGCATTCATTGGGTCCCTTATTAGGCCTTTGTGTCTTTCATAGGGTCCTTTGTAAGAGCATTTTTCTGTTTCTGTTTTATATCAGAATGTTTTTTTTTGTTTTTGCTCTTTGAGATATGACCCTATGACCGTTTCTATTAGCCTATAATTCATTCTGGGGTTACCCAATGTGCATCCAAACCTTTTTTTGGCCGGTAATTCATTCTGAACACCATACGGGGCTACCCAAATGTGACGGAGAGCTAATTACATCCATGGATGTTATTTATTTTAGGGCATTAATGTGTTTACACATTCAACATGCAACCCATGAAATCAAATTCATGGTTGCGTAAGTTGTCAAAAACCGACAACCCACCGCTACCGTAAATTTGATAGCATGGGTTTGCATGTTATGTGAATGTAAAAAACACAGAGGGGGTGCCTTCCTCCCCTCAATTAAATAGAAAAAAAAAACATCCAACCGTTTCACCATCAGACAATTGTCTGCTATGGGGCGCGAACATGTGAAGAATAATTGTCTGGGTTTACAAGCCAAACACGATACCGTTAGACCACTGTTCACGTCTATAAAGAATAACGTTTTTTAACGTATATATGTTGTAACTATTCATATGGTATATAAAGGAAATTAATACATCAATCCGCAAGTATGCTATTTTATTTTCTTGAATTACTTATTAATGGTGTTTCACAGTATTTAAATGAGACAGAATATTTGACTTAAACACTAGAACAAAGAATATAATTGTTTGAAAACATGTCTTTTCTTACAAAACAATGCCCAGCGCTGAATCACAATACCCATTAAACAAGTTAACACAATCTAAGGGAGAAAGTATACACGTGTGTTATCCTGTAACGCCTGTATCTCCGGATCACATCCTATGTTATGAAATACGCATTAATCGCACGTGACACAGAATATTTGACTTAAACACTAAAAAAAAAAGAAAATATATCTTTTCCTAAAAAGAAATACCAAGCCGCTAAATCACAATGATAACTCCCTTGGTTATTATCATTTAAGAGTGGTCTCCCTTGGTGTTATAGACGGTACGCGTGTACTGTATTTTGACACGCGAAAATCGAATTTTCTGATAATACCATTACGGAATGCTTCATAATTAACAAGCACGGAGGGGTGAGGTCTGAATTCTTGGTTCATTTGTATAATAACACTATTTTTCTAATTCATTGTTTGGTTTAATTATAAGTCTCTGTATATAATCTTGAGCAGTCTTTATTATTTTGTCATCGTTGGGGTCAATGGCAGTATTTTTTATTCTTTTATCATAATAGCGTTTTAGTTCCCTGTATCGTCTGCCGCCGCACATAACGCATAATTGCGACCTCCCCCTGACCCCAACCCCACATTGAATACAGGGTAACGGACCTCGGCTTCCACGACGAAAGCTTTGCATATGATACCAACAGAATTCAATTCTGCATGATTTGTTACACGGTGTCACTGATCCAATCATAAGCCATTTGCAATGATTCATTATACTTAAATCTTTCATTTAAATACTTGTTTTAATTATAGTATGGAGGAGTTCGAGAGATTATCGAAAATTAAGCCTTGGAAAAGTGTTCAATTCAATCTTGATAGAGTTTCTGATACACCAAAGAATAAAATTCTTGATAGAACCTTGATTAGTAAAATCAGAGACTGTTTTAATGAATTCAAGCGTGATGGGGCAGCTCATTGTTGGTCAACATTTCGAATTGATGGTGTTGTTGACGCTACCATGAATGATGAAAAAGCAGCAGTGATAATCTCACGTCTTGGGGAAGAAAGAAATTTTTTTTCGAATAAAATTCCTTATCCATGATAATGGAAAATGGATAATTAGAGACAAATACGAGCCTATTCTTAAGGACAAAAAAACTGTCACTGTGACTCAGGATTCAAAACCAGGAATTTTGACTGGACTTGATAAACCCTACTACGAAAGATCTTATCCTGTCACAGTAGTTGTTTACGGGATATATCCACTCAATGAAAAACCTGATATTTCAAAACTAGCACCCATGAAATATTCGACAGGGCTCAATTGTGTAGCAACACGAATAATAGAACACTTCACAAATGCGTCCCGGGGAAATAAACTAACTGATCTAAGACGAAAAAAAATAACCGAATGGGAACTGACAGTGAAACAGCATGGGGCAACAATTCAAGATATAGCCAAATTAGAAACATCATTGAGATTTCCAATATCGGTAAGGACAATCACCGGAGAAGTATTATACGAATCGAAATATAATAAAAATGGAACCCCAATACAGATTATTGATCATAACGAACACGCGTGGTCATCTGCAGTAACAATATTCCCACGGGATAGAACCGTAAAATATCTGTTTGGAACCGAAGAGTTTTTTTCAGAGCAGAAATTATTTGATGCTATTTACCATTTGAGTAAAAACGATCCTGTGTCAGTGTGGCTATTTCATAGTACTTCAGACGAAGAATGTAGATTTGATCAGTTTGTAAGACCCAACGGAGAATTGTACCGTACTGAAGAGCTGCATAATCAAATGAAGCAACTAGCTAGTGAATTTTCTCCCCAGAGTTCTGGGGGGGAAGACAACGATCAATTATTAGCAAACTGTTTTACACTTCCATCAGTTGTAGCACATTTTGCTAGGAAGAAAAACGCGTGGAAACCAACCCGAAGTGAGTTCTTATCAGATGTCAAATTGTCCTGTCTTGAATACAGCCATGGAGGATTATGGAACACAAAATACACCGCTGATACCGTTATTTCAGTTGATATGATTGCATGTTATCCAGGAAGTTTTCTTGGGTATGGAGAGTGTGAGAAATATTTCAAACGATTTGGACACCCTACACACGAAATGACCCGTGTTGCTATTAATGGACCACTGCCACATTTCGATTTAACCGGATTCGCTTGTGTAGTATCATTTGAAATGGCTGAAGGGCTTCATCCGTGTAGTTATCTTTGGATTGGTAAACACATGTCTGAAAAACACTGGATGCCAATAGTGTTATTACGGTATATGCTTGATTGTAAGATGTTAAAATCATTAATTGTCAGTGAAGCAATTATATCCTATCGAGCACAGAAATCAGTCTGGTTACCACAACCTGATCTAGAAAAAATAATTAGCGAAGAGCAAAAACTGTTTCCTGATTTTAATGAACAACAAATCATGGATTGGTCCAGACAGTTATTTGAAATCAGAAACAATGAAGCAAAAGATCTTGGACGAAGAATAATCGGTAAATTTACCCAAGGTGGCAAAGATGATAATACGAGATATTCTTCACGATTGATTATAGACAATGCTGAATACGATTTTGTAATCAAAGATTTAACGAATAGGGGCTTATATGTCAATCGTAAGGACGCATTTATGTCCGATGGAACCAAATTGGGTACAATTGTTACTTACACTGATGGTATCCATCAGCAGTACACATATTTGAGAGCTTCTATGCTTGGTTATGCTTCTATCAATCTGTTTTCAATGATCAATAGATTTCCTACCACCGCAGTTAGAGTTGCTACTGACTCATTTTACATAAATAGCAAAATGGCTGATTTTAAGGCTACTGGCAACGAGAATTGGGGGTCATGGAGAATTAAGAAGGAAATGCTTCATGATTATATTCCATCAGCAGATGTTACCATTGAAAATAATTACTTAGAAAGCAATCAATGTTCAGAATTTTCTAGTGCACCACCGATTTCTGATCCAATCTGTCGATATAAAACAGTTTATTTAAACGGCTGTGGCGGGTCAGGAAAAACAACCCGGGCAATTGAGTTATTCCGTAGAAACGCTAGCGTTTCCAATCCAAACATGATTGTGCTAACACCAACTCACAGACTCGCCAGAGAGATGAAACAACGAGGGGTAAATGCCTGCACTTATCATAGTTTCTTTAGATGGAAGGGGGATAAATGGACTCCTGAGCGCATGGGAGAGAAATTTATTCCTGAAATCATGTTTTGGGATGAAATAGACACAGTGTCAGAAGATGTCTTAAAAATATTTCTTGAGTGATTGTTATTGAAGAATACAAAAGTCGTAATGTGCGGTGATCACGGCCAACCTCCACCATTTGTCGGTGCATCCCCCCATGAATGGCTAAAGGGTTTTGTAGACTATTATGAAGAAATTGATACCCATCATAGATCACTTGATAATGAATTAAAAGAATTTAAGAAACTAATTAGATTACAACCGGATAGAATCCAGTGTGAAATAGCCCGTGAAATAATTTCAGAAACTCCCATGAATGAGTTTTGGGAAGCGTGGAGACCAAATGATTTAATCATTGCAAGTAGAAAAATAGTCAGGGACACACTTCAGATGAAGTTATTTGAATTGCATAAACAAAAATTTGCAACACTTCCAGTACCGTTATGTTATAGGCCATCGGATACACGAAAACAGAACATCGAAGTTGATATTCCAGGACCAAAATCCGAAGGATTTCAAAGACAGATTCTCGTATTAAATGATATTGTGCTGGTTGATATCAATGTCGTTGAAGATGCATTGCGTGCTAATAAATCCCCATGGACGCTAGGTTATGCAGCAACAATACACTCTTCACAGGGATTGACTATATCGGATACAATTGTTTGGATAGTAGATAATCGCATAGAATGGTCGAATTTAGTCTATCTCGCAGTGTCTAGAGTACGAAAAATAAATCAACTTCGAAGAATTGTCCTGACAGAGTCAGGCGATGATGAAATCATTGGTGGCGATGATAATGGCACCACAATAGATGATATTATTGATAAAAAAAACTCTCCGGTTACAAACAACAAGACAAAAAAAAACAACGAGAATTTGATATTGATGCTGAATTAATAATTACTCTGAAGCAACAACAGAATAATCACTGCGCGAGTTGCAATTGTATAATGCGTTGGCAGTATTCGGATAAGGATCCTCGCCAATTCACCGTGGACAGAAAAAATAACAATCTCGGTCATGTCAGAAATAATGTGAAGTTGACTTGTCTTGAGTGCAATAGACGCAAGGGTGCTAGTTAAGCCCATGTGGTGGTAATTGAGTATCCTCAGGTATCACTTGTAATTGTTGTCTAGTAAAACCCCGTTGAGGGGCAGTTGAATCCAGTTTATAGATTGGAAGTCTACCCGTAGATCGTGTTATACTAGATATCTTATGTGCAGTAACACTCCAAATAGGATCAGTAGCCCTTTTTGTGCCACCCTCAAGCTCTCCTGGTTCGTATAAGTACCTCACAATGACATTACTACCAAGAATTGGTTGGGAAACGCTAAAATCTTTTTGAATTTCCATTTCAGGTATTGACTTCTTTTTAATCGCATTGATAGGTTTCATGTTGATGGTTCTAGTAATCTCGTTATTCAGTGCAGTAATCACAGCTGGTAACCTTTTAACCCATTCACGGGATCTTTTTTCTTGGATGAATTCTTTTGCGTATTGATATCCAAATAACCGCTCAGCAAGGGTTTTATTAAATCGTTCTACAATGGCCTGATCACGATGCAGTGCAGTATGCCCTCGTCTGATAGCGACATTGTGATATTTCATTGTAGATAACACTGCACCCTGAAATTCCTTGCCAGGATCAACTTGTAATAGATTTGGCCAGTGCAGAGGACTCCTTCGATAAATCCTTTCAAATGCAGAAGCCACTTCAGTGGCTGATTTTGTTTTTAACGGTTCTGCTTCTTTGTATCGACTTGCAATATCAACTACGGTTAATGCGTATTTGTAACCACGATCATGTGGCAGAAATAATAGATCAGCCTGATGAACTTCATTGGGTCCGGTCACATCAAAATGCGAGAAATTGATTTGTTTAGGCGGTGGTAGATAAATTTGCCATAGTGCCTGTTTGGATAACCAATGAGCCGCAGTTGTTTTTTTCACTTTCGCAGCGCTAGCGAGTTTATGGATTGCTGATTTACCCCTCCAGTATCCTCTTGGGGAATAATAAATAGATTCCATGTTGTTATTAATTACCAGCCCCTAACATCAATTTACTTTTCATAGCCGATTTTATCAAAAAGGAAGCCAATTTTTCTTTGAAAGATTTATCAGAAATAGCATTTAACGCATGAATTAATTTCACATCTGCTAGATGCCTGTGCTGCAGATTGCTGCTTTTATAAGCAACATCATGAAGGTGACAGGCCTTATCAATAGCGTTTATTGGTTCCTCACCGGGTCGGGGCTGATTTTGATCATTGAGTCTGATATCAAGTCTTGTTCCCGGTCCACAGTAGCTATATCCTGGAAGGTGCTTTTCTCCAGGGTATTTTGCCAATGGGGTTCCAGGGAGTTTTGCTAATTTGGCTGCGATATCACCTCCTCGTTTTTTTTTAAAGGTTCCTTGAGTTCCTTGGGTTTAGAAACAAATCTAAATTTCTTTGTACTACATTGTACGCATTTACCAGAAAGCGCTGATCGGTTATTTTTAGTTGTAATCGTCGTCAAGTCATCTGTGCCAGTACGTTTTTTACACTTCACACAATATAGATCCATAATTTATATATAACGGCATGAATATAATTGATTATTCAGCTACCCGACGACGGGAACCTATTAAACATCATGAAATGTTGCCGAATTCAATTAGAATGATTATAATCGGACCATCTGGAAGCGGAAAGACACAACTGCTACTTAATTTGATAACGAGATGGATGAAATGGAACAAATTGTATTTAATAGCCCCGAGTGTAGACGATCAGCGATGCTATGAAGTGCTAAAGGATTTTAACGAGAAAGCAAAAGAATTTCAAATCGATGAAGATTTTATTGAGTTTATTACTGATATAGAGGAAGCCCCTTCCGTGGAAGACATCGATGGAAGTATTAACAATTTAGTGGTATACGATGATATCATGTTAGATAATCAAAAAAATCCTGCTAGAATATTTTCCCGAGGCAGGCATAAAAACACTGATGTGATCTATGTCACTCAACGATACACACAAATACCAAAAGTGATCAGAGATAATTGCAATGTGTTGTGTGTATTTAACGGCGTTGATACTCATACGCTACGAAATATTCATCAAACTTGGTGCAGCGGTGATATGAATCATAATCAGTTTAGAAATTTCTTTAGTCACGCTCAGTCAAAACCACACGGATTTGTGACAATAAATTTAGCAGACCCTAGGACACGATATCGTATCGGACTGGATAAAATATTCGGTTAACCTAGAACTGAAAGTTCTAGCAGCAGAGAGGGTGAGTGACAACGACGTTGCGACGCGAATGTTTTCAAACAAGGGTCAGAGACTTATTTTTTCGCGAGAAGGGTCAAGTGTTATTTGGAGGGGGTATAATCAAAAATAAAAACAAAAAATGTTGTAGGATTCACCCTCTCTGCTGCTCAATACCATCTTCTGTCCGAATCTTGTAAGAGCAAATATCAAGTTTCCCCTCTACATATGCCTTGCGCCATGTACCATGTTTGTCACTGGGTTTAACCCTAACAACATCTCTAGTGTTTAAAGGTTGTAACTCCTTTGCACTCCTATTGTAGTATTTTTCTTGTTTCCATTTGTTTACCAACAACTTAGATATGGTACTTTCCTGTGACTGTGACCTTGGCATTAGGAGTCTTTTTGTCATTGGCAGTAAAGTTCTTGTACGCCTATTAAACATGCGTTGTGCTGGTGACGAATGCAATCCTTCCATTGGTGTATTCCGGAAGTCCAGTAGTGCGAGGTAGGGATCTGATCTAGACTGTACTGCTTTTCTCATTAATCTCTTCACTGTTTTAACCGCGTTCTCTACTCTTCCATTTGATTGAGGGTATCCTGGTGAGCTAGTTTTGTGTTTGAACTCGCAAGTACGTGCAAATAATGAAAAAGCTTCCCTGTGAATGGTGGTCCATTGTCTGAACAAGTTCATCCGGTATTCCATATCTGGCCATGTGAGCTTTCATTTGTTTGATGACTTCTTTGGCAGTCTTATTATAAAGTCTATCAACTTCAACAAAATTTGAATAATAGTCTAATGTGACAAGATATGCTTTGTTGTTAAAATCACATAGGTCTACAACTATCTTCTCCCATTGCCTTTTAGGCACATCGTGACTTATGAGTGGTTTCATCTGCTGCTGAGAAGAATATGCATTTATGCATTGCATGTTTCACACTTTGCAATATATTTTTCTATTTCACGATTCATGTTTAGCCAATATATAGCTTCTATGGCTCTTCGCAGACAGCCTTGTATTCCTATATGACTGGAGTGCAGCCTTTCCATTATCGAACATTTCAGTGTGGCCGGGATCACTACACGGTCACTTTTGAAAATCAGGCCATTCTGTAATGTCAGTTCCTCTCGAAAAGGAAAGTATTACTGTAGTTCTTGTGGAAGCATCTTTTTTTCTTCTGGCCATCTTCTCTTGAACGACTCTTTTCAACTGTCTTAACTGAAAATCTGTTTCAGTTTCTCTCTGAATCTCAGCGATGCGTTCCATAGAAACTGGTAGATACTCAACCATGCTCACACTTTCTATTGCTTTCTCTGTGAATGAGCGAGTATCAACATCAAACACACTATCGCTATTCCATACTTTCTTGGTACGAGGCAAATATGCACGACTCAATGTATCAGCCATGTACATCTGTGTACCTTGCTTGTAGCCTACAATGAGGTGAACTTTCTACAGTTTTAACAGCATTCTTTGCAGCCTCTTTGGTACACTAACTAAAGTTTTCTTGCAGATTATTTCAAGTGGTTTGTGGTCACTTTCTATGACTACTCATCTCCAGTAGACGTAGTTCTCAAACCTTTCCATTCCAAAAACTATTGCTAGTAGCTCTTCCACGATTTGTGCATAATTTACCTAAGTCACCGTGAGTGCACGTGAGGCATAGACATCTGGGTGCCCCTCTTGCAGTAAACAAGCCGCTAGCCCCGTTTCCGACGCATCACATTGAAGTGTCCTTTTCATGGTCAAAGTACCTTCACACTGGTGCTGATGTCAATATCTCTCTAATTTTATGAAGGCATTTGTCATGAATTTGATCCCAATAAAACTCAACGTTCTTCTTGATCAACTGTCTTAATGGCTCGGTCACTTCTGATAGCCTTGGAGCAAACTACTGAACATAGTTCACCATACCTAACAGTCACTGGACTGCCTGTTTATCCGTCGGTGTAGGCATTTCTTTGATCGCCTCTACCTTTGCACTGTCAACCGTCAAGCCGTCTGCAGAGATCACATGTCCCATCAATGTGACTTCCTTCTGCCTCAATTTCATCTTATCTTTGTTCAATTTAACATTGTTTTTTGCTACATCTCTCAAAAAGTTCACGAAGCTTTCTGTCGTGATCCTCTGTGGCCTTAGCATCATCTTCGGCGCTAGGGCTGTCAAAAACCACGGAAATCATACCCGGGTACCCGTTGCGCCGTTTAACGGGTACCCGGGTACTCGTTAGAACATGAAAGACATGTACAACCCTTGAGTAAAATTTTTTTTTGCCCCATTAAATTACGCGTTACGCATAAACGTATATGGTTTACGCTTTTTCGGTATATCCACCTTCCAAAAATCTCGTTTATATTAACATTCCATTAATCCCACAAACCGTATTTTAGAAAAGACCGCTTTACATAACTACAATATCCGAGTACGCTTGTCCGTGGACTTGTACATTCCTACAGTAACATGTTCTATTTATAGCAAACCTTGTTCTACTTTCCCCTCGAATTCTATGTATAGCATCTCTATGCCTTAGTGAGGAGAGAACAGACTATATTTATTTATGTAGCTACTATATAATATGTCCAAATTATATGTACAACAACTTTTGGAAATTTGCTTATTGTCGATATCACGTGACTGTATGACCTAGGTTGCGAGATTGTGTAGTCACGTGACTAGGAATGCAAATAGCAAGATCCGGGACAAATTTCAGGAATGCTGTACTTTCCTCTCGTCTGTTAGCAGATTAAAGGCATAACAAATGCTATGGTCACGAATTTTGAGAAAATAAATCATATTCCTATCGATTTCATGCTGGTATATCTGGATGAAAGATCATTGAAGTTTGCTGGGCCGGCATGTAAGCTGCTACTCATGCCGACATCAAATGGTGTCGGCGAATTCCAACTTTTTGATAGGAAATGCGCTCTGACCCTACACCCCAACTTGAATGTCCAACTATTAAAAATGGGGTGGCAAGGGTCAGAGGAAACTCGGACTACTCAGACCAGTGTGCTGCTGATGATATTTGATATTTTGATAGTGTTGTCGACAACTTATTTTTGTGAACGGATACTCGTCATTATGTTTTCAATACCCGGGTTTTTCGCTACGGTCGGGTACCCGAGTATCCGGGTACCCGTTGACAGCTTCTTCACCACTTCCCCAAACTAGAATATCATCATGAATTGCTTTCACGCCTTGAATCCCTTCCAAAGCTTCATAAATTCTCCTCTGAAATTCTTCTGGCGCTGGAGCTATACCAAATGGCATTCTCCTCCATCTGTATCGTCCCCATGGCGTTCCAAATGTGATTAGTTTGCTAGATTCCTCATCTAACTTAACATGCCAAAACCCATTTTTTTGCATCCACAACAGTAAAAATTCTCGCCCTGCTCAGATCTGGCAGACCATCTTCTATTGTTTGTTGGAATTGGGTAATGGTTTATTTTCAAGATGTTATTTAGACGTTGTGGGTCAATGCACAGCCTATTTTCTTGTTGTCCTTCATAACCACCACCATGCTAGAAATCCAATCTGTTGGTTCTTTCTCCTTAGTCAATATTCCAAGTTTCACAAGTCGTTGAATTTCTGCCCTCAATCTCGGCTTAACAGCTAATGGAATTTTCCTCACTGGTAGTTTTACAGGTTTGGCTTGTTCTGTCAGTTCAAGGTGGAGTTCTCCTTCCAAGAGACCTTCTCCACTTAATATGCCTTCATATTCCTGTATGAGGTTTTGTGTTGTCTCTACTGCCATGATGTGTTGTTTATTTATAGTAATAAGTTTCTTCTTCTGCACTGCTTGGGCGGCAAGTAGGGGTCTTGCCTTCCCTTGTACAATTACAAACTCTAAGATGTAATTTTTTTTTATTCTTTGGATTTGTAATGTGTAATTTTCTTTTACCCAAGGATCTTGTTTCACTGTTGTTATACATAACAAGTGTCACATTGTTCTTTTCCAGGTGCTTCAGTTTGTCATCATAGCATATTGTCTTATAATCTGTTTCAAAGATTATGTTAACTGTTGAGCCACAGTCTAACTGGAAATTTATCTGACTCTTTCCTAAAGTCATTTTGGCAAACAATGTTTCTATCCCATTCACTTTTTCTCCTGTCAACACAAATGCATCACTATACTATCAAGACTTGAATCATCATCTATAACTTTAAGCCCTTCTTTCTGTTTGTATTTCTTTTGGTGTGCTTTCCATTTTGGAGTTTGCACTTTACTGTAAAATGGTTCTTTTACCCACACTTTGCACATATTTTCCCTACGGCCGGGCAAGCTTCTTTCTTTGCTTCATGTTTTTTTTCCGTAGTAGTCACACTCTCTTTGCAGCTGACTTTACTTTTTTGACTTTTCAATCTTCTTTTGAGCTAATGCCGACACTCTTTCCTGATTCATAGCATTCATTTGTTTTTGCGTTTTTTTGTTTGCTCGACAAATATCTATGCAAGTTCTTAAGGTTAACTTCTTGTCTCGCAACAGTTTTCTCCTGGTGCTGTTGTCTCTTATTCAAATTACCATTCTGTCTCACAACCGACTGTCCTCTAAATCACCATAATTACAAGTTTGGCGAAAGCACAGAAAGAAATGGATACTTTTATTGTGCCATGGTAAAATATGCTTAGTAGCATAGATATTGCTAATTATCAAAATGTTAAACGCATCACAATGTACATAAAATATATTTACTGCGGATTCTTGAATATAACTGGCTTAAGTCGGAAATTAGAAGTCACAACGAGAATAAACTATAATGGTTTGAACTACCGAGGGGTGCGGACTGGTGTCTTCCCTTGTGGTATATTGTTACAGGTTAGACCCTGATTAATGGACGGATCGATACTCCTAATTTGCTTTGTATTTTTTTATTTTCGTAGGAAGCTTTATTTTTCAAGAATGAAGTTTCAGCAGAAGGTCTGTTCACCCTTTCTGCTGATAGACCTTAGACCCAAAAAACTGATTATATTTGTGTTTTATTAGACGAAAATAAAGCGAACTATGCAGTCGCAATATAAAACATTAAACAAAAAGCTGTCCAGTAGATCTCCAAATTAAATTCTGTTTCCGTTTTAGAAGAAATGTAAAGACAATTTCGAGATATATGGGAACTAATGTTGGCGACAAAAATTAGCACCATATTAATAAAATGGAAAAATCAATTGAAATGGGATCGTCTGAGTATTATACAGCAATCTTTCGCACAAACAAATAGAATTAAACCATTTCAGTTGTTTGGTTGATACAAAATATTATAATGGAAAGGTGGAAATTACTAACATATTTTGATATTGATAGAGTGTCAGTGGCCTGCGATGTATTGACTGCTTAAACATTTCAAAACAAGAATGTCCACCGACAGGGGATGTCTTCCAAGCCCTACTAGGTATAATAAATTCTAAATCTCCGACATGGAGGCCTTTCAAAATGGATGCAGAAGCCGATCTGTCATATGTACCAAGGAAGTGTACCCAGTGGACAACGTTTAGAAATTAGATGTAAGGAAATACCAGTCAACATAGCCCACCCAACTGAGAATCACTTACTGGGGCTACTATATCCACTCAACACGGGTAAGGATGGTGACCATGACCGTTACAATAGGCACAAAAACGCCGAACCGTTTTTTTTTTATTTTTACAGCACAGGCTTCTTATCTACGCTATGGTACAGGGATTGTGTCTACTGCCGGAGGTGCAGAAAAGTATCAAGCTCCAATGGAGTGCCAAAATCCAATACAAAACCGAGAAAGACACGAGATACCTATGCCACAAAGGCAGATAGTAATGATAAATCAAAAAAGGAACTGGATGGAGTGGGCCTAAGAGGCAGTCCTAGACTAAGAGTAGTAAATGAAATTTTATGTGGTGGATTACAGGTGGAACAAACATAAGAGTGGGACGAATGGGCAGAACCAAGAAGGAGTCAAAAGTGGTAAAAGGGAAACAAGAAGCATACAAAGTGAAGATTTTCCGTGATGCCAGCATCACAATTACAGTACCTTATTACATCCTGGAAGAGTTGAATTTCCAGGATGTAAATGCGATAGAAATACAGGAATGTAGCCTTTCTTTGGTAGAAAAGTCCAAAGCTCTGTACTACGTCCTGGAAGAACAAAACTTTCAGTACGAAGAGGTGGTGATAGAAATATGGGATCAAGCCTTCCTCTGGAGAAAAATCCCGATAAAGATTGAGAGGAACAAAGTGTTCATATGACATCAGGCGAGGAGGTATCTTGGTTAACGGGAATAAACACATCTACTTCGACCCTTATGCGGTCAAAACGGAGATACGCAACATTTACAGAATGGCCGTTCAGAGAGCATCTTGATGAGATGTTATCAAAGCAGAGTTAACCACAAAGAGCGAGGGGGTCATCTTTGTCTCGGATGACTCTGTATCCATCGATAGTAGAAAGGAAATTAAACAATCACAGTTTGAGTAAGGCATTGGAAGCCTATGAAATTACGGCTAATTATCAGGTAATAAGATAATTTCGCTTATTTTGTATCAGACGTTTTAGCAAGCTCAGGTGTGCCTGTGGCGTGAGTTACTGCTACTATTACTCCAACTACTATTTTTACTACTATTACTCCTACTAATTTATTTCACTGTTGTTCGTTCGTAAGTATCTAAGCTAGGATTAATAAGTTACGAATATTTTATTTTTTACTGGATGGTACATTCATATAAATTCAAATATAAATCTAGTTTAAACATAATAATTCATATGTGCAAAATGTACAAATTTAGAGACACGTGTACAACTAATTAATGTTGACTGTCATAGTCCAGATCAGGCCAACACAAAATGATTGGGTATACATCGTTTTGTTCTTTCCATACCCATGTGACCCACAAGAGCTTGTCTCAAGGTGCCGGCTCCATTATCATTTGTCATAATCCTGATGATACAACAATTTGCTCCTCTCCATGCAAACATTCGTCAGATTGCCATTGACGTCACAATATATTATTATTCCTTTCAAAGGACCCTTCACTTATATTTTTTATGGAAATATCTGCAGTCTGTAGCCTCGATAACCAGTCCATGCTTGGTCAATGGTCAAAAGTTTGTTAAGTTCAATCAATATCACGACGCTGATAAATATCTTCTCTTTAGATGTCATTATTGATGCCTCCTTTCAATTTCATTTTCTTGTCTACCAGTGGTCTCCTCTGTCTTCACATTGTCGATCATTGCTGCTGGGACTATGTAATGTCCCAGTATACTTTGACAACATCATTGTGACAAGGAAGCCTTGGGCGAAACATACAGAGGATCTGAGGGCTTTGATGGAACGTATATGTGAAGACGGCTTATTAATAAAGTCAACGAAGTGCGAGTTCAAGGCGGATGATATTGTTCACTAGAAAGCATATGTGTAGGCAGAACTGACATCTAAAATGCAATAGGGATGACCAATTTGAATTGTATAAGCTAATAACTTTAAAAATGCTGAAGGATACTGTTATTGTCTTAGTATCTTACTGTCTTAGTGTCTAAGTGAAAGCATCCTTATCTATTTATATTGGGGTCTTCCCAGTTCTTATGACACCGGTTTCAGCAGGGAATTCTTAGAGAAAACTGACGCTAATGACGTTTCAATTGGTCTGTTCTAAGCCAGAAAAGTTGACGGTGAGGAACACGCAGAGGCCTATCTTACCAGTTTATGACACTATCGGGAAGGAATTGCTGTGATCATTTGGGCGTCTGATCCACTGAAGTATTACTTAAAGATAGACAATATTTCAAATCATGACGGACCAGAATCCACTAACATAGTTTAGGCATATACAGACCAAGAACCATCGACTGTAGCAGCCATGGAGCTGAAATGAAGTGTGCTGATGACGGAGTTTTATCAACTTGCATATAATCTTGTAGCCATGGGTTAATTTAGGGGTCTTTCAGGACTGTTAAGATAAATTCTATATCTGTCCCTTTTTGTTCGCATAACTTCACTATCTGACTGAATTCATTTTACTACATGAGTAAACTGCTACATTGTTTGCTATATGGGTAAACTATATCCATCTTTCTATTGTTTAGTCACTGTGAATCATCCACCCCTTGTATTTGTATTTCGTAATTTTATTTGTATTTTTCATTATTACATTTGTACATTCTTATGTTAATTAAATGAATAGTTGGATTAAATATACATGCAAATATTCTTAATTAATTGCTCATTCAAGCCATTCATTAGTAAACATTGTACATATTTATATTATCATCAAAAGTGTTCTGTTGTGAATCCAGAAATCCCACCCAGTTATATTGTTACACTTATCCTGTATGTTATTATTAATGTATCAGATTAAATAAAATATTAAAAGATACTTTCATAAATTTACATCAGTAAAAGTTGGTTTCTATTTTTTTAATGGGAGTAATTTATTATAATAAAATTGCCCATGTAATTTCCTGGAAATGATACACATGTGACCAAGAAGCAACCAGTCATAGACTATATAACTTTACTAAGTAAATGGAATTATTTTTGCCCATCTTTTACCTAATTTCTCTAGCTCTAATAAAGTTTTCCAAATTAAATGATCGTATATATTTGTTTTCAAAACTTTCTTTTTTAGTTCTATTCACCACAATTCTGGCACACACGTGTGAATAAAAAGAAGAAACTTTATTTTTGACAATTTGTCTTTTCATTCTTCAATATTTGTACATGTTTGGTCATGGTTTGGGGTGGCTTTCTTCTTTCTTGTTTAGAAGTTTGTTTGCTTTAGTACTTAATGGCAAATAAACACATGAAAGATGATACAAAGTTGAGATAACAAGAGTAAAATGCCCTTCTCAGCAATACACCACAGCAGCCAACCTTGATTATACAGCAGTAAAACCTGTGACCTTTCGATTGTGAGTTTGACAGACCCGGTCTCTGTAACTTCCCTATTTTGAATAATCCTGCACATTATTAAGAATATAAGTTTGACATGTCCAAATAATATTTAAATAAATGCTATAAAAAGTGATCAGGTGTGTGCATCCTTATTAAAGCAATGATCTAGAATTCATTTATACAGCATTCCCTCATTATAAGAAAGACCATGGGATTTTGTGAGTAGTATACTACATGATGTGAAGACTACTTTGTAATGAAGTCAGTTATCTGTATAATTTATACTTCTTTTTAATGTAACTTTATCCATGACCATACATGCCTTATAACAGAAATTGCAGTATAGTGAATGGTATTATAGTGTTTGTGTTAAAGAGAATTGTGTTATAGTGAATTGTGTTGTAGTGAATAGTATGATAGTGAATGGTATTATAGTGAATGGTATTATAGTGAATTGCATTATAATGAATTGCATTGTAGTGAATTGTATTATAGTGAATAAGATTATAGTGATTGGCATTATAGTGAATTATGTTATAGAGAATGGTAGTATAATGAATTGTGTTATAGTGAATTGTGTTGTAGCAAATGGTATTATAGTTAATGGTGTTTTAGTAAATCTAAATTATTACAGTGAATTGCATTATAGTGAATGGTATTATAGTGAATTGTGTTATAGCAAATTGTATTACAATGAATGGTGTTTTAGTGAATGGTATTATAGTGAATGGTGTTTTTGTGAATTGTATTATAGTGAATATTGTTTTAGTGAGTGGTATTATAGTGCATTGTGTTATAGCGAATTGTATTACAGGGAATTGTGTTATAGAGAAAGGTATTATGGTGAATGGTATTTTAGTGAATGGAATTATAGTGAATTCTGTTATAGAGAATGGCATTATAATGAATTGTGTTATAGTGAATTGTGTTGCAGCAAATGGTATTATAGTAAATGGTGTTTTAATGAATGGCATTATAGTGAATGGCATTTTAGTGAAACATATTTTAGTGAATGATATTATAGTGAATGGTGTTTTAGTAAATGGGATAATAGTGAATGGTGTTTTAGTGAATGGTATTATAGTGAATTATGTTATAGAGAATGGTAGTATAATGAATTGTGCTATAGTGAATTGTGTTGTAGCAAATGGTATTATAGTTAATGGTGTTTTAGTAAATCTAAATTATTACAGTGAATTTCATTATAGTGAATGGTATTAAAGTGAATTGTGTTATAGCAAATTGTATTACAATGAATGGTGTTTTAGAGAATGGTATTATAGTGAATGGTGTTTTAGTGAATTGTATTATAGTGAATATTGTTTTAGTGAATGGTATTATAGTGCATTGTGTTATAGCGAATTGTATTACAGGGAATTGTGTTATAGAGAAAGGTATTATGGTGAATGGTATTTTAGTGAATGGAATTATAGTGAATTCTGTTATAGAGAATGGCATTATAATGAATTGTGTTATAGTGAATTGTGTTGTAGCAAATGGTATTATAGTAAATGGTGTTTTAATGAATGGCATTATAGTGAATGGTATAATAGTGAATGGTGTTTTAGTGAATGGTATTATAGTGAATGGTGTTTTAGTGAATGGTGTTTAAGTGAAAGGTATTATAGTGAATTGTGTTATAGTGAATGGTATTATAATGAATGGTGTTTAGTGAATGGTATTATAGTAAATTCTGTTATAGAGAATGGCATTATAGTGAATTGTGTTATAGTAAAGTGTGTTGTAGTGAATGGTATTTGGTTAATGGTATTTTAGTGAATGGTATTATAGTGAATGGTGTTTAAGTGAATGGTATTATAGTGAATGGCATTTTAGTGAAACATATTTTAGTGAATGATATTTTAGTGAATGGTGTTTTAGTGAATGGGATAATAGTGAATGGTGTTTTAGTGAATGGTATTATAGTGAATTATGTTATAGAGAATGGTAGTATAATGAATTGTGTTATAGTGAATTGTGTTGTAGCAAATGGTATTATAGTTAATGGTGTTTTGGTAAATCTAAATTATTACAGTGAATTTCATTATAGTGAATGGTATTATAGTGAATTGTGTTATAGCAAATTGTATTACAATGAATGGTGTTTTAGTGAATGGTATTATAGTGAATGGTGTTTTAGTGAATTGTATTATAGTGAATATTGTTTTAGTGAATGGTATTATAGTGCATTGTGTTATAGCGAATTGTATTACAGGGAATTGTGTTATAGAGAAAGGTATTATGGTGAATGGTATTTTAGTGAATGGAATTATAGTGAATTCTGTTATAGAAAATGGCATTATAATGAATTGTGTTATAGTGAATAGTGTTGTAGCAAATGGTATTATAGTAAATGGTGTTTAAATGAATGGCATTATAGTGAATGGTATTTTAGTGAAACATATTTTAGTGAATGATATTATAGTGAATGGTGTTTTAGTGAATGGGATAATAGTGAATGGTGTTTTAGTGAATGGTATTATAGTGAATTATGTTATAGAGAATGGCAGTATAATGAATTGTGTTATAGTGAATTGTGTTGTAGCAAATGGTATTATAGTTAATGGTGTTTTAGTAAATCTAAATTATTACAGTAAATTTCATTATAGTGAATGGTATTATAGTGAATTGTGTTATAGCAAATTGTATTACAATGAATGGTGTTTTAGTGAATGGTATTATAGTGAATGGTGTTTTAGTGAATTGTATTATAGTGAATATTGTTTAAGTGAATGGTATTATAGTGAATGGTGTTTTAGTGAATGGTGTTTAGTGAATGGTATTATAGTAAATTATGTTATAGAGAATGGCATTATAGTGAATTGTGTTATAGTAAATTGTGTTGTAGTGAATGGTATTTGGTTAATGGTATTTTAGTGAATGGTATTATAGTGAATGGTGTTTAAGTGAATGGTATTATAGTGGATTGTGTTATAGTGAATGGTATTATAGTGAATGGTGTTTTAGTGAATGGTGTTTTAGTGAATGGTATTATAGTGAATGGTGTTTTAGTGAATGGTATTATTGTGAATTGTGTTACAGTGATTGGCATTATTGTGAATTGTGTTTTAGTGATTCATATTATAGTGAATGGTATTATAGTGAATTGTCTTATATTGAATGGTTTAGTGAATTGTGTTGTAGCAATTGGTATTATAGTGGATGGCATTATAGTGAATTATGTTAGAGTGAGGAAATGTTAAATAGCAGGACAGGATATCAGGACATCAAAAACTAATTAAATAATGATCAAAATTTATTTTGTTTTATGTTCTGTCACATTTAATTATTGTTCAAAATATCCTGCTCAAATAGAGAGCAAAAGAATGAAAATATCACAGATACAATAGTACCTTGTAATATTTTTGCATAGACAATTCATTTACAATGATACCTAAAATGAATGGATACAAACAACTGTATAAAATACATAGGAATAAAGTTTACTTTTTTGTGATGCAAGATCTAATAGAATCTAATTGCTTTATGAGCTTTATAACTAATGGCTATTTGTAATATTTCTAGTCATTCAGCTCTATTATTTTTTAATCATATATAATTAATCTGCTTTAATTTCTACATGTTCTTGCTCCATTTTTACCACAAGTAGCTACATCACATTAACCTCACTTTAAATTCTCAAATCTATCTATCTATCTATCTATCTATCTATCTATCTATCTATCTATCTATCTATCTATCTATCTATCTATCTATCTATCTATCTATCTATCTACATACTGTATTTGCTGGCCTATAAGGTGATACTTTTGTGTGTGTGTATATATATATATATATATATATATATATATATATATATATATATATATATATATATATATATATATATATATATATATATATGAGGCGATATGTTTTTACCAATAGATGTTACCATTCGCTTAAACTCAAAATCAACTTAAATATGGTTTATGTCATCTGTATTGCCTAATCATATTTTTCCAATGGAAAATAATTCTCCAAAAGTATGAAAAGTAATATGCAAAACTATTTTTTTGAAGGAAAAGATATTATGTATGAAAAAAAAATAGGAACTCATATTGAGTATTTTAAACAATTACATGATCACCAGTATTCAGAATTAATATACATCAGATGTAATTGCATGAAAGCAGCATGTGTCTGTAATGTACGTTGTTTGTAATGTACATTGTTTAAATATGATTACATATATGTGCATAATAATTGGCAAGTTAGAAGATGAGTAACCATGACAAAGACACATTCCAACATAATTTCTTTTTTGCACCTAATGATCAAATAAAACTTATGTCTCATCGAGAGACAGAGACAGAAAGAGAGATGTCTTCATGATTGTAAATCTAAAATGTATTGTTCACTTACCTTCGTGCTGATCTTACTTATGTACAAGTGCAGTACCAATTTCCATTATCATTTAATACCTCTAGGTAAGCAATTCCTTCTAGATATACATTATTCAAGAATCACATGGCTTGTTAGTGGTATTTACTTGCAATTTAAATAAGTAAAGCTGTATTCAGGTTTCACAAGCTAACACCTCTTAGGGGTCAAGATTTGGCAGACCAGATCAGATTAGGAAGGCTACCTATATTGAAATGAGGCTACCCATGGGGTTTTATAAATATGGTACTGTAAAATGAAAGGAAATGCTTGGTACTCATGTAAATTTCATAACCAGTGACATCTCTTAAACTTGCCAAAAGAATGGTCAGCAATTTAAATTATGAGAAAAGATGATGTAAATTTCATAACCAGTGACATCTTTTAAACTTGCCAAAAGAATAGTCAATTTAAAGTATGAGAAAAGATGATGTAAATTTCATAACCAGTGACATCTTTTAAACTTGCCAAAAGAATAGTCAATTTAAAGTATGAGAAAAGATGATGTAAATTTCATAACCAGTGACATCTTTTAAACTTGCCAAAAGAACGGTCACTTTAAAGTATGAGAAAAGATGATGTAAATTTCATAACCAGTGACATCTTTTAAACTTGCCAAAAGAATGGTCAGCAATTTAAATTATGAGAAAAGATGATGTAAATTTCATATCCAGTGACATCTTTTAAACTTGCCAAAAGAATAGTCAATTTAAAGTATGAGAAAAGATGATGTAAATTTCATAACCAGTGACATCTTTTAAACTTGCCAAAAGAATAGTCAATTTAAAGTATGAGAAAAGATGATGTAAATTTCATAACCAGTGACATCTTTTAAACTTGCCAAAAGAATGGTCACTTTAAAGTATGAGAAAAGATGATGTAAATTTCATAACCAGTGACATCTTTTAAACTTGCCAAAAGAATGGTCACTTTAAAGTATGAGAAAAGATGATGTAAATTTCATAACCAGTGACATCTTTTAAACTTGCCAAAAGAATGGTCACTTTAAAGTATGAGAAAAGATGATGTAAATTTCATAACCAGTGACATCTTTTAAACTTGCCAAAAGAATGGTCACTTTAAAGTATGATAAATGATCAAAAGCAATTGCTGCCTAAGCAATGGAAGAGTACATGCACTTAAAAAAAAACAATGTATTTGTAGGGAATGGACAGGTCATTGCACTTGTAAATAAAATTAGACAGCATGTACAATGGTTATTCGTAGGATTAAACCTAAATGGAGTCTATGTGGATATAAGTATTGTGAATATAAAACTAAAGATAAAGTATGGTATGCATTTTTATAGTTAATACTTAATTTGTTTATCTCTCTTTGACAAAAGCTTCACCTAAATGGGGGAAGTAAGATAATTAAAAAAAACATGAAGAGCTAAAATCTCTCTCTCTCTCTCTCTCTCTCTCTCTCTCTCTCTCTTTCTTTCTTTCTTTCTTTCTCTCATATTGGGCAGTAATATTTTATTTTGATGATGTGGTGCAAGAAGAAAAATGACATGGAATATGCTTGCCTTATTCTCTCTGCATTGCTGGTTATCTGAAATAGCGTATAGTTATATTTTTTAAATTTAATATTTATGAAACTGATGTTACCACAGTTTAATTCCATACAGCATTGCAAATTTTATCCTATCTGTAACTCAGTAAATATTCATCATTATTATATGTAGATAAAAGCACATAACACGTTTAAAATACTTCATGTGAAACAAATTAAGCACTTTTAGTTACATTTAATGATCCTGACCTGGATGGTTACCGAGATACATATAGGATACAAATTTGCAATGCAGTGTGGAATGAAGTGAAAAATACAAAGCCGAGTTGTTGATCTGGCCTTGTCTTGTACTCGACATCGATTTATATATGGATAAAGGATGGAAAATTTGCCAAATTTGATCATTCAACTTATACTCCACATCAACTTATATGCCAGCATGCATATATATATATATATATATATATATATATATATATATATATATATATATATATATATATATATATATATATATATATATATGTCTGAAGATGTTTCTGCACTAACAATTCAGCATGTGTCTACACATCTTGCCTCCCAATGAAAAAGTATTTTGTACTTTTTAACTAACATTGGTGGATTTACATGACGAGGTGGATTTTTTTTATGTTTCATTCATTCAAGCACATCTTAATGTAATATATTAAAGTTCAGAATTAAATTCCCATACTTTCTTTAATACTTTCTTGTCTTATAGTTATTTTAATAGATGCCTTGGAGGTGGTGTTGTTTCCAAAGGAAGGGTGGGTGGGTGTGCATTAATTACAGTACTAATAACATCAATATCATCATCCTAAAATTCCTGCAGAAAGTCTAAAAATAGACATGTGTACTGTTATAGGTGATTGTGTAGAATTTTTTAAAACATCATATGTCATTGTTTCACTGAAAAATTTCATAAATTAATCTAACCATCATCCATTTAATTACTCATGTACTGTTTTAATTATCTGAACATACCATAGTGGACATATACAGATCTATAACCTATATAAGGAAGGGATTTCTTTTTTGTGTGGCTCCTGGTATAATAAATATGGTAAGTATTCTGGTATACACTAATTGGTATACCAAATTAAATATACACTAATTGGTATACCAAATTAAATATACACTAATTGGTATACCAAATTAAATATACACTAATTGGTATACCAAATTAAATATACACTAATTGGTATACCAAATTAAATATAAACCAATTGGTATACCAAATTAAATATACACTAATTGGTACACCAAATGAAATAGACACTAATTGGTATACCAAATGAAATATATACTAATTGGTATATAAAATGAAATATATACTAATTGGTATATAAAGTTAAGTATACACTAATTGGTATATAAAGTGAAATATACACTAATTGGTATACCAAATTTAATTATACAGTAATTGGTATATCATATTAAATGCAAATAATGTTCAATCACAATCTTATATACAAATGAAGAGAATCTTAATAAAACTTTAATTAGATAAAATTGTTATTAAATGTTCACACTAAGAACTATTACATAATGTCATATGCAAATTCCATTTTTTTCCCCAGAATGTATGTAACTAATTGTTAGATGAGACATCTAATTTGGGCTGAACGTAGGTTGGATTGTCGTAATGTTTTGTCAGAAAGTTTTCATCATGATATAATTGCTTGTCATTCATTGCATAACTTTCCTTTTTTGTTTTCTTTCCTTTTCCACTGAAATACAAAATAATATGAATTTATAAATATTGGAAATTATGAAGTTACTTTATCCCATGTTGTCACCTTTCATATGTTGAAACCTTTGTGTTAACAGAAGAAATGTTGGTTTATTGTTTTCCGAATCTGTTAAATTTTGATAACAGAAGCTTGAAAGTTACAATCTATTTTAAACATGTATTAAATTATTTTATTGGACATTGTTAATATTGTTTTCACATGTTAGGTCAATTTTTTAAAACTACTGTCTGATGAAATTAAACTTTGATTTTATCTCATGATACACAAATCTCCAGAGGTCAAATCAACTTATAGTTTTGAAAAACGAACAAGCAATTAAACTACAAGAAAGTTGTAAACTGATGTTTTTTTAATGTTTCATTTTCAAACCTTTGAAATATGATCGATGTTTAAATGTAGAAAAAGTGAAAATGCTATACCGACAACATGATGGTAATGGACCAAGAAATTTCATCATTAAAGAAATTAATTCATTTGCAGATAAGAATAGAAATACAACAGAAGTTAAAATGAATGTCCATACAGTGATCCATTATGCACACCAGTCATAGGCATGGTGTCTTGATCAGAAATATAAATGAATACAGGAAATTAAACAAAAATGTTTGAGAATTTTCCTTATATTTATTAGATTACTAAATGTTGTATCCTATAAAAGACTTTTGAGAATCTTCTTTATGCCATTTATGTTAATAAACATTGTATCTTATAACAGATATAACTATGACTTACAAATTTATGAAAAAACAATTTAAGAAAACTTATTTATGTAAACTTTACAAGTCTTTAAATGGCAAGCTCATGAAAATATAATCTTGGCTGAATGTGACTCCACTTCCGAAATCATTTCTTTATACATGTACCATATAAATACTAAAGATTCTTTATCGTATGCATAACCACTAGAATTATAGAAAGAAATACATGAGACTTAAAACCAATATTGGATATTAAACAGACACAATTAATAAAAAATATGGTACCGTATTTTGCAGATGCAACAGATGCTGATTAGGAACAACACTCCCAATACTGCACACACAATAGCAAGGACTGTCACCAATGTCTTGTCATCAATACCAGATGATGGTGTTCCAGTCTTGGATGAAGTAACACTGGATGAGAAGCAGTTTTGTTCTGTGAATAGTAGAATATATTAGGCTGATGGGATAAATAGTAGAATATGTTAGGCTAATGGGATAACTAGTAGAATATATTAGGCTTGTGAGATAAATAGTAGAATATATTAGGCTAATGGGATAAATAATAGAATATATTAGGCTAATGTTATAATTAATAGAATATATTAGGCTAATGGGATAAATAGTAGAATATATTAGGCTAATGGGATAAATAATAGAATATATTATACTAATGGGATGTTAAGTAGATCTAAGCTAGAGATTTTATTATGGTAAATTATGTCTTATTTTTCTAGCATACATAATTTTCAAATTATGTCTTGTAGAGTGAATGAAGTACAGAAGTGGGCACAATGGACCCACTCTATATGCCTGAGACTGCAGGGTATGGTAGAATATAATTCTGATGACAAATGTAGTTGGATAGTGAATAATTATATCTCCAAGGCAACAAGGTATGATGTGTAGGAACCCTGCTAATTCCAATAGACTCTGAATATATCTCCAAGCCAGCAAGGTAGGATGTGTAAGAATTTTGCTAATTCCAATAGACTCTGAATATCTCCAAGCCAGCAGGGTATGATGTGTAGGAATTCTGCTATGTCCAATAGACTCTGAATATATCTCCAAACCAGCCAGGTATGGTGTGTAGAATTCTGCTAATTCCAATAGACTCCGAACAAATCTCCAAGCCAGCAGGATATAGTGTGTAGGAATTCTGCTGATTCCAACAGACTGAATAAATCTCCAAGCCAGCAGGGTATGGTGTACACACATTTTGACAATTTAAACCTTAATAGCTTTGCCTATACCCCAAGACAGCAGGGTATGGTATCTATGAATTCTGATAACTGTTGGCATCATTGTGAAATTTTCAAGACTTTTTCTGACAGCTGGATTAACTGTTGGCATCATTGTGAAATTTTCAAGACTTTTGCTGACAGCTGGATTAACTACTACTACTGTAGATGCATTTTACTTTACTGCTATGCTGCATAATATAATGGGATCGTAACAATAACTTCCACGTTAAATATTCACCCAAATACAAAGTTAAAATCTACTTCAGTATTGCACTTTCCCTTCAAGTTTTACTTTTAATATTACATAAACAATTATATTTTCCTGTGGTCTGATATTTTCTCTTGTACTGTAGCTAATTAGTCTTTATAGTACCTGTTCCTGCCCTGTACAATCAATATCTTATCCATGTTTATTCAAGAGTCAGGTTAATCCAACAATATTAATAGGAACTCTTTGTCCAGGATTGCTGACAATACACTTTATATCATCATCAGAGATTAATAACATACTTCAAATAATGGTTGATTTGGAAAACCTACCACTTCTGTCTGTTAAGCCTGATGTATTGAAGTGTAACTTACAAAGCTGACAGCCTACTTCTGCTATCTGCCCTAGACACTGTACTGAAGTATAGCTTTTAGAGCCAACAACCTACATCTGCTGTCTATGATGATGTGCTGAACTGTAGCTTTCCGGGCTGACAACCTCCCTCTGTTATCTGTCCATGATGATGTATTACAGTTTTGCTTACAAAGCTGACAAATTACCTTTGTTATCTGTCCATGATGATGTATTACAGTTTTGCTTACAAAGCTGACAAATTACCTCTGTTATCTATCCAAGATGATGTAAAGTTTGGTTAACAAAGCTGACAACTTACCCCTGCTATCTGTCCAAGATGATGTATTAAAGTTTGGTTTACAAAGCTGACATTCATTCTTTGGATTTCTGGCATCAGAAGAATAACAATCTCTGCCTATGAGGCAGTTGTTTTCCTGGAAATCATAATATGTAAGTGAAAATGAAATTTTATTTTAAAATACTAATAACTAAGGCATGTTTGTAACACATACTTTTCATAAACAATTGCAGGATTTATTGAATACCAGAAATCATAATATTTTACCATCAATGCATGTCGTATAATTCCTAATACCTGAGACATGTTTGTGACATATAAAAATCTTTTCATGAATAGCTTAACTGTATACTTGAAATAATCATTGTAAATGTTTAGTTTTAGCTAATTTGGGCTGTAAGATACAGGTAATTACCAATGGCCAAAAATAAGCATTTTCAGAGGTAGTTTTGTGTGCTTCACAACATCAACATGGATTAAATGAATTGTGTATTTTGCTAAAACACAAAGTATTATTGTTAGTAGTATTCGTGTTGCACATATGATTTTCATTTTGACATATGTGTAAAGGATATCATTCTTTTAGCATATGTGTAATGGAATGGATTTGATCCATTTTGGTTGTTGCTGTTTTATTGTTGCTATTGTTGTTGTTGTTGTTGTTGTTGTTGTAGGGTTTACACCATTTTTCAGCACAATATAGGCTATACATGGTGGCTAGTATAATGGTAGAGGAAGAACCCAGTAAAACCCATGAAAGATTCACAGACCCATGAGAAGCTACTGGCAAGCTTTCTCACAAGTCAGTTGACCTCTTCAGTGGCCTAGTGGTTAGAGCGTCCACTGTGAAAGTGCGAGGTCATGGGTTTGATCACCTGCTGAATCATACCAAAGACTTACAATAAAGGTACTAACAACTGCCTTGCTTGGCACTCAGCATTAAGAGGTTAGTGTTAGGATTGGTTGGCCTGGTGTCAGGATAATGTGACTGGGTGGGACATCATACTGTATGTCTGCGGCATGATGCCCCAGTGGTAGACATCATTAAAACCTGCCTCACCACAGACATCATTGCAATATGACTGAATTTTTTAAAAAACTTCATTAAATATCCTAATCACACACACACATCAATTTAGCATGTGTGTAATGAATGTGATTCATTTGGCATATGTGTAATGGATATGAATCATTTTAGCATATGTGTAATTGATGTGATTAAATTTGGCATATATGTAAAACTTAATATTAATTGTTGTACTAATATTTAATACTAATATGCTGTACCAATGTCAATTCAATCAAGGTGTATGTCAATATAACCAGAATAGCTCATCCTAAACTTAATATTAATTGTTGTACTAATATTTAATACTGATATACCAATCAAGATTGTTGAATCCTATGTTAATTTAATGTCATCAAGAAACTTCCAGAAAAATTACTGATTACTATGGATTTGACAATGGTGGCCAGGTACATGTACTAAACTGGGTCAAGAAAACTGGAATTTGGGTCTACCATAACAATTACCAAAGTAGTACAAATTTGTTTCAGTTTGTGCAGCTTTTACTGTGGCATCATGATGCATGACATTCAGTCTAATTTGTACATACATCTGGAATATCCTCATTCTAAAATGTCAATGAACTTAACCATCATATAATTTTACATCTATGTAACATCTCAATGTGTAAAGAAAATCTCATAGAATTTTGGACTATCTGAAAGATTGATTTTTTCTTTTCTAAAATGTTAATACATTTCTCATGTCAAGATTGTGTCATTGATATTCAGAATCAGATAACTAAAACTTGCAGTTATTTCCATGATACATTTCCTGTCTGAAGAAAACCTTTGGATGGAATGAAAAAAAAAGATAATTTTATTCAAGATTGGGTACATTTTGCACACAACCTGTAACTCATGAATGCATGGTAAATGTCAATAAAAGTGACATTTTATTTGCATTTTGCATGAGTTCATGTGGATTACTTCTGACATTAATTTATGTAGATGTCCTCAGAGATTAATTTATGAGGATGACATCAGACATAATTAAATTATAGAATTTGTTCTTTTTATGTGACCTTGAACTATATGTAGTTATCCTTGACCTTGAGAGAGGAGCTATGTGATGTCATCTTTGCAATGATTCCCTTACTGTTTTAGTGCATGTTGACTTTGGAGTATGGGTACAGCTGTGGTATGCCAAATACCATATCCTCAGTGATTAAAAAGTTGCTCTTTTTTTCTTGCTGTGACCTTGACCTTTGACAAGGATCATAACATAATACTCCTGACTTAGAATGTGCATATCAAATCAAATTTCACAGAATTTCATAGCCTGGTACTCTGAATATATCAGTGTTATCAATCTGAGCAAGTGAAGCAAAATTAAATTAAAACATGTGAACACTGACATGCGATTCATAGCACCGTTTGGCAATGTACAATGTACATAATAATGTACATGACTAATTACAGTAGTCTGTTTGGCAATGTACATAAAAATGTACATGACTAATTACAGTAGTCTGTTTGGCAATGTACATGTACATGTGTGATATACAGCAGTCTACGTGGGAATGTACATAATATTGTACAAGAGTGGTTTACATTAGTCTGTCTGAATTTATAAATAATAATGTACATGTGTGATTTACATTAGTCTGTTTGAATTTATAAATAATAATGTACATGTGTGATTTACATTAGTCTGTTTGAATTTATAAATAATAATGTACATGTGTGATTTACATTAGTCTGTTTGAATTTATAAATAATAATGTACATGTGTGATTTACATTAGTCTGTTTGAATTTATAAATAATAATGTACATGTGTGATTTACATTAGTTTGTTTGGCAATCCACATAATAATGAATATAGGTGAATTCACATTTTTTTTGTATTTCATATTCATCTGACATTTATGTGCAAGACATTGAATATGTATATGTAAAAGAATGTATTCAAAAGGTAAATGTAAATCTGACAGTTCAAAAGGATTTTGTGTCATAAACCATGGCAAAAAGGGACATTGTGCAGTGAACCATGGCAAAAGGATTTTGTGCCATAATCCATAGAAAAAAAAAGGATTTTATTCTGTAAACCATGAAAATAGGAATTCTGTGCCATGAACCATGTCAAAAAGGGATTTCATGCCATAAACTATGGATAAAGGGAATTTGTACCATGAAACTGTTTAGAAGCATCCTGATTTACATTTAGCTTTTGAATACCTTAAACTTGCTAGAATTAGCCAGAAGAGGTTCTCCTTTTTCCAGTTAGTACATACCTTCCTCTTACAGCTATCAGAAACACTGGCATTCCCAATATGACATTCAAAACAGATGGAATCATAAGCAACGTGATGGTACTTGTCAGTTGTGACATTAATCCCGTTGTTACTGATCTGGATAAAGGCACTGAGAGCATCAGGAAGGGGGCACATGACATTGTTCATATTCATAAAAACTGCAGCCACAGTGCTCTTCTCTCCGGTTTTCTCATGTCTGTATGGTATCTGAAGTACATTGCATTATTAATATCTGTATTACTAGCTATATATTGTACATATATTGCTTGATGGCAACATAGCTACAGCAAATTATCTAAAGTTTAAAGGTAATTTCTAGCAGACTTAGTTATCATATGATGCCACATAATATGATGCGTTAAAAACATTTTTAAAAAAATTAGGACTTATTTTTATAATGTGAATGAAATATATTTTTGCGCCATGCAAGCCACATTTTCATCTAAAACTAAGGTTACAAAATACATACTTTAAGAATAAAACATTTTATTCTGCTATTAAATGTTATCATACATACATACATACATACATACATACATACATACATACATACATCTGCTTTAGCATACACTGATTTCTTTGAGATAATTTAAAGATGGGAAATGGTACTATGGTATAAAGAAGTTGCTTGTTTCATTCAAATATTCATTTTTTTGTTGATAATTGATATGTTTGGTCTCAATCAAAAGTTGCTCTACTTCTCAGAAAGAGTTTACATATTGAATTTGTAGTGCATGCATTGAAATAAATACCTCAGTGTACTGAAAGTGACAGGTCAGTTTTTCTGACTGCACAAAATTGTTGCCTGCAATACTGACGGCCTTGCAGTCCACATAATGTGTATCACATGGCTGTCCATCTTCGGGAAATGGGATCAGCGTTGGCCGGGTTGCACTGGACACATTACAGTGGACACCTGAGTAGCCATCATCACATAGACACACACCTAAAATTAATGACATATTTTTTATAGTTTTATTTCATATCAGGACTACTGTGTCATACAATAATAAAACAACTAACAGTCACAAAGTGTGTACCGTATTTTCCCGCATATATCCCGCGTGTTATACCAGATTTTACAAACTCCGCAGGGGGGGTGCGGGTTATATAAGGGTGCGGGCTATATCACAATTTTTTTACATATAATAATATTTCAATATATTGTTTGAAAAACGTAACTACATAATATATATTGTTCTAGTTTTGTTTTGCTACTCTCATCGATATCAAATTTTCTGCCTGTGGCTCTATTGCCATGCACTTCAGCATACGCAATGGCAGTTAGCTTGAAGTCGGCTGTGTAAGACTTTCGTTTCGGCATTTTTTAAATTAAACAGAAAGAAATTATTTAAACTCGAATCTACACTTGACAAGAATACACTTCACAAGAATACAAGATTATTTAGAAATGTCCTTGTTTATGTAGCCTGTAGTTGAGGCACAGCTCCTATAGACAGCCTACGCACACAAGCACTGTGTACCGTGTTTTTTGCTGACTTTTTTTGAGCAAAGGTCATCGGCTTACTTTGATGATGGCGCCGCTAAAGGCTCCAGTTGAAGGGTCAAACAAATACCTGTTTGTTATTGCTGCGGCAACTTCAGATAATTGTAGAACATTGAAACAGATTTGTTTTATTTGTTTAGTATATATCAGTGCTTCAAAGGTAATCAGTTCTCTTTGAAGTGTCAGCAAACGTATTTTTTCTTCTTACATCTGGTATTTGTTTTTAAATTAGTGTCATCTGCTTGACTGTACTCATTTTACGTTTCCGCCTTCTGCGGATTCGGATTTTAACTAGTCAGTTGCATAAAGTAATAAGGCCAGATATCATCATTAGCGGATTATGATATAACAGTGCACTGTTAGTGTGGTTTGCCAGTATGAGACAAGGACTTGTTATTTTAACAATATATTCCAGTACATTGTTTCCTGTCATGGTGCCTTTGATTTTGTCTACTCCAAACGCAAGACTGTATATACGGTTTTTATCAGCCAAAATTGGTGTCGCCACAAATATCACCAGATGGTATATTTTGTCACCAAAACGGAAAACAGAATCGCAGTTTGCTACATCAGCGAAGCCCCGTGATCCTGTAATTGATATCATTTCCGATTGTAGCTGTATAAATATATCTATGGTTGCGGGTTATACAAAGGTGCGGGTTATGCCAACGAATTTTTACACAAAACCCCAAAACCCGCGGGCTATATGAGGGTGCGGATTATCTGCGTGTGCGGGATATATGCGCGAAAATACGGTACTTATATGTCATGCATGCATAACATTTGACAGTCATATAGTGCATACCATAACAGTTATTGTTAACCTAACAATTACATCTGGAATACTTGTACATCACACTGTGAAGTAATATCTATCACATAATGAATAACAGTCACATTAGGAATACTGTATACAGTAAAACCTGTTTTGAGAGACCACTGCTATAGGAGACCATCTGTTTTGGGAGAACAGAATCTGAATGCACAGATTTATTGATTATATAGTGCTATGACCTGTTATGAGAGACCACCTGTCTTGAGAGACCATTATATTTTGGCAGAAGGGGTGGTCTTTCAAGACAAGTTCTACTGTATCAGGCCATGACATAACATTTAACAGCTAAATAGTGCATACCATATATCATGCCATGACATAACATTTAACAGTCAAATAGTGCATACTGTATAACATGCCATAACATTACATTTAACAGTCAAATAGTGCATACCGTATATCATGCCATGACATAACATTTAGCAGTGAAATAGTGCATACCGTATATCATGCCATGACATAATATTTAACAGCCAAATAGTGCATACCGTATATCATGCCATGACATAATATTTAACAGCCAAATAGTGTATATCGTATATCATGCCATGACATAACATTTAACAGCCAAATAGTGCATACTGTATATCATGCCATGACATAACATTTAACAGCCAAATAGTGCATACTGTATATCATGCCATGACATAACATTTAACAGCCAAATAGTGCATTCTGTATGTCATGCCATGACATAAAATTAAACAGCATCACCTATCAATTTCTTTCAGTGATGCATGTGTAGAAAGGTACCTAAAAATGAATGTTCATTTCACAACAAAACCAAACTTTGTGAGCATTTAACTCATTTGTGAAATTAGAACACACCGATATATATGTATACCATATTTTCTTTTATGAAACCGCAGGAAAAGTGGACGATTTAATATTTTACATCTGAATTTGTACAGCAAGCTATTAATAGGTACTGATGCATATAAAAGTGTATATGTTTTTATATAAAATATAACATAAGACATCCTATACAAGTAATCACACATGGCTGTGTTCATGCTATAAAATAGATACAAAATTATGTCTCAATAGATCTCTTTTAATATGCTTACTTAATGATAAATTTAATACTTAGAGGCCATACAGTTTATGTGTCAACCTTACTTTGCCATTTTCAGCAAGTCAAACTGAGATAAAGTTGGCATCCAATTAATTATTTTCAGCAATTACATAAAGTTGGTCTTTTATCTTATATATATACCCAATAATAAAATCAATGAACTGTAATAATATGGCTAACATCTGAATTGGGTTCTATTACCATTGGCACAATGGCCATGTTGACCACAGTCCTCTAGGCAGGCTTTGTCCAGTAACTGGGTTATGTTGAATCTGGGAGGGGTTGGAGTGGTATCATTACTGCTGTTAGCACTATGAAGGCTCTCAGCAATAATGTCCTTAGCTCTTGTAACACACTGATCTATGATGTCACGTAGAGCATCTCTAGCCCAATCCTTGTTCCCAGTTTCCTATTGATGAAAATTTGTATTTGGTTACAACTTTAAAACTAAATGCCGACTGCAGTTGATATTCATCATACAAAACAAATAAGCAACATACATGTAATTGAAAATACAATTTGTAGGAATTTTCATGTCCTTTCCTATAATATTATCAATGCTTTGTTTATTAATTACAATCACATATATGTCTGAAATCTCATAAGTTCTTGTGACATTCTGGAAATAAAATCTGATCTGTGGTTTGGAATTTTTACAGACATTCAGAGAAATAAGAAACATAAAGGATATAATATAATGGGAATTTCTAAATCCCAGGATATATTCTGCCTTCACAGCCATGAAAGTTTAAACATTCCATAGTACATGTAAACTGAGGTAGATTATTTCCTTTTATTATTTTAATCATGTTGTTTATCCCATCCAGAATGGATAAATATGATGTTTTTCTTTACTACTATTATTATTAATACTGTAAATGACACATGTATAATAAATATTAACTAAGACAAGTGAAGAAATGTTAACTGCCATTCAGGGTTGAACCAAGGACAACTCACACCAGTGTCAAACACATATGCTGTAAGACTAACAGATCGGGGCAGCTTGAATGGTCAGTAAATTGTCTTGCATACATTGAATACCACAACTGTAACAAATTTACACAAAAGTCATGGGTATTGTACAATCAAATAAATTAACCTTGTAATCATGGATACAGTTGTCAACTGGGGCTGTCAGGTTGTTTCCAATCAATGACTTGCAGTCTTTTGTGATGCTGTTGTTCAATATTTCATCCTCACAGTATCTCCTGGCATCATCTTCTGAGATGTTGAACTCACTTGTGTTCTGGAAAACAGTAAATTGAACCAATCTTATTTAACCCAAATCCTTAAAAATCAAATATCTATAAATTAATCTCTCCTATGATCTATCCCACCCCATTTTAGATATTTGGACAGGTAGTTTTGGGTGGGAGAACCTTCCACCCATCATAAATATCCAGATATGTAACATGGATGGGAAAAGTCGGATGAAGCTCTGACTAATCTACTGAAAATATCTGTATCTTCTGTCTCGATGTCTTTACAATGTTACTGAAGATTCCCAGGATTCAGAAACTGACCCACTGACAACATTCAATATATAAATAATACTTACCATTTATCCTAATATATTGCTAGCCTGATGAAAATTTTACTTTGCAATTAGACATGTAATGGTGCATCCACCAAATCCTTGCTAATGGAACTGACACTCTGGCAGTTTTTATTCTATTTCATGTGCACTTTTGAACTTTACCTGATTTACCAATACTTAATTGCCAACATTTTAGAGTATGCTAGGCAGTGATTTGTTCACACATACATTTGTATAAAAAAATCTTTGATTTTCAGGCATAATATTTAAACAGTTTAATTTCCACTAATTTTGTGGAATGAGAAAGTTAATACCATAAATGTTTCATTAATTGTTTCTCATATAAGTAACTTAAAAAAACATTAGCAAAGCAATGATTTGAAAGATAACAGATTTTAGAATCCAAATGTTATTTTATGATCTGAGTTTTAATGCAATGATAAATAATAAAAATGTGATTGCATCAACTAAACACAAATTTGTCTTGTATGACCTCTACTGATCCACCACTTCTCTTGTTTGACCTCTGCTGAGCCACTGCCTGTATTGTGAGACCTCTACTGAGCCACCACCTGTCTTGGTGAACCTCTACTGAGCCACTGCCTGTATTTTAAGACCTCTACTGAGCCATCATCTGTCTTGTGCAACTATTCTGTTTAGTAACCACCTGTTTTATGAGAACTCAGTAGAGCTACCATCTTTCTTAACAACAAACTTGTCTTGTGAGATCTTTATTTGAAATTATTTATTTTCCTAATTTTTGTATTTTTTGATTATCTATTTTCACATCTTTAGAACTTACATTTGAATTAGTACCACATAACCAGTATGTGAGTACAAAGTCAGATGTGGATGCTATGATGTTTGATGATGGTCACCTTCCTTTTTAAACCTCCAAACAAATCCAGTCTAAGAATGACTTTCCTTTTAACAGTCTTGTCTTCAAAAAGTGAAGCCAAAATAGCTGAATGTATCAAGTGTCTGTGCTACACTGGAAATGATTACATGACAGTCTAGGGACTAGAATCTGGTTTAGTCTTTGTCTAAGAGATTGACTTAAATTGCTGTGGCTGGAGTGACTGTGGTATGAGAATCAGAGTCAGTGTTTACCTGACAGATGGATTTGCATCGCCAGTTGGGGTGACAGTGGGATTGGAATCTGGTTCAATTTTTGTCTGAAAGCTGGCTTACATTGTTGGGGCTGGAGTGACAATAGTATCAAAATCAGAGTTAGTGCTTTCCTGATAGATGGACTAATTGCAATAACATTGGAACTATAATTAGAGTCAGTGTTTGCCACCAGAGACAGTTAGACTAACATTATAAGTTTTAAGTGACAGGGAAATGGAATAAGAGTCAGTGATTTCCTGCAGATACAGATAACTTACATTAGGAATTGTTGGAGTTTCAGTGTTTGCCTGTCTCTTTGTTCTTGGTCTGATGACTGGAGGCTTGGCCTGCCTCACAAGGGAATCTGTTATATCATCTCCTGCAACAACAAAAATGATGTTCAATCCAAATGTTTTGAATGTAATAAAACTCAACCATTTAATACAGTTTAGTTTATATTTAAAACTTGGTTCACACATTAAGTTTCTGCTAAGCATTAGCCTTGGGACTCAATCGCTACAGCAACAGACTAAAAATCAAGGGTCATGGGTCTGACATTGCAACAGGCTGGCCCAAGGTGGCTGCCTCAGTGTGTCCTTAAAAAAGGCACTTATCTTCCATTTCTTAAATTGCATGACATAGCCAATATTGTATTCAAACTGCATAAATTAACCAATCAACCAAAAAGCATATTTGATAATTACTCCATGTACCGTACAGAAACTTGAATGTCTTTTAGCTCCAAAAAATGTCTCTCTTATTGCCAACCTAGTGTTAGATTTGTCTTGCACTGTATTGAATTTGTATCCCATTGTCATCAGTTTTGTAACACTGTTACTTGTAAATCAATCAAATGACCTCTGAACTGATTATAACTTTATACTCATGCTTGAATACTAATTTGTTCATTTAAGATCAAGCAGAAAAGGTACAAAAAGACACTATATACATTTTCATTGTGTCTATTCTTTGGTAAATTTCTTTCATTGAAAAAAGAAATTGAATATATAATTATACTCACTGGACCTGTCACACTCAATCATTCCAAGGCCATGAGTACACAAGGATTCTCTCCCTTGCACACAGCTGCAGTAATAGGCAGTGACAGACTGAGATGATTCCCCAACTCCATAAAAGATTGTATTTGTCTCTCTGGAATATATATATATATATATATATATATATATATATATATATATATATATATATATATATATATATATATATATATATATATATATATATATATTAAGAAAGAGATGTTTAAAAAATTAGGTTGTGCATCTAAATTGGCTGATTTAGCACAGTACTTGCAGTGCTTATAGTATGTAATATATGCAGTGTTTAAAAGAACCTACTTATCTAACCCTTATTTGTAAACAGGAAAGACACATTTTATGCCTAAAGAAACTGTTAGAAGCAACTCGGAGGAAATGTATTTTATAGTAATTGTTGTCACTGATGCTTTGATAACAGTTGAAAACATTCTAAGAATAGGCTCACTACAAATACCTTGAGACAACAGGTGAGAATTTTTATAAAGATTATATTTTTGTATTTGCAATCAAAAGTTTATAAATACATGAGATAGATGTTAGCAAAAATAATCCAACATTTGGGTGGCTTTTCATTTTGAAGATGTGTATGCTAGGTATTGCCTTAAAAAATATCATGAAGAAATAATTTAATTTTAAGATTAATTTATGTTTTGTCTTGTTTGTGGCAAATGTCATCCATTTTTGCATTGGCTGATGTCAGTGTTTTTGTTGACATTCTTTTACAGGGCAATATCTGCAGTTTTAAATGTAGACTATCCTCATAACCTGCTAACATATGTGGGTGGGGTGGGCATCATTCCTAGAGAATAGAGGCCATGAAGGTCAAATGTCACATAAAACACAGTTGCTTACATTTTTGTTTTGTGATCAGTGGGTAAAGCTTTTTGTATTTTTAGTATCATTTTGGAACAGCTATCATCAGATGTAGTACAGTACTCTACCATGGAATATCACAGTGCCAGTATGCATGCAGATTCAACATGATGACCGATTCAAATGTCCAAGGTCAAGGTCACATAATGAATTGTCATAAACTATTCAGGGGTAGATTGTTCCAGGCTGTTGAAAGGGGCTGTGTCTTCCATTTTCATGCAAGGTTTGTTATCAGTATAAGTACAAAGGATTAACAGCAGAGATGGAATAGTTCTGGAAGTCAGATGTGTTAAGGTTAGAGGTTGAGATACATGGGCTGTTTCATAGTATGTTACTAATGCTGCAGCTACAATGTCACAGAAGAGACAATAAATTTATTCATTTTTTAAAATTAATTTAATATTTAAATTTCTTTATTGGCAATTGGGACTCATCAAGATCATAATTACTTACTTCCATGATATTAAAAAGTTGTAGAGGTTTGTTCCATAAATATGAGCTTGTCCTGCACTATCAGTTAGCTCATTACCACGATTTCCATCAAATATGCCACATAATCCTGCAAAAGAAAGCTTATATATAAGACTTGATATTGTTCACTATGTGTATTTCTGGATCACCACTGGATTTTTCTAAATGCAGAAAGTTTATATCAGCGCTATCACTTGTATCATATAACCTTCAAATGGTATACAATAATTGTCACCAAGGATACTTATATTTATTTTAACCTTTGAAAGGTATACAGTAATTGTCATCATGGATACTTATATTTTTCTAAACCTTCCAAAGTAATTGTCACCATGGATACTTATATTTATTTAGCCTTCAAATGGTATACAGTAATTGTCACCATGGACACTTGATATTTATTTTAACCTTCAAAAGGTATACAGAAATTGTCACCGTGGATACTTGATACCTTTTTAAGGGTTCTAAAGGTCAAAATGAGCTTGCTAAATGCTGTCTTGCATGAGAAATAGATCAGACATTATTTTGCAAAGACATTGTTATTGAGTCTGAATATACCTCTTTATTTGCCAATCAAAGAAATTGTATTGAGTCTGAATATACCTATGTATTTGCCAATCAAAGTCATTGTTATTGAGACTGAAAATACCTGTATTCGACTCTTTGTCTTCAAATATGTGATTACGGTTTCATGACTAAGCCATACTGCATACCTGTTGTATTTCTCCAGTCTGTTGCAGAACCCATGATCCAGATGTTGATAAAAGACTGGAAACTGTTCTGGACACTTATAATTGTTCCAGTTGGCAAGCCAACCTGAAAGTGGATTACTTGTTACTACCATACATTCATTTCAGGCTTGAGTTGTAAGCTTAATCATATAGCTTTAAATTGTCTTCATAGTTTCATAAGTAATGTTGGATGCTTTTTACATCCATTTATATTGCATGCTTTCTACATCCATTTATATTGCATGCTTTCTACACCCATTTATATTACATGCTTTCTACACCCATTTATTTTACATGCTTCTAGACCATGTTATATTGCATGCTTTCTACACCCATTTATATTACATGCTTTCTACACCCATTTATATTACATGCTTTCTACACCCATTTATATTGCATGCTTCTAGACTATGTTATTTTGCATGCTTTCTACACCCATTTATATTACATGCTTTCTACACCCATTTATATTGCATGCTTCTAGACCATGTTATTTTGCATGCTTTCTACACCCATTTATATTACATGCTTTCTACACCCATTTATATTGCATGCTTCTAGACCATGTTATATTGCATGCTTTCTACACCCATTTATATTACATGCTTTCTACATCCATTTATATTGCATGCTTCTAAACCATGTTATGTTGCATGCTTTCTACACCCATTTTTATAGAATTGTTTCTACAACCATTTCTATAAGATGCTTTCTACATCCATTTATATTACATGCTTTCTACATCCATTTATATTACATGCTTTCTACATCCATTTATATTGCATGCTTTCTACATCCATTTATATTACATGCTTTCTACAGCCATTTATATTACATGTTTTCTACATCCATTTATATTGCATGCTTCTAGACCATGTTATATTGCATGATTTCTACATCCATTTTTATAGAATTGTTTCTATAACCATTTCTATAAGATACTTTTTACAACCAATTTTTTTGGATTGTTTCTACAACTAATTTATAGCTTGCTTTCTACACCCATATTTATAGTATGCTACATCCATTTGTATTGGATAGTTTCTATGCCCATTTATATTGCATGCTTCTACGTCACATTATATTGCATGCTTTCTATACCCCTTTTTATAGCATGCTTTGACACCCATTTTTATAGCATACTTTTACACCCATTTTTATTGTATATTTTATATGCCCATTTTATTGGATTGTTTCTACATCCACATATATAAGATACTTTTACACACATTTATATTACATGCTTCTACACCCATTTTTATAATATGCTTTCTACACCCATTTTTATAGTATATAGTCTATATTTAAGGGTTATAAAAGATCCAAAGAATATATATCAAATATATAATCTTGGTATTCAAACCATGCTGTGTAGCCATGATATTGTCAGAGCACATAACATGTACCCATATTCAGCCTGTAAGAAATGGACACAAAACTTGGGGTCTTGTGTCAAAGCAAGCAATATAATCTAAATAAGTCTAAATTTTGATACATTTATCTTTATCATAAATAAAGTTGTTGAAAAATACTAGTCCTCCATTATACGAAATTGATCCTAATTTGTATGACTGTAAAATAAACACCAAGCATATACATTATGGATTTTAAGAATTAAAATGCAAGAAAAGAAAAATATAATTTTCCAATTTTGATTCTGATCTCACTTTTTGGAATGTGCTCAGCTGGTGTTTGGACACTAGAGCCAGTTCTCAAATTCAAAACAAAAACAAAAATAAACTTAAAATTGTATGCATTTCTTTTACACAAGTGATTCATCAATGGTAATATATCTGCCTTTCACACTGCATGCTATTAAAGTCTTTAGATGTCATGCTCATCAGAACAGGTTGCTTCCCTTTTGGAGTATATTATCACTGAACTTAACACTGGATTTGTTAGTCAGAACTGACAATGATGGATATGTAAATGATATGTAAATCACATTTGAAAATCTTTCATTTGATCTAAGTACAAATTTAGGTTGCTAAAAGTAGATGAAACAAATTTTGCATACACAAATTATCATAGTTCCTGCATAACCTTTATATGCACTGTCACAAACCCACACTCACTGATTAAAAAAAGTCCCATCTTTTCTTTGTATGCAGAATAAAATTTCCATGACAGTAAGTGAAGGAAATGATAACTCAGTACTTAAGATCTGAATAGATATACACATACACAGAACAGAACACATTCTACCAATCATGCATCATAAATTAATGAGCAATTTGTAGAACTAAAGTGATTTCATAATGCAATATGATGCTGTATCAATACAGCACTACCTCGATTACAGTAAGTGATAGTGAAATAATCACATCCTTCATTATATAACAGTGACTAGTCATGTGTATTGTTATAATATGAAAATATCTAGTACTAATCAGTGTTGTTAATATGAAAATATCTTGTACTAATCAGTGTTGTTAATATGAAAATATCTAGTTTGAATCAGTGTTGGTAATATGAAAATATCTAGTATAAATTAGTGTTGTTATATGAAAAAATCTAGTATGAATCAGTGTTGTTAATATGAAAATATCTGGTACTAATCAGTGCTGTTGATATGAAAATATCTAGTAAGAATCAGTGTTGTTAATATGAAAATATCTAGTATAATCAGTGGTGTTAATATGAAAATATCCAGTATGAATCAGAGTTGTTAATATGAAAATATACAGTACTAATCAGTTTTGTTAATATAAAAATATCTAGTACAAATCAGTGTTGTTAATATGAAAATATCTAGTACTAATCAGTGTTTTTAATATGAAAATATATTGTATGAATCAGTGTTGTTAATATGAAAATATCTAGTATGAATCAGTATTGTAAATATGAAAATATCTAGTATGAATGAGTGTTGTTAATATGAAAATATCTAGTACTAATCAGTGCTGTTAATATGAAAATATCTAGTACTAATCAGTATTGTTAATATGAAAATATCTTGTAGGAATCAGTGTTGTTAATATGAAAATATCTAGTATGAATCAGTATTGTTAATATGAAAATATCTAGTATGAATCAGTGTTGTTAATAAGAAAATATCTAGTACTAATCAGTGTTGTTAATAAGCAAATATCTCGTACTAATCAGTATTGTTAATATGAAAATATCTAGTACTAATCAGTGCTGTTAATATGAAAATATATAGTAATAATCAGTGTTGTTAATAAGCAAATATCTAGTACTAATCAGTGTTGTTAATATGAAAATATCTAGTACTTATCAGTGTTCTTAATATGAAAAATTCTTGTATGAATCAGTGTTGTTAATGTGAAAATATCTTGTACTAATCAGTGTTGTTAATATGAAAATATCTAGTACTAATCAGTGTTGTTAATATGAAAATATCTATTTTGAATCAGTGTTGGTAATATGAAAATATCTAGTATAAATTAATGTTGTAATATGAAAATATCTAGTTTGAATCAGTGTTGGCAATATGAAAATATCTAGTATAAATCAGTGTTGTTAATATAAAAATATCTAGTATGAATCAGTGTTGCTAATATGAAAATATCTAGTACTAATCAGTGTTGTTAATATGAAAATATATAGTACTAATCAGTGTTGTTAGTATGAAAATATCTAGTACTAATCAGTGCTGTTAATATGAAAATGTCTAGTATGAATCAGTGTTGTTAATATGAAAATGTCTAGTATGAATCAGTATTCAGCACTAAATGTACTGACAATGCTACATTAGACATGATGACATGGGTAATGACATATGCACACTCATGCTATTACCTCATATTTTTGTCCACATCCCATGCGTTTTACATAGGTTCCAGGGGTTAGTTCATTGTTCTTGTAAATCTGAACAGTCATCATTGGGTTTTGGTGATGCTGGGAGTTCTGACAACCCCTAAAGGTGATGACATCATCCCCAGACTTGATTGCCACGGCACAATTACAGGTGACCCTGGAGTTAGGGCTGCATTTTTTATACTCAGCTCTGACCTATAGTATAGATACAGGATTGATTGTATAACATAATGACAGCTTCATCTGTACTCAGCTCTTATGTACAATAGTTTTGGTTGGCTTATCTTCTATCATAATGACAACATTGTATACAGCTCTGACTATAGTATACACAGCTGGGTTATTATGTACTCAGCTCTGACCTGTAGCATAGATGATTGGATTATACAGTATTAACATAATGACAGTTGTTCCATCTGTACTCTGGTCTGACCCACATAATATTATATGATAATCACAACATACTTTGTATTCAGCTCTGCTATAGTAGAGATAGCAGAATTATATTGCATTACATAATGACAGCATCATCTGTACTCATCTATGACCTGTACTGCAGTTGACTGGATTATATTGTAATTACATAATGACAGCAACATCTGTACTCATCTATGACCTGTATTACAGTTGACAGGATTATATTGTAATTACATAATGACAGCATCATCTGTACTCATCTCTGACCTGTACTACAGTTGACTGGATTATATTGTTGTTGTTGTTGTAGGGCTTAACACCATTTTTCATCAAATGATAGGCTATACATGGCAGCCACTATTAATGGTGGAGGAAGAACCTGGGAAAATCTGGGAAAGAACCACCAACCCATGAGAAGCTACAGGCAAGCTTTCATACATACCCACATTGGTTGAATCTGAGACTTGAACCCACGCAGATAGAGGTGAGAGAGTACTTTATACCACTTGGCCACTTGGAGCCCCAGATTATATTGTTATCACATAATGACAGCATCATCTGTACTCATCTCTGACCTGTACTGCAGTTGACAGGATTATATTGTAATAACATAATGACAGCATCATCTGTACTCATCTCCGACCTGTAGTGCAGTCGACAGGATTATTTTGTAATCACATAATGACAGCATCATCTGTACTCATCTCTGACCGGTACTATAGTTGACTAGATTATATTGTAATCACATAATGACATCATCATCATCTGTACTCATCTCTGACCTGTATTACAGTTGACAGGATTATATTGTAATAACATAATGACAGCATCATCTGTACTCATCTCCGACCCGTAGTGCAGTTGACAGGATTATTTTGTAATCACATAATGACAGCATCATCTGTACTCATCTCTGACCGGTACTATAGTTGACTAGATTATATTGTAATCACATAATGACATCATCATCATCTGTACTCATCTCTGACCTGTATTACAGTTGACAGGATTATATTGTAATTGCCAAATTTTAGACCTCTACTGAGCCACCATATGACTTTAATAGTGATGCCATTACAGGTTCATTTAAATGAAAGGTATTTGTTCAAACACACACAAGCAGAGGAATATGACCTATTTAAAAGTCTCTTCTAGTTGTATTCTCCCCTTGCTTATATCATGTGGGAATAGTAAACATATTTGAACAACTTAATTTTGATTGTATGTTGTGGTTTTTCACGGCATCCATTGAAAATCACAGACCTGAACTATATAAAAATATACTCAGTATGCCAAGGTGTAGATAGGTTTAATATTTCAGAACCTTGGCTAGCGAAGATGAGTACAAATTGTTTTACAAAAAAGCATGTCTATTAACCAAATGTTCATACTTTGATACGGCTGCAGACCATGACATGATTAAATACCTAAATGGCTGCAAAGAGTCAATTATTCAAAGAGTATGATTCAAATTGTTGTTGTTGTAGGGTTTAATGCCATTTTTCAGCACACAATAGGCTATATATGGTGGCCAGTATTATTGGTTGATGAAGAACCCAGCAAAACCCCTGGAAAGAACCACCAACCCACGAGAAGCTACTGGCAAGCTTTCTCACATAACTACATTAGCCGAATCTAAGACTCAAACCCACGCAGACAGAGGTAAGATGGCAGTGATCTGTAATGGAGATCGCTTTAGACCACTTGGCCACTTGGGGCCCCTAGTATGTTTCAAGAGAGTAGTCTAATTACCAAAGGTGTTGAAGACTATACTTATCCAACTATAGTCACCTTGACAGTAAATGAGCCCAATAACCCACTTAAATCATTTAGTCCTACATGTATGTGGAATTTTTTATTTTAACCATGGTAAACATTATCATGGCATTGAAATATATACTTGATAACATCTGATATTTTTATTTAAAAGCAAGGCTGCAGATTGTAGAATATTATATACAAATAAGGTTACAGATGATCACTTTTTAAAGACAGACATTACTGCAAAAGGCAAACTTACAAACTTCATTATACAGTAGTTGCAGAAAGTAAATATACCTTTCAGAGGAATGCTGCAGAGTTAATATTGTATGGCTGCATAAACAAAACATTATATAGTATATGATTCAAGAGGTTTCATTTTGAAACACTTAGTTGAAGATTATTTTTTTAGTCAAATCCATGGTTAGATCAAATTTTAATTGGTCAGAAACATAAAATATGTGATGTCATTAATATTGAAGTGGGATTATAGAAAGAAAATCTGGTTAAAATTGCAATTTTATATCTACAAACATTAACAGAGAGCAATCACATCAAACCAAATAATCCTAAACTTTGTTATTTATAAGCTACTTCTGTGATGGGTTCAATAACAATTAAAGAACTTGTGATAATGATATTTAAAAATGGTATGTTATTTATATGAAGCCATAGCTTTATACCAGGGTTGATCTAAATAGCAAGTCAGCAATCAGTATTGGTACAAATAGTAACTGACCAACCATGATTGGTATGAATAAAACTGAATAATCAGGATTGATTTGAAAGTGAGCAGCTAGGAGTGGTCAGAATATCAAGCGGAGTAACCAGACTTGTTCTAAATAACAAGTTGAATTACTAGGATGGACCTGATTAACAAGATGAATAACTAAGATGGACCTGAATAACACATAGAATAAACAATTCAAAGAAAACTCATTGTTTTCATTCAAAATCCAAAGCTTTAAAAAGGGTTTGTTTACTTGAGTATTTTTCACAAATCTTTTCTTCATAACTGCCAAAATAAATTAGTTGAGTATTTACCTCAAATGGCAGTGTTGAATGACGATACAGAACAAATTCTCCCTCATTGAAGTTGTCATATCGACTGAAAAATAGAACATGTTTGTGAGACTATAGAAATATTAGTTGGAACCTTCCTCATATTTGATACAATACAGACATTCAAAATAATACAAATATTAGCTCTAACTTTGATTCTATAGAATACAGACATACATAACAATACAAATATTAGCTCTAACCTTGATCCTATAGAATACAGACATACATAACAATACAAATATTAGTTCTAACCTTGATTCTATAGAATACAGACATACATAACAATAGAAATACTAGCTCTAACCTTGATCCTATAGAATACAGACATACATAACAATACAAATATTAACTCTAACCTTGATTCTATAGAATACAGACATACATAACAATACAAATATTAGCTCTAACCTTGATTCTATAGAATACAGACATACATAACAATAGAAATATTAGCTCTAACCTTGATTCTATAGAATACAGACATACATAACAATACAAATATTAGCTCTAACCTTGATTCTATATAATACAGACATACATAATACAAATATTAGCTCTAACCTTGATTCTATAGAATACAGACATACATAACAATACAAATATTAGCTCTAACCTTGATTCTATAGAATACAGACATACATAACAATAGAAATATTAGCTCTAACCTTGATTCTATAGAATACAGACATACATAACAATACAAATATTAGCTCTAACCTTGATTCTATAGAATACATACATACATAACAATACAAATATTAGTTCTAACCTTGATTCTATAGAATACAGACATACATAACAATAGAAATACTAGCTCTAACCTTGATCCTATAGAATACAGACATACATAACAATACAAATATTAACTCTAACCTTGATTCTATAGAATACAGACATACATAACAATAAAAATATTAGCTCTAACTTTGAATCTATATAATACAGACATACAAAATGATAAAAATATTAGCTCTAACCTTGATTCTATAGAATACAGACATACATACCAATACAAATACTAGCTCTAACTTTGATTCTATATAATACAGACTTACATAACAATACAAATATTAGCTCTAACCTTGATTCTATATAATACAGACGTACATAACAATACAAATATTAGCTCTAACCTTGATTCTATAGAATACAGACATACATAACAATACAAATATTATCTCTAACCTTGATTCTATATAATACAGACATACATAACAATAAAAATATTAGCTCTAACTTTGATTCTGTATAATACAGACATACAAAACGATAAAAATATTAGCTCTAACCTTGATTCTATAGAATACAGACATACATACCAATACAAATATTAGCTCTAACCTTGATTCTGTATAATACAGACATACATAACAATACAAATATTAGCTCTAACCATAATTCTATAGAATACAGACATACATAACAATAGAAATACTAGCTCTAACCTTGATTCTATATAATACAGACATACAAAATAATAGAAATATGTATTCTAACCTTGATCCTATATGATACAATATAGACATACATAAAATAGAAATATTTATTTTAACCTTGATCTTGTATAATATAGACATACATAATATAAAAATATTTCTTCTAACCTTGATCTTGTATAATATAGACATACATAATATAAAAATATTTCTTCTAACCTTGATCTTGTATAATATAGACATACATAATATAAATATTGGCTCTAACTTTGATCATATAAGACATAAATTGGTTGCTTAAAAATATGTTGTTCAAATTGCAGCAGATAAAATATTTGCCAAACAATTTGCTTCATAGAATAATTTTAATAAAACTTTTCTGTAACAGTTGAAATGTGGGATTAAATTTTTTTCCTTGCTTACTATATTTTAAAACATAAATAGAAAGCTGTTGAAAAAATACTTTTGCAAAGTCAGATTCTTACTGGATACAAGAGGTGATTGTTTAAGAGAGGTGATCAGTATCGCACAGGTTTATATTTAATATGGTTTTATCACAAAACAAATGCTTAGAAGGAGCTTTGATAACTACTGGCACTGTACACTCTCATTACCAAGCTTGTATCATATGATTTATGAGCAAGTGGAACATAATTTGTGTACAGTTCTTGTTAATTTAGAATGTTTAATCACTATTTTAACATAGTTGCAAGTATTTGAAAACAGTGGTAATATTTTCATTATGTGTGATTTATGTTCATTCAAGTCAGTGTTAACAATTGTGTAGCAATTTTTCATTTTATGTGATTTATGTTAGTTCAGGTCGTATTAAAAATTGTATTCTTGTACCAATCAGCAGTTTGATTTTCAGTCAGACAGTTTCATATTTTCCCTCCTCAGTGTAAATTTTGTATGCATGAAATGTAGTAGTACTATGAGATCAGTCCAAAGTGTCATTACTTCGTTGTCTATGAAATATACCTGCACTTAGTTGTCTATGAAATATACCTACACTTAGTTGTCTATCAAATGTATCTGCACTTAGTTGTCAATGAAATGTATCTGCACTTAGTTGTCAATGAAATGTATCTGCACTTAGTTGTCTATGAAATATACCTGCACATAGTTGTAAATGAAATGTACCTGCACTTAGTTGTCTATTAAATATACCTGCACTAAGTTGTCAATGAAATGTATTTCAACTTAGTTGTCAATGAAATGTATCTGCACTTAGTTGTCTATCAAGCATACCTGCACTTAGTTGTCAAAAAACTGCACATATACTTAGTTGTCAATGAAATGTAACTTACTTAGGTGTCAGTGAAACAGTTTAATACTGTATAACTCTGTTTCAAAAGAAAAGACTTACATAGCATCAAACGTTGTCATATGAGGATCATTCAATGAGGAGCAGGTGGATGGTCTGTGATCATTATCTTTTGATGTTACCTGTAATCCAAAGAATCCTTCTATCTATATCCTGTTTAAGCATATATCTAGTCACCTATTTTTCTGGTCAGATATATATATATATATATATATATATATATATATATATATATATATATATATATATATTAGCATACGTTTATAATAATCTCTATAGCTACCTAGATCTATTGTTCAATTTCTATCAATCTGAAATGACTGACAAATTGTTAAAGCTATAAAGCTACATTAAAAATCAAACTGACACCCACACACTCTGTCATTCTGATGTGACTGACAAATTATTAAAGGTACATAAAAATCTCTCTCTCTCTCTCTCTCTCTCTCTCTCTCTCTCTCTCTCTCTCTCTCTCTCTCTTCATTCTGCCTAATATGCAGTGGTAACTGAATTTTGCTTTGATAGGGATAGTATTTTTAGATTTTTCTAGCTTAGGCAGATTGTTATTGATTATTTTACTGTGCAACAATGGTGTAAAGAAAGCATATAAATGTCTAACTTTCTTAGTAGCCATAACGTACAATTAAACACTAATATTGTTAAATGTATTCACATGTAATTGTGACTATTTTTTTTTTCAAACTGAAATGCTACTATCATCTATATGAATCTGTCAAATATCACCATTACCAATGCAACAGTTATCATTTCAAATTGTCACTGATGCAATCACCATCACCACTCTGTTTTAAATTCACATCTGCTGTCACCATTGTCATTAATACCATCATTATACATTTCCGCATCTGCTGTCATCATTACCATTAAAGTCATTGCTATTCCTACAATGGTAATACCAGTAAAACAAGGATAATGACAATAATGGTGGCCAAAAATATAGAACATAACTGGAATTGTGAAAACCACTAACACAATGAAAAAAAATGTAATTATCTTTTTGACTGGTACAACATAAACATTTGCAACAATAAAATCGATGAAATACTGACACAGACATTTGCAACAATAAAATCGATGAAATACTGACACAGACATTTGCAACAATAAAATCGATGAAATACTGACACAGACATTGGTGCTGCATGATGTGAAGACATTTACTGTTAACAGTGATATGAAACATTTTCAGCAATTTCTGATAGAATTTCATTTTTATTTTAATAAATGTGTCAGAATGGGGGTAACAAGTTTATATTTCAGGATTTGAGAATGTTACTGGTCATTTTACTGTCATACATATCCATGTTACTGATTACAATAGTGCTGGGACAGCAAACAGTAAATTCACCATAAAAACCCTCAGATCAGTAAATATATTCCCAACTGTTATTGTCATATACATCCATGTTACTGATTACAATAGTGCTGGGACAGCAAACAGTAAATTTACCATAAAAACCCTCAGATCAGTAAATATATTCCCAACTGTTATTGTCATACATATCCATGTTACTGATTACAATAGTGCTGGGACAGCAAACAGTAAATTTACCATAAAAACACTCAGATCAGTAAATATATTCCCAACTGTTATTGTCATACATATCGATGTTAATGATTACAATAGTGTTGGAACAGCCAACAGTAAATTTACCATTAAAACTATCAGATCATTAAATATATTCCCAACTGTTATTGTCATATATATCCATGTTACTGATTACAATAGTGCTGGGACAGCAGACAGTAAATTTACCATAAAAACCCTCAGATCAGTAAATATATTCCCAACTGTTATTGTCATACATATCCATGTTACTGACTACAATAGTACTGGGACAGCAAACAGTAAATTTACCATAAAAACCCTCAGATCAGTAAATATATTCCCAACTGTTATTGTCATACATATCCATGTTACTGACTGCAATAGTGCTGGGACAGCAAACAGTAAATTTACCATAAAAACCCTCAGATCAGTAAATATATTCCCAACTGTTATTGTCATACATATCCATGAAACTGATTACAATAGTGCTGGGACAGCAAATAGTAAATTCACCATAAAAACCCTCAGATCAGTAAATATATTCCCAACTGTTACTGGTGCTGCAATCTATGATCTTAATTTTCTTCACTTAAATCACCATCATCAATAGTGAATCAAAATTAAACTTGAAATATAGTTTACAATAATTTGATATATGCTTTTGCAATGACAAATTAATGAAGAGGGCTTGGGTGGCCATGTGGTCTAAAGTGTTCACCTTTAGCCAATGTTACTATTTGAGAAATTTTGCCAGTAGCGTTCCATGGGTCACTGAAAAAAATTTGCTAGTAGCTTCCCATGGGTCACTGGTTCTTGAAAGGATTTATTCTTCCTCCAATTACACTGACCACCCTTTATATCCTCTCTTCTGCTGAGAAATGACATTAAACCACAAAACAACAACAACATAATTAATTACTGAAGGCATGGACAGCGGAGACAATGTGTGGAGGATAAATATGTATATCCAGAGAAAGCCAGCAACCATGAATGATCATGCACTATAATGCACCTTTGCACATGTCAACATTGGGAATCACTTTCCTCATGAAAAATAAGCTAAAGTGACTTTTATATAGAAACCATATTTTCAGCTTGTACAATTTATTTTTAACGTAAAACATTTGGATCTGGTGACCAGAGTTAAGAACTTAGTACTTACAGTAACAGTTCCAATGGGGAAGACATGAGGGGTGACAGTGATGGAGGCAGATTGGGGCTGATTGTACACATGTGCCTCCACTATAATCTCACGTCTTTGATCACGATCGAGCACATTGTCAATTGTGGCCTTGATTGGCAGTTTGATTGGCTGGTTCCAGGACACAGTTGTCAAGGTGGAACCACACTTAACTGTGCTGGATGTACTCAGTATGACAGCATCAGCAATTGGCTTCTTATTGCACTGGGTAATATAGTTTCCGGTAAAATGTCCCACGATATGAACGATGCACTCAGCTTTGCATTCCTTACAGCAGAAGAACTGCGGAGGAGCCGTTGATGTAACAATGATATACTCCAGCCAGTATCCCTCCACAACTACAAGGGTGCTCCCTGACACAATCTTCAAAGAAATTTTCATTAATAAAACTACTTGTGAAAAATACAATAAACCATTCACATTTATGGCAGTTTACCAAGTAAACTTATAATTAAGCCATCAGCATTTTATCACATTTTCTTTAAAAAATAAAAGTGGATATTAATCTATTGCCTCTAAAAGTTAATTAATTTGAAGCACAAGATGAAAATTGTGAAAAAAATGATGCAAACCATTATAATGAATGTTCTTTTACATAAGGATACAATGTTTCATATATGTGATCTTACGGAAAGATAAAACTTCATCGCATTACACATTTGATAAATTTAATTCTGTTATTTAGGTATAATAGATTTTGTGAGAATCTTTTAGCTATGGGATATTTTAAAGATGAAATGTATGAAATTCATTCCATAATATACTTTATTATTATTAAAACTTGATTACTTTAGAAATGAAATGTATGAAATTCATTGCATAATATACCTTATTATTATTAAACTTGATTACTTTAGAGATGAAATGTATGAAATTCATTGCATAATATACCTTATTATTATTAAACTTGATTACTTTAGAGATGAAATGCATGAAATTCATTGCATAATATACTTTATTATTATTAAAACTTGATTACTTTAGAGATGAAATGTATGAAATTCATCGCATAATATACCTTATTATTATTAAACTTGATTACTTTAGAGATGAAATGTATGAAATTCATTGCATAATATACCTTATTATTATTAAACTTGATTACTTTAGAGATGAAATGCATGAAATTCATCGCACAAAATACTTTATTATTATTAAAATTTGATTACTTTAGAGATGAAATGTATGAAATTCATTGCATAATATACCTTATTATTATTAAACTTGATTACTTTAGAGATGAAATGTATGAAATTCATTGCATAATATACTTTATTATTATTAAACTTGATTACTTTAGAGATGAAATGTATGAAATTCATTGCATAATATACCTTATTATTATTAAACTTGATTACTTTAGAGATGAAATGTATGAAATTCATTGCATAATATACCTTATTATTATTAAACTTGATTAATTTAGAGATGAAATGTATGAAATTCATTGCATAATATACCTTATTATTATTAAACTTGATTACTTTAGAGATGAAATGCATGAAATTCATTGCATAATATACTTTATTATTATTAAACTTGATTAATTTAGAGATGAAATGTATGAAATTCATTGCATAATATACTTTATTATTATTAAACTTGATTACTTTAGAGATGAAATGCATGAAATTCATTGCATAATATACTTTATTATTTTTTAACTTCATTACTTTAGAGATGAAATGTATGAAATTCATTGCATAATATACTTTATTATTATTAAAACTTGATTACTTTAGAGATGAAATGTATGAAATTCATCGCATAATATACCTTATTATTATTAAACTTGATTACTTTAGAGATGAAATGTATGAAAATCATTGCATAATATACCTTATTATTATTAAACTTGATTACTTTAGAGATGAAATGTATGAAATTCATTGCATAATATACTTTATTATTAAACTTGATTACTTTAGAGATGAAATGTATGAAATTCATTGCATAATATACCTTATTATTATTAAACTTGATTACTTTAGAGATGAAATGTATGAAAATCATTGCATAATATACCTTATTATTATTAAACTTGATTACTTTAGAGATGAAATGTATGAAATTCATTGCATAATATACTTTATTATTAAACTTGATTACTTTAGAGATGAAATGTATGAAATTCATTGCATAATATACCTTATTATTATTAAACTTGATTACTTTAGAGATGAAATGTATGAAATTCATTGCATAATATACTTTATTATTAAACTTGATTACTTTAGAGATGAAATGTATGAAATTCATTGCATAATATACTTTATTATTAAACTTGATTACTTTAGAGATGAAATGTATGAAATTCATTCCATAATATACTTTATTATTAAACTTGATTACTTTAAAGATGAAATGTATGAAATTCATTGCATAATATACCTTATTATTATTAAACTTGATTACTTTAGAGATGAAATGTATGAAATTCATTGCATAATATACCTTATTATTATTAAACTTGATTACTTTAGAGATGAAATGTATAAAATTCATTCCATAATATACCTTATTATTATTAAACTTGATTACTTTAGAGATGAAATGCATGCAATTCATTGCATAATATACCTTATTATTATTAAACTTGATTACTTTAGAGATGAAATGTATGAAATTCATTGCATAATATACCTTATTATTATTAAACTTGATTACTTTAGAGATGAAATGTATGAAATTCATTGCATAATATACTTTATTATTAAACTTGATTACTTTAGAGATGAAATGTATGAAATTCATTGCATAATATACTTTATTATTAAACTTGATTACTTTAGAGATGAAATGTATGAAAATCATTGCATAATATACCTTATTATTATTAAACTTGATTACTTTAGAGATGAAATGTATGAAATTCATTGCATAATATACTTTATTATTAAACTTGATTACTTTAGAGATGAAATGTATGAAATTCATTGCATAATATACCTTATTATTATTAAACTTGATTACTTTAGAGATGAAATGTATGAAAATCATTGCATAATATACCTTATTATTATTAAACTTGATTACTTTAGAGATGAAATGTATGAAATTCATTGCATAATATACTTTATTATTAAACTTGATTACTTTAGAGATGAAATGTATGAAATTCATTGCATAATATACCTTATTATTATTAAACTTGATTACTTTAGAGATGAAATGTATGAAATTCATTGCATAATATACTTTATTATTAAACTTGATTACTTTAGAGATGAAATGTATGAAATTCATTGCATAATATACTTTATTATTAAACTTGATTACTTTAGAGATGAAATGTATGAAATTCATTCCATAATATACTTTATTATTAAACTTGATTACTTTAAAGATGAAATGTATGAAATTCATTGCATAATATACCTTATTATTATTAAACTTGATTACTTTAGAGATGAAATATATGAAATTCATTGCATAATATACCTTATTATTATTAAACTTGATTACTTTAGAGATGAAATGTATGAAATTCATTGCATAATATACCTTATTATTATTAAACTTGATTACTTTAGAGATGAAATGCATGCAATTCATTGCATAATATACCTTATTATTATTAAACTTGATTACTTTAGAGATGAAATGTATGAAATTCATTGCATAATATCCCTTATTATTATTAAACTTGATTACTTTAGAGATGAAATGTATGAAATTCATTGCATAATATACTTTATTATTAAACTTGATTACTTTAGAGATGAAATGTATGAAATTCATTGCATAATATACTTTATTATTAAACTTGATTACTTTAGAGATGAAATGTATGAAATTCATTCCATAATATACTTTATTATTAAACTTGATTACTTTAAAGATGAAATGTATGAAATTCATTGCATAATATACCTTATTATTATTAAACTTGATTACTTTAGAGATGAAATGTATGAAATTCATTGCATAATATACCTTATTATTATTAAACTTGATTACTTTAGAGATGAAATGTATGAAATTCATTCCATAATATACCTTATTATTATTAAACTTGATTACTTTAGAGATGAAATGCATGCAATTCATTGCATAATATACTTTATTATTAAACTTGATTACTTCAGAGATGAAATGTATGAAATTCATTCCATAATATACTTTATTATTATTAAACTTGATTACTTTAGAGATGAAATGTATGAAATTCATTGCATAATATACTTTATTATTATTAAATTTGATTACTTTAGAGATGAAATGTATGAAATTCATTGCATAATATACCTTATTATTATTAAACTTGATTACTTTAGAGATGAAATGCATGAAATTCATTGCATAATATACTTTATTATTATTAAAACTTGATTACTTTAGAGATGAAATGTATGAAATTCATCGCATAATATACCTTATTATTATTAAACTTGATTACTTTAGAGATGAAATGTATGAAAATCATTGCATAATATACCTTATTATTATTAAACTTGATTACTTTAGAGATGAAATGTATGAAATTCATTGCATAATATACTTTATTATTAAACTTGATTACTTTAGAGATGAAATGTATGAAATTCATTGCATAATATACCTTATTATTATTAAACTTGATTACTTTAGAGATGAAATGTATGAAAATCATTGCATAATATACCTTATTATTATGAAACTTGATTACTTTAGAGATGAAATGTATGAAATTCATTGCATAATATACTTTATTATTAAACTTGATTACTTTAGAGATGAAATGTATGAAATTCATTGCATAATATACCTTATTATTATTAAACTTGATTACTTTAGAGATGAAATGTATGAAATTCATTGCATAATATACTTTATTATTAAACTTGATTACTTTAGAGATGAAATGTATGAAATTCATTGCATAATATACTTTATTATTAAACTTGATTACTTTAGAGATGAAATGTATGAAATTCATTCCATAATATACTTTATTATTAAACTTGATTACTTTAAAGATGAAATGTATGAAATTCATTGCATAATATACCTTATTATTATTAAACTTGATTACTTTAGAGATGAAATGTATGAAATTCATTGCATAATATACCTTATTATTATTAAACTTGATTACTTTAGAGATGAAATGTATGAAATTCATTCCATAATATACCTTATTATTATTAAACTTGATTACTTTAGAGATGAAATGCATGCAATTCATTGCATAATATACCTTATTATTATTAAACTTGATTACTTTAGAGATGAAATGTATGAAATTCATTGCATAATATCCCTTATTATTATTAAACTTGATTACTTTAGAGATGAAATGTATGAAATTCATTGCATAATATACTTTATTATTAAACTTGATTACTTTAGAGATGAAATGTATGAAATTCATTGCATAATATACTTTATTATTAAACTTGATTACTTTAGAGATGAAATGTATGAAATTCATTCCATAATATACTTTATTATTAAACTTGATTACTTTAAAGATGAAATGTATGAAATTCATTGCATAATATACCTTATTATTATTAAACTTGATTACTTTAGAGATGAAATGTATGAAATTCATTGCATAATATACCTTATTATTATTAAACTTGATTACTTTAGAGATGAAATGTATGAAATTCATTGCATAATATACTTTATTATTAAACTTGATTACTTTAGAGATGAAATGTATGAAATTCATTGCATAATATACTTTATTATTAAACTTGATTACTTTAAAGATGAAATGTATGAAATTCATTGCATAATATACCTTATTATTATTAAACTTGATTACTTTAGAGATGAAATGTATGAAATTCATTGCATAATATACCTTATTATTATTAAACTTGATTACTTTAGAGATGAAATGTATGAAATTCATTCCATAATATACCTTATTATTATTAAACTTGATTACTTTAGAGATGAAATGCATGCAATTCATTGCATAATATACTTTATTATTAAACTTGATTACTTCAGAGATGAAATGTATGAAATTCATTCCATAATATACTTTATTATTATTAAACTTGATTACTTTAGAGATGAAATGTATGAAATTCATTGCATAATATACTTTATTATTATTAAATTTGATTACTTTAGAGATGAAATGTATGAAATTCATTGCATAATATACCTTATTATTATTAAACTTGATTACTTTAGAGATGAAATGCATGAAATTCATTGCATAATATACTTTATTATTATTAAAACTTGATTACTTTAGAGATGAAATGTATGAAATTCATTGCATAATATACCTTATTATTATTAAACTTGATTACTTTAGAGATGAAATGTATGAAAATCATTGCATAATATACCTTATTATTATTAAACTTGATTACTTTAGAGATGAAATGTATGAAATTCATTGCATAATATACTTTATTATTAAACTTGATTACTTTAGAGATGAAATGTATGAAATTCATTGCATAATATACCTTATTATTATTAAACTTGATTACTTTAGAGATGAAATGTATGAAAATCATTGCATAATATACCTTATTATTATTAAACTTGATTACTTTAGAGATGAAATGTATGAAATTCATTGCATAATATACTTTATTATTAAACTTGATTACTTTAGAGATGAAATGTATGAAATTCATTGCATAATATACCTTATTATTATTAAACTTGATTACTTTAGAGATGAAATGTATGAAAATCATTGCATAATATACCTTATTATTATTAAACTTGATTACTTTAGAGATGAAATGTATGAAAATCATTGCATAATATACCTTATTATTATTAAACTTGATTACTTTAGAGATGAAATGTATGAAATTCATTGCATAATATACTTTATTATTAAACTTGATTACTTTAGAGATGAAATGTATGAAATTCATTGCATAATATACCTTATTATTATTAAACTTGATTACTTTAGAGATGAAATGTATGAAATTCATTGCATAATATACCTTATTATTATTAAACTTGATTACTTTAGAGATGAAATGTATGAAAATCATTGCATAATATACCTTATTATTATTAAACTTGATTACTTTAGAGATGAAATGTATGAAATTCATTGCATAATATACTTTATTATTAAACTTGATTACTTTAGAGATGAAATGTATGAAATTCATTGCATAATATACCTTATTATTATTAAACTTGATTACTTTAGAGATGAAATGTATGAAAATCATTGCATAATATACCTTATTATTATTAAACTTGATTACTTTAGAGATGAAATGTATGAAATTCATTGCATAATATACTTTATTATTAAACTTGATTACTTTAGAGATGAAATGTATGAAATTCATTGCATAATATACCTTATTATTATTAAACTTGATTACTTTAGAGATGAAATGTATGAAATTCATTGCATAATATACTTTATTATTAAACTTGATTACTTTAGAGATGAAATGTATGAAATTCATTGCATAATATACCTTATTATTATTAAACTTGATTACTTTAGAGATGAAATGTATGAAATTCATTGCATAATATACTTTATTATTAAACTTGATTACTTTAGAGATGAAATGTATGAAATTCATTGCATAATATACTTTATTATTAAACTTGATTACTTTAGAGATGAAATGTATGAAATTCATTCCATAATATACTTTATTATTAAACTTGATTACTTTAAAGATGAAATGTATGAAATTCATTGCATAATATACCTTATTATTATTAAACTTGATTACTTTAGAGATGAAATGTATGAAATTCATTGCATAATATACCTTATTATTATTAAACTTGATTACTTTAGAGATGAAATGTATGAAATTCATTCCATAATATACCTTATTATTATTAAACTTGATTACTTTAGAGATGAAATGCATGCAATTCATTGCATAATATACCTTATTATTATTAAACTTGATTACTTTAGAGATGAAATGTATGAAATTCATTGCATAATATACCTTATTATTATTAAACTTGATTACTTTAGAGATGAAATGTATGAAATTCATTGCATAATATACTTTATTATTAAACTTGATTACTTTAGAGATGAAATGTATGAAATTCATTGCATAATATACTTTATTATTAAACTTGATTACTTTGGAGATGAAATGTATGAAATTCATTCCATAATATACTTTATTATTAAACTTGATTACTTTAAGGATGAAATGTATGAAATTCATTGCATAATATACCTTATTATTATTAAACTTGATTACTTTAGAGATGAAATGTATGAAATTCATTGCATAATATACCTTATTATTATTAAACTTGATTACTTTAGAGATGAAATGTATGAAATTCATTCCATAATATACCTTATTATTATTAAACTTGATTACTTTAGAGATGAAATGCATGCAATTCATTGCATAATATACTTTATTATTAAACTTGATTACTTCAGAGATGAAATGTATGAAATTCATTCCATAATATACTTTATTATTATTAAACTTGATTACTTTAGAGATGAAATGTATGAAATTCATTGCATAATATACTTTATTATTATTAAATTTGATTACTTTAGAGATGAAATGTATGAAATTCATTGCATAATATACCTTATTATTATTAAACTTGATTACTTTAGAGATGAAATGCATGCAATTCATTGCATAATATACTTTATTATTAAACTTGATTACTTCAGAGATGAAATGTATGAAATTCATTCCATAATATACTTTATTATTATTAAACTTGATTACTTTAGAGATGAAATGTATGAAATTCATTGCATAATATACTTTATTATTATTAAACTTGATTACTTTAGAGATGAAATGCATGAAATTCATTGCATAATATACCTTATTATTATTAAACTTGATTACTTTAGAGATGAAATGCATGCAATTCATTCCATAATATACTTTATTATTTAATTTGATTACTTTAGAGATGAAATGCATGCAATTCATTGCATAATATACCTTATTATTATTAAACTTAATTAAGGAATATTATCATATGAACACTCCTAGATGAGCCTTAAATATTGAGGAATTTGCAAAATAAAATAATGCATTACCTTTATAGTTGGTATAAAGATATTACTGTAGAACCGTATGGTATTTATGCTGCTACCCACATATCTTGCTTCCACAGAACATTTTATCTGTTAAAGAAAACACAACCATTTGCATTGCTTCATATATGGGACAAATAGTGGCAATAAGGGAAAAAGTTGAATATCAGGTAGCTTGTAACATATAGCATATTGCAATAAATGTAAATGTCACTTTCTACAAGAGCATATTGAAATGTAATACATTTTCGCATTACTAACTTAAAAAAAAGTGTATGTTCTTTTTATCAAGTAAGTTTAGTTAGTTTTAAGGTGCCAGATTAGCTGATTTTGTAACATCATATCAATCAGATTTGTATTAAATAATAAATAATATTACAACCAGTCACACAAGATGATAAGAAATGAAGAAAAACGCCTTTACCTGCTTATTATAAAAAATTTCATTAAGTTTGGCTATGTAGAAGATGAAATGACTGCTTGCTCCTGGGACAGTTTGAGCATCAACCTCCTTGTTATCGATCCAAAGAGAAACAACCAACTCAAGTCCCACAACTGCAGCATTGTTAAAATTGCAGCTAAGGTAGGCATTTCTTTCATTATTTATACCAGGTGTTAGAGTTGGAATCGTCTCGTAGGGTGGAATTCCTCTATTTGTCGTAGTTGGTTGTTTTGTTGTTGGTGTTGATGGTTTTGGTGTTGTTGGCTCTATTGTTGTTTGTTTTGATGTTGAACTTGGGGATGTATTCGAGGTTGGTACTGTACCAAGTGATGTTGCTTTTTCAGTGGAAGTAGTTGGTTGACCTAAATTATGAAAAAGAAATTTAATATAACTTGATGACATTGTAGGAAAGGTATAAATTTAGAAAACTGTTCTCTGGATGCATATTTAAATGTCTTGTTAAGCTTATGTCAACATTCATTAGTCGAATGGTGTCGTATGTGAGTTACGTAATACTTACAACAACGCATTACCGTTTATCTTCTCTTCTTGTAAGGTGATTGTTATTGTTTTATATACAGTAGACTCCACTTAACTGCACATCGGTTAACTGCACACTCCGGATAACTGTACGTAGTCACGCCGCGGTCCCATTTTTTCCGGATGCTTTTCAATGGGAACAAACTTCGGATACCTGCACTTCGCTTAAATGCACACTCCGGATAATAGCACGATATATTTCTGCCTGTAGCACATTATTTAATACAATTTTACTCCGGTCAACTGCACAATGTATAGTCATGATCAGTTATTGCCAGTCTACTGCTGTAACGCTTCAAATAAGCTGACAATTAAGCCGGTAAATGCGATTTTATAAATGATTGACATGTAAAGGACGCCTTAGGTGGTATATACATGAATATCCGCGCCCACTCTCTAGCAATAGCGTGGGAAAAGTCATAGTACATGTACAGCATGGGAAACATTGCTCTAAATCGTTCGAGTTTGAATGATATCAAACCAACAAATGGATGGCTGGAAAGATTAAATTTAAACTACAACACGGCAGCAACAAAAAAAAAACAGGATGCAGACGACTTTGGAGCTCTTTTACTGTGGGAGATGATCCATCAATGTCTGACAGCAGTTTTCGAATAACAAGCGATCTATAGAATTTCTTGAAATTCGCTATAACTCCATGATCCATTGGTTGAATCAGTGAAGTTGTGTTCGGAAGAAGGAAAACGAGCTTAACATTTAGGTAAAAGTTGAAAGAGCGGATTCTAATCATTGTTTAAATTTATTCTTCACATATATTCGTGCTGTGCTGATTTAAAGCTGTACTGTGCTGTACTTCGGTTAACTGCACACTCCGATTAACTGCACACTCTCGTGACAGGCCCGAGGGTGTGCAGTTAATCGGAGTCGACTGTAACTTTGACATAATCTGAGTAACAACCTCCTTGGTGTCGATCCAAATGGAGACAACCAACTCAACGCCCATATTTGTGGCATTGTTAAAATTGCAGCTAAGGTGGGCATTGCAACAAGAAGGTTGCTACTCAGACTGTCCCAGTAGCAAACAGTCATGTTATCTTCTACATAGCCGAAATTAATTATTTTATAATACTTAGGTAAAGGCAAATTTCTTCATTGACATGAGAACTCTTTAAACTCACCTTTTTCGACTGCAAGAACAAACATAAAGACCTAAAAATGTTTCCTACCTTAAATATTTTCAGCATTTTGTTTGTTTTCAATTTCATGGTGTTTGTGTTTGTTTTGTTTTATTTTTTTGTTTTTTGTTTGTATTCATATTATAGATGTTGTAAAGCACTTAGAGCTTCTAAAGATTAGGCGCTATACAAAGTCCTCATTCTTCTTCTTCTTCTTCTTCTTCTTCTTCTTCTTCTTATTATTATTATTATTATTATTATTATTATTATCTTGGACTAAATGCCTTTTGTTGTATCCCTACAAGACGTGTATAAATTCACTCCGTAGTAAAGTAAATAATAATGCACTATGCGTGTAAATATTTACCAACATTGTCATTAGAATTGCAAATATGAACATGTAATGAGACAACGTTTAATTTTTATTTATGGCACTGTTTATATATTCCTCTTTAGTAAATTGCTTGTTAGTTTTCTCAAGTGTTTGCTCGTGACTTTACATTGGAAACATGAAACACAAGAAGCTCTCCTATATTTAATTACGCTATAAAAAACAAAGTGTTAGAAGGGAGATAGAGATAAAAGCAACTATAATACCAGTCAAACAGGTAATATCAGTTAAAACCCGTTTTCTACCTGGCTCATTTATAACTCCATTGGTCATAAATGAGATTTTGAATATAAAACTACACTAAACAAGCGTTTCGAGAGTGGTCCTTTTTTCCCATACTAATGTTATATTTTAATATATCAATTTGTATATTCCTGTAAATCTCAAGTATTTTAGTCAAACACTTTCATACATTTATAAATATTAAAGTTCTCAGCTTGAATGGATTGATGCAAAAGTTATTAGCAAGTAGGACATCTTAAAGGTCCTTTATCGCTTTTATATCCACGTTAACTATCAAAATTGACTTTCTCATTTTGTACATTTTCTGTACAGAGGGAACATCAAATAAGCAAAAATTAACAATAAAAAATCCCTGTAACAAATAGAAATCCTATAGGATAAGAATGAGGTAGTCAAAGTAATGTGTCCTTCATCATCATTCTTGGATATTTGATATTATAATGCTAAATATAAATCAATGTACACACGCTTACAAATTCATAACATGCAGAAGAACTTATTTTGAAAATATTATTTTCATAGCTTACCGGCAGGGACACATCCAACTGGGCAGTGCCCAGAAGGTACGGTAGTTCCTGCTGGCTGGGTCATGGTAACAACAGGTGTAAACTTGGTGGTTCTTGCAGTTGAGACGACTGTGGAAGGTTTCATTGTCGTAGTACCTGATAATGAGAGGAGTCGTAAATATTAAACACTCTAGGACATGATTAATCCAGTGAAAATGGTAGAAAACATGAATGAAACGTACGAATATACTCTATTGTCGCCTTTATATTTGTGACAACATAACCCATTTCAAAACGAGAAAGATGCCACCATTCCACAACGCTCCCACAGCTGGAGGAAAATGATTGATCACACTTAAATACAATCTATGCCTATATATTTGTTCTGCTACAAATATTCTTTCATATAACAACGTAGGACAGAAAATGTTTCTGCTTATTTAGTTTCCTATGACACAACTATCAAATCTTCAACTTATCAAATAGGTCAAAAGTAAAATAATTAACGAAGTTTATAAGATAGAAACAAAATACACATACGCAATCTAATTTTGTTGGCACCTATTTTTTTAAGGCTTTCATCAGACATAGGCCCCATAATTATTAATAACAGGTTTTTTTTCCAAACAAATAGCACATATAAAAACACGAACCTTTGATTGGAGGTTTGCAGATTCCTTTCTGTATCAATATTTCCAGTCTCATGTACCAGATCGTGAACGTTTGTACAGTGTAACTCAGGATCGTTGTCGTGGTAACAGATGACGTGGCTGGTTTTCCAAAGTACACATGAGTTGATGTGATGGTATAATTGTAATGATTGACTGATGTTGCGGTGTTGCACATTTCTTGGTTGTCAATGTAGACAAAAAGTCCTGTTGTCTCGTACCATGTAATCATGTAGGTATGGAAAGCATTGGATATCACAATATTCCTTGGGCAAGAGGTAAACCAAGTCTGGGTTGAGGTGGACAGAACAAAATGGAGCTGTCCAAACCTATACAAAACAGCTATACCAATGCCATCGTGATTCTCAGCACCGCTCGAGAACAAATAAGTGTTCTCTAGTAACAGGTCAAATTTAAGAGAGAAATTGATTGTAACACCGTTTAAACACGAATGTGGGCTTATAAGACAATATGTGTCAGTTGTACCGAAGTCGATAAATTGGGATGTAGAGTTAAAATGCAGCCCACCATCCAATATTGACACCGTGCCATTGATACTTAGGTTGTACTGGGTACCAATAATGTGGTTTGACACGATGTTGGTAAAGTTCCAGTGATATTCGGGTATCTTAAGTTCTGTGGTGCTTGGTGTTGTTGACACAGTTGTTTTCATTGACGTTTTGCTGGATATAGGTATTCTTGGGGTGGTTTTAGGACTGGTATTGGTTGTTGGAATTGTTGTCATGGCTTCTGTTATCTTCCTTGTCATTGTTGTCGATACGGTTGATTGGGTACTTTTGAGTTCTTCGTCTGAATAGAAGTTAAACAGATCAAAAATAGCATTAAGAACTTGCATTCTTTCAGCTCAATAATAAATGAAAGACATATTATACTCCTGCTTCGAATTGCATGGTCATTGGACTGATGTATAGGGCTAAATATCTAGAATTAAAGAGCCATAGCTTCTATTACTGACCCGACACATCGTTTCAGTTATATATATATATATATATATATATATATATATCATTGTTTTGTGATATCAGCATACATCAACTACTCAGCATACATCAACGACTCGTACCCATGACCCCACAAAATCCTTACTGCGTGCGTTTTTATTCGTCAAAGCCCCTAAAACATGTGTGCGGAATTTAGAAAAACTTGATAGCGTATTCAAATAACCCAGATTCAATTCGGTGTACAAAGATATTTATTTTATTTCATTTTAACTATTCTTTTGTGTCCGAAACCAGTAAGATTTTAGAATTATTTCTGCGAGATTTGTAGAACTCTGTAAGAAATACAAGATTTTTCTCGATTTGTTGTGTTCCAACGATTGTTGTGGCATGAGGCAGAGTGTATAGGAAAGGTTTCAAGACTTTCTAATGGGCTCCATTTTTCAAACCCCAAACCGTGTATGGTCGTTATTGTTTCAATACCAATCTCTAAGTACAAATACACACCAAACTATAACACATGGAATATTTCATATAAAATAGATTGAAGAGAAAGAGTAATGCATTCCTTCCTCGTCTATACTGGCATGTAAAGAGTTCAGCATATACATACGTTTTTGTTTGTTTGCTATGTTAACAAACGTGATTCTTCAAATATCATTGTTTAAACGTTTCTAACGTTAAAAAAAGAAAATTACAATTCGAGCATTTTATTTGTTACACCTTGAAATATTTAGTGCGTTACTTAAGACTGGAAAACGTGTTGTACTTGTGCTATCTTAGTTATTACATTGGTGAAGAAATGTGAGGAGTCAAAACTTTACATCTTCACGTACTTGAAACTGAATATATGATTTGATTGTCTTCAAACGCTAACACACACACACACACACACACACACACACACACACGATAAGAACATAGCTACGTATCAAAAAGTTTCACTGAAAGATTGTTTAGAACCCTTATGAAAAGTGACTCTTAATGACTTGTTAATCATGACGAAGTCACTTGTAGACTATTCCTTTTTACTAGTGAAACAAATCAACCACACAAATCATTGTCTGCCAAACACATATACACTAAACTGGCACCAAGACAGCTAGTAAAACATCGATTTCATTGACAATATGGAAAAAAACTTATATATTAACACTTATCCCATTACAAACATATATTAACACTTATCCCATTACAAACATATATTAACACTTATCCCATTACAAACAATGCTATAATGTCCTTAGAGAAGATAATAAGAACCTCGTCGATATGTTGTTTTAAAAAAAAACATCCAATATCTCAACGAGTCAGTAAATAGTCATGTTTTCATTTTCTAACGGATCTTCTCCATTTAGAGTCATTCGGTATTGCATGCCACGCGTGACGTTTTTCTCTTCGTTAATGCCATTTCTCATATCACAAAATTTACCCCCACCCTCTGATGTTTGTTATATGTAAATTACGTTATACGTAAAATAGTACTGGACTTGTTTGATATATACAATTACATACATACAATAGCTACATTAACCTTTAATCATTCCGTTGTTGATAAGAGTTTCTCTGTTGGCAGTCCATGTGTATAGGTTGCGCACCTTCATATAGGCAGTGTAGGTGACATTATGGGAAGACCCAATATAAACCGGATGTGTTTCGAATGTTACTGACGTTGAAATGGTATTCATTGTCATATTCAGCCTATATCTGTCCAATAAAACAGTGCAGCCATTCAAGGGTGTCCAAGATACTTGAAATGTGTACCAATTCCCCGTGTTAAACTGTATGGCCATATTGGATATCCAGTGAGTTCCGTTCGTTTTCACTGCACACGCCAGTTTACCCTCACTGAGATAAAAAGCCATGCCCGACGTGTTCTCAACATTTCCCCCACTTGATAATATATAGGTCTGTTGTGTTGTGTTTAAGTGGAGGAAATTCACTTCCAGCCTGAAGGTGAATCCATTCGTACAGTTTTTCAGGTCCTGTAAGCATGGTATTCCCTTGTCAGGGAGTTCAACACGTTGACCTGACCCGTTAAGAACTAGGTTCGTGGAACCATTATTGTTCAACTCCAGCTTTGGCGTTCCATGGACGGTAAAGTTGAATGTTGGAGTAATCAATACTTTGTCCTTTATGTCGATAAAAGTCATATTGTATCCTTCTATTGGGGTCGATGGCGGTTTGTTGGAGCCTGAAAAGAAGCAAAGTGTATCATTTTGACTTCTGATTAAGCTTGGAGACAGTGACGTCGCTGATATGATTCAAATTTGTATAGAAGATGGAATCACTTTATATTTAACACATCATCGAAAACGCAAAAGGGCAAGTACTATAACGATTTCATATGCGAATACGAAAGTTTAGAAGTGCAAATATGTCTTATTGTTATGAACTATGCATCTTAGGACACATTACTGTTAAGGATGGTCCATCACAATCTAAAATGAAAAAGTTTGTTAAATTTATTGTTTGGTTATTGTTGACCCTAAAAATATTATATGAATCATGACATAATTTGACCGAATATTTTTTATGAACTTGTAAGACATTTGTCAGGAATTACAGTTTACATATAATGGTCACGACGCAAAGATTCTTGTTTCTTAATAATCTTGTACATACCTGGAAATATGAAGTTACACCTTACTCCAATACTAGCTTTGACGATAATAGTTCGTCTTTTCCATGCAGACATGTGCCAGCGTCAACGCGGTGACACGCGACTGCTATCATATTTAAATTATTGAATGCGACTAATTAACCTCTTATTATTTAAAAACTTTTGTCATTCAGAGAAAAACTGTGCAGATGACAGCTAGTAAAACGAGAGAGAGAGAGAGAGAGAGAGAGAGAGAGAGAGAGAGAGAGAGAGAGAGAGAGAGATTTGCAGAAAAGCTGGAACAATTAGACAATGAGACCATTATTTGATATCTTTGTTACCTTACTGTCCTATCTATGTGTCTTAAGCAAACCTAGTAGCTACCCGGTTAATGCCCGATTTAAAATCATTTTTAAAAAAAACGCAATATTAGGATATACGTAATGCATATACATATAAACACCTGCCACTGGATGCTTGATATATGTGTTGTATTATCGACCAACCAAACTTCTTTTGAGACATTTCAATAAAATTTAAATTTAAATTTAAAATTTAAATATCGGAACAAATTTACAATACAACGACACATGTAAAACGGTAACGAGAAAGCTGATGCATGGCTAGGGTGATTTATTTGTTTCGTTAACTCTCTATGTTTTAATTTCTCCATCCGTAATGTTTTTAAATGAAGATATCTGTATCATTATCTGCAAATATATGTCTCCACAGCACAATGATACTACTGCATATATATATATATATATATATATATATATATATATATATATATATATATATATATATATATATATATATATATATATATAGTAGCAAGAATCATTCATCCAACGTTTATAGTACGTTTTGAGCTCGGAGGGATATAGACAGGACCAATACCGCATGCAATCAAATCGGATAAAAGTCTTAATATGACATCTAAGTTACTTCAAGTTTATAATGTAATTTTTGCTTCAAGCACATCAACAAATTGGTGTGACGATGCTGGCTTTGTTGTATTTATGTTCTAAATCGAACGAAAACTATAACACCATTTGATAAATGAAGCAGAGGTAATTAATCATAACTATAATTTTTTTCCTCCGAAGTTTATTTCGCATGAAACATAAGATTGTACATTAACGTGATGGACAGAACAACGTGAACACTTTAAAGACAGACGCTTCTCCTTTATCCATAGCATATCTTGAAAGAATATTAACAATTGTGTGCATTATTGATGCTATTGTAATTTACAGGACAAAGAAACTATGACAGATTCAAACAGAAAGAATAACAAATAATGTGGACATAAATCATTCACAACAACCAAAAACTATAGTGAAGATAACTCGTTAAATAAATGCATATTCGGTACCTTGTGTAGTAGCTGAAGTACTTTTTGTGATTGATGAAACAGTTTGAGTCGCTGTATGCGTAGTTGTTACATGTATAGTCGTAGGAATTGGGCTGGTTGATGGTTCTGTAAATAAATTTGTAAGACAAGGTATTATTTTTTTTTCAACCATACTTTGATACAAAAATAATATTGAAATATTTAAGCCATTTCCGTTTGTTTTGTTTAAAATTACCTTTTCCCTACAAAGCTGTTGGGATTCATACATTGTTATCATGTGGGTATTCGACTAAGACATTGTATTGCGCCAGACAGCACTGTACAGGACAGTTCCTAAGGGAAAGACAATACTATACATGTAATTCATATTTTACATGACGCAATGTAACGTCATGTGACGATCGCTCATGGCCGTTTTTTCTGCTGTTGTGAACAGGTGTATTGACTTTATCCATATACAGTATCCATGAATGAATGTGAAATGGATTAAGTCCTCATATAAATCCATGTCCTAAACCAATCAGACACTGAGAATTTAGTATGTGTTAAATGATAAAGACAATAAATGTGAAAGATATGGCCAATTCCATGTTACACAAATTGCCTTTATTAAAGACAAAATCTGATACAGTGTTTTCCTTTCAAGTATTCACTTATATATATACACTCGCTTTGATGAAGGTCCTTTTTTCTCTCTGACTTTCGGTTATTTGAACTCATATATTTATTAAGTATGAAATAATTTTTTTATTCACTTTTAGTAACTTTTGTGGGAAAAAGTGAATTCTTTTTCAACCAGTTCAATGTTTGCCAAATGTGCTCTATCGATGTGTTATCTATGAGGTGTGACTCCAATGTGATATATAATATTTGTAACATTGCTATTTTCATTTTGTGTACAATTTTTAGTAATTAGTATGGCTGTATGAACAATGTTGAACATGTAATTTGTAATATACACATACAAACTAATAAATCCATTACTTGTTTTTTTTTTATTTTAACATGGATCTTTGATCTATATACATACATACATGCTTCTAAGTTAGATTGCTTTTTAAAAAATATGAACATTCATACAGGCACAACGCATCATGACGATGTCAGCCCCAAAATGTAAATACCAAAATGTGAAATATTACGTGCCCTCTTATTATTCTACAAAATTGAAAATACTGAATCTTTCCCAATTATTGCTACATCTCATTATAATTACTATACAAAAGCCTTTTTAACTTACCTATGGGTATAGCATTGGCATGCACTAGATCATCCCTACTGAATGACCAGGACTTGAAATCTCTGACCATCATGTGGACGCTGGTATTAGTGCTCGTATAGATGCATCCCAAACAAAGCTCCTTTGTGACTGTCGCTGGCTGCGGTCTTGCTGCAGGCTTTGTGGCAGATCCTAGAAGATGTCCGTCTACATACAAAGAAACTCCTAACAGTTTGTTCCAAGAGATCTCATAACGATGCCAGGAGTTGATAGTTAAGTTGTACTTCACATGCAAGGTCCACACCTGTGTAGTCGTGCTAACGATGAAGGTGAAGCCATCACCTGGTGTATAGAACAGCGTAAGTCCATTTCCATTCTGTACGTCTGCTCCACTGGACAAGATAGGGACGAGCCCTGCAATTCTTTCCAAAAAGAGGTCTAGGCCGTAAGTAAAACCAGATGAACACATCTCCACATCTGCAATGCATCCAGATGTCTGGTTCTTGTTTATAGACACAAAGCTGTTCTGGCCGTTGAGGTAGAGGACATTAATATTACCTTCAATACGAATCGTCACTGTACCATGGATCGCAAATGTATGGGATGTAGTAATCAAGACGTTGTGCTCAATCCTTGTAAAATCGAACGTATGGACAGGAACGTTGTTTGCTGTGAAACAAATAAAAATATTTCACAAACTCCATCTAATCGAGTATAGCCTGTACGTTATTTGTCACTTATTTGTTATTTATTTTAATTAGGATTATTATGACATAAATACCGCATAAATAATTGCAATACATTCACAAATACAAATGTCAAATAAATATAGCTATACACACACCGATATATCATTAATTTCCTTTAGATCGTGTATTTTAAACATTTAATCTACAAAATATATACTGTTTAGCATAGACAGTGTGTATAGACTTGACAAATATGGGACAAACATAGTGTCTATAGACTATATATATATATATATATATATATATATATATATATATATATATATATATATATATATATATATATATATATATATATATATATATATATATATATATATATATATATATATATATATATATATATATATATATATATATATATATTTATATACTGTATAAACATACATAGTCTATATAACCTTGATAAATACCGTACATTCACAGTCTCTATAATCTCGATAAATATCAGGTGCATACATACACAATCCACAGTCTCCAAACTCTTGAGAAATACACCGTACAATTATACACAGTCGCTATACTTGAGAAATACCGTACGTACATACAGAGACTAAATAGTCTTGGAAAATACTGTATAATATACCTGTTGTTTCACATCTGCTACCAAGAAATTCTTTCGGACACAGACAAGTGTTCGTTCCCATACATGAACCTCCATTTAGACACCAGCCTTGCTGACAAAGAGCTGGGGAAAAAATGGTTATTCAGAGTAAAATATGAAAGCTGAAAGTGACAAGCAACAGCAAAGTTTGGCTAAAGTGACACACGTTAAATGTTTACCTGCTAAGTTATGGAGTTTTTTAACGTATGATGTTCACTAATTCGTATTTTATGGATTCGGTCAATGCTTTAATGAAATTACTGAAGCATGGTGACTCGAAATCTTCACCGTGATTCCGTTTAGAGATTCATACAGAGTTCCAACATGTATAGAACTTAATATTGCAATACATATATTCCATTTAAAATAAGTAAATAAATAAATAAATAGATACATAAATAAGAACAAACATATGCTACTACTTACATACAGGATCACATCCTTGTAAATCTAGAATGAAGCAGGCACGTGTTGTCCACGTAACTGGAATTATTCTTATCGTGTCCGTAACAACAGGTGGATCCACTCGTACATTAAAATAGTGAGTACCATTTAAGGCAGGAATTTCCTAAAAAGTGATTTATATTTGGTATTTAGTGAAAAAGGTATTCATTTCAAATTCTCGGCTAGCTACAATACTGATGTTACTTTATGGACTCTGAGAATTGGAAAAGAAATAGTGACATACAACTGTAACTCACACACACACACACACACACACACACACACACACACACACACACATCAGGGTTCAGAAAAGCCAATCGTCATTTTGTCCTGACCAGTTACTACTAATTTACTGGACTGTGCAAAACGTTACTACGTACTTGTATTTGGGCAGAGGAGATGAATACATATTCGAGCCTTGACAATAAATGTGATTGCATTTCCTACCCTTAACAAGCCCAGAACTTCAACATTGCTTAAATAACATTAGCCTGATGTGTATTAATGTTGTCATTAACAAGTCGTAAAAGATTCTGCTTCAATTTCTTAAACATATATACTTGATGTAAGCGTGATATTGAAATGCATAAATATTATGAACATATTTTGATGAATTTTTCGATTTTTAAATATTGTTCGCATCAAAATCTTACAGCGTATTGTATTAATTAGCAGCCAATGTGATGTGGATAAAGTTTATTTTTAAGCGATCTATCATACATCATTATGAGTCAGATATACGAGAAGTTCAGACAGATAATATCGAAATTTGTGTTTGTGTTAATCTGGCAAGAATACGTTACAGCTGATCCAAAATATCCAAATTAGTGTTTGTGTCAATCTGGATAGATTAGGTTACAGCTGATCGATCCAGTTCACCGGTATTTTTAAGACTTAACTTTTATTGATTCATTGACATGCCAGAGGGAAGGAAAACATTATTTATGTATGTAATTACTTTTCACAATGTTGCCCACTTACATTCCAAATAATAAATAGTTAATCGTTTTAGTGATTCCCAATACATTTCACACAATACTAGTATTTTATGTTCTTTTTATAAAGTTGTTAATGGCAATGCAATAATTCATTGGTAGAAAACTGGTTGGGATATTTACTAAGATATATTCTAATTATTTTAACCATCCCGAATAATTTTCTTGGCGCCAACGTGTTGCTTTCTAATCTGGAGGTTTGAACAACTTCGATCATTTACTTCGAAAGTTGGAAAAATTGAGGACGATTTCAATTCGTCTTTCAAATGAAATTACTGATATTTTTCTTGTGCAAATTATATATATACTTATATAAATATCTTGATATATATCTTTACATTGGGGTGATAATAAATTAGTCAAGATGGATGGTCTTGTACATACTGCTGAACTTGAGCAAGCGTAACAATGTCTGACTATACGATAATAATAAAATCGTGGCATTCTCTGTCTCTCGAATTCTCCAATATCAAACTTTGCCTTATATTATTTGTTTATTTAAGAAGCAATGTATTACAACCTAATATTTTAATGATTTTGAATCATTTTAGTATCAAACTTGCTACAGGTAAAAGCTTATTTTGGTATTGTACTGTTTTGAATAGCATGATGGTAATGACGAGTAACTCTTGGACAAGTAAATGGTATTGTTTCTTCCTAACCCACCCACCCCCATCTCATCACACAATCGATTAAAGATCAGTTTTAATGCATTTTTATCGTTGTCTTGGTATTGTCTTCTGAGAATATGGTCAGCTTCTTGTTCGATTCGACTATTAGACAAAACAAAAATGGAAATTAGAATGGTCATTCTGTTGAGTTTTATTTATTTTGTTAACAAGTGGTCAGCAAACTACGTACATCTCCGAAATCCAACAGTTGTTGCTGAGATCCTGTTGCAGGCCTGAACTTTAGATTGAAGGTTTTCATGTATATACCTCCTTGAGCAATATATTTAAACACAAACACACTGACCAGCATGGGTTTAGGCAGCTTAACCTGTAACCATGGCGACTGGTCTCCTATTTTCGGACACCAACCTTCAATTTTTTAACATATTCATTAACAAAAGTATTCACATGGTTATTATGCCTGAAAAAGTGACGATAAACTTACACATTATATTGCTTTAACTTACACATATTTCATTAGAAGATTCAAATTTGATTAGTGAACCAAGTGTATGCATTTCTTGCAAGAAAACAAAACGATGAATATTTTCAAACAGAATTAATAAAAACTGTTTCACATGAGGTACTAATCTAAACTTAATTATGAAACAGCTTTCCAAATTGAAAAGCGAAAGGATGTAGGCGACTTACAAGGTTAGGAGGTGAACATTTGTTATTATAGTATTGTTTTGATTTTATGCTATTACTGAAAAAAATCAATATGCTCTTTTATCTCGATTGGCATAGCAAAAGCAACCTTGTGGTACAATAATAATGTGTCATTATAAGATGGCGTTAGATAGAGCAAAATACACAATTAATCTTTTGAACAAAGATTTGTTTTGTTATGGGGGGAGGGTAAATTATTAGTCTTACTCTTACATATGTTGATTATCACAGAAATTTGTAATTGTAAGCAGGTTTTCGTTCATGGCACAAAAACTTAAACAAACATTAAAAAGCACGTTTTATTTTTGAAAATAGCATTTTCCTCTTATTTTCTCTTAGGATGTTTAAAATTTTAAAAGTTCTCATGCCAAAGGTCATATACTATAAAGGTGAATAACATGGCTAGTATAAAAAAAAAATCCGTTTCATCGTTAAAATGTACTGTGATCTTCATTAGACTTCTTGAAAATTAAACGCATATCCATTATATGGAATTTATTGAAACACCTGAACACTACAACTGGTTGCGTTATTATATTTCGCCTAAGTAATAGTTTATAATAATAATAATAAAAATAATAATAATAATAATAATAATAATAATAATAATAATAAAAATAATAATAATGAGTACATTGTATAGCGCCTAATCTTACGAAGCTCTAAGCGCTTTACACCATCAATGATGATATGACTACACTAGAGAACAACAAATGACAAAAACAATGAAATTGGAAAACATAAAAACATGTTGAAAACATATAAGATACAAAACATGATTAGGTCGCTAGGTTTGTCCCTGCAGTCGAAACAGGTGAGTCTTAAGAGCACTCTTAAAAGGGACCACTGTGTCTTTGTGTCTATATGACTTTGTTTTCACCTTGGGGACAATGAGTATACGATTATCAGAAGAAGAGCGTAAGGATCTAGCTGGTGTATACAAGGGTGAGGCTGGATAGGTATGTTGGGCTGGAGTCTGTCATTAAAACATAGCACAGAGAACAAATTTTGTGTTTGATTCTGTATCGAATTGATAGTTAATGTAGGGTACAGAGCAGTGGTGAGGTGTGCTTTGATCTAGGTACTCTAAAGATGATCCGTGCAGCTGTGTTTTGAACTTTTTGAAGTTTCTGGAGTAAATATTGCGACGAACCAGACATTACAATAGTCCAGTCTTGAAAGTACTAATGAACACACAAGTGTTTTAGTTTATATTGTTTCTATGTTTATATAATGAAATGGTATGGAGAACATTGAGAGGATGTGCATAAACAGACGTAATATTGTAATTTACCTTTAACACATTCTTGGTACATTAATTTTTATACAGTTTGTACTTCTTAATTAAAATGCTAACGATGGTTACCATTAGACGCCACACTGTCCTCAGAAAAATTAGAACCAGATGATGACGCTGTTATCATGTCTCCTGTTATCCTACCATCTGCCAGACCCAGGGAAACCGGATTGCACGCTGAAACAAAATGATATCAAATTCAGTTTGACATCTCTCATCCTCGGCATTATAGATTGTAACTGCAAAATAACTTGTAAAATTCACAAACTTAAGAGTCGAGATTTCGCAAATGCCTTATTGCCAACCATACAAGAATGAGCCTGGTATGGTGAACTTACTTCATATATCTCGAAAGAAAGATCAGATTAAGTCATTATTAGTATTTTCGTTTTAAAAAATGGTAATGAAATTGTCAAAATAATCTTTATATTTCACAAGTAATAGCCACTAAGTAGATGACACAATTTCTGGTTTGAGCAATCAAGAAGTATGTCACTCGTTTAACTCTTCAAACATATATATATAAAGTAGCAAGAATCATTCATCCAACGTTTATAATACGTTTTGAACTCGGAGGGATATAGACAGGACCGATATCGCATGCAATCAAATCGGATAAAAGTCTTAATATGACATCTAAATTACATTAAGTTTATAATGTAATGTTTGCTTCAAGCACATCAACAAATTGGTGTGACGACGTTGGCTTTGTTGTATTTATGTTCTAAATCGAACGAAAACTATAACACCATTTGATAAATGAAGCAGAAGTAAAGAATCATAGCTATAAGTCTTTTTATCCGAAGTTTATTTCACTTGGAACATAAGATCGTGCATTAACGTGATGGACAGAACAACATGAACACTTTAAAGACGGACGCTTCTCCTTTATCCATAGCATATCTTGAAAGAATATTAACAATTGTGTGCATTATTGATGTTATTGTAATTTACAGGACAAAGAAACTATGACAGATTCAAACAGAAAGAATAACAAATAATGTGGACATAAATCATTCACAACAACCAAAAACTATAGTGAAGATAACTCGTTAAATAAATGCTTATTCGGTACCTTGTGTAGTAGCTGAAGTACTTTTAGTGATTGATGAAACAGTTTGAGTCGCTGTATGCGTAGTTGTTACATGTATAGTCGTAGGAATTGGGCTGGTTGATGGTTCTGTAAATAAATTTATAAGACACGGTATTATTGTTTTTTTTCAACCATGCTTTGATACAAATAAATAATATTGAAATATTTAAGCCATTTCCGTTTGTTTTGTTTTTAAATTACCTTTTCCCTACAAAGGTGTTGCGATTCATACATTGGTATCATGTGGGTATTCGACTAAGACATTGTATTGCGCCAGACAGCACTGTACAGGACAGTTCCTAAAGGAAAGACAATACTATACATGTAATTCATATTTCACATGACGCAATGTAACGTCATGTGACGATCGCTCATGGCCGTTTTTTCTGCTGTTGTGAACAGGTGTATTGACTTTATCCATATACAGTATCCATGAATGAATGTGAAATGGATTAAGTCCTCATATAAATCCATGTCCTAAACCAATCAGACACTGAGAATTTAGTATGTGTTAAATGATAAAAACAATAAATGTGAAAGATATGGCCAATTCCATGTTACACAAATTGCCTTTATTAAAGACAAAATCTGATACAGTGTTTTCCTTTCAAGTATTCACTTATATATATATATATATATATATATATATATATATATATATATATATATATATATATATATATATTAAAATGTGAAAGTAAATCTCAGTTATATGTTACACTCGCTTTGATGAAGGTCCTTTTTTCTCTCTGACTTTCGGTTATTTGAACTCATATATTTTTTAAGTATGAAATAATTTGTTATTCACTTTTAGTAACGTTTGTGGGAAAAAGTGAATTCTTTTTCAACCAGTTCAATGTTTGCCAAATGTGCTGTATCGATGTGTTATCTATGAGGTGTGACTCCAATGTGATATATAATATTTGTAACATTGCTATTTTCATTTTGTGTACAATTTTTAGTAATTAGTATGGCTGTATGAACAATGTTGAACATGTAATTAGTAATATACACATACAAACTAATAAATCCATTATTTGTTTTTTTTTTATTTTAACATGGATCTTTGATCTATATACATACGTTCATGCTTCTAAGTTAGATTGCTTTTTAAAAAATATGAACATTCATACAGGCACAAGGCATCATCACGGTGTCAGCCCCAAAATTTAAATACCAAAATGTGAAATATTACGAGCCCTCTTATTATTCTACAAAATTGAAAATACTGAATCTTTCCCAATTATTGCTACAGCTCATTATAATTACTATACATAATTCTTTTTAAATTACCTATGGGTATAGCACTGACATGCACTAGATCATCCCTACTGAATGACCAGGACTTGAAATCTCTGACCATCATGTGGACGCTGGTATTAGTGCTCGTATAGCTGCATCCCAAACAAAGCTCCCTTGTGACTGTCGCTGGCTGCTGTCTTGGTGCAGGCTTTGTGGCAGATCCTAGAAGATGTCCGTCTACATACAAAGAAACTCCTAACAACTTGTTCCAAGAGATCTCATAACGATGCCAGGAGTTGATAGTTAAGTTGTACTTCACATGCAAGGTCCACACCTGTGTAGTCGTGCTAACGATGAAGGTGAAGCCATCACCTGGTGTATAGAACAGCGAAAGTCCATTTCCATTCTGTACGTCTGCTCCACTGGACAAGATAGGGACGAGTCCTGCAATTCTTTCCAAAAAGAGATCGAGGCCGTAAGTAAATCCAGATGAACACATCTCCACATCTGCAATGCATCCAGATGTCTGGTTCTTGTTTATGGACACAAAGCTGTTCTGACCGTTGAGGTAGAGGACATTAATATTACCTTCAGTACGAATCGTCACTGTACCATGGATCGCAAATGTATGGGATGTAGTAATCAAGACGTTGTGCTCAATCCTTGTAAAATCGAACGTATGGACAGGAACGTTGTTTGCTGTGAAACAAAAAAACATATTTCACAAACTCCATCTAATCGAGTATAGCATGTACGTTATTTGTCACTTATTTGTTATTTATTTTAATTAGTATTATTATGACATAAATACCGCATGAATAATTGCAATACATTCACAAATACAAATGTCAAATGACTATAGCTATGCGCACACCGATATATCTTTAATTTCCTTTAGATCGTGTACTTTATACATTTAATCTAAAAACATATACTATATAGCAAAGACAGTGTTTATAGACTTGACAAATACGGTATAAACATAGACAGTGTCTATAGACTAAATACTGTATAAACATACATGTCTCTATACTCTTAGAAATACCGTACATTCACAGTCTCTATAATCTAGATAAATACCGCGTGCATACATACACAATACACAGTCTCTATACTATTGAGAAATACCGTATTTACACACACAGTCTCCAAACTCTTGAGAAATACACCATACACATATACACAGTCTCTATACTCTTGAGATATACCGTAAACACACATACACAGTCTAAAATCTCCTGAGAAATACCGTACGTACATACAGAGACTAAATAGTCTTGGAAAATACTGTATAATATACCTGTTGTTTCACATCTACTACCAAGAAATCCTTTCGGACACAGACAAGTGTTCGTTCCCATACATGAACCTCCATTTAGACACCAGCCTTGCTGACAAAGAGCTGAAACAAATGGTTATTCAGAGTAAAATATGAAAGCTGAAGGTGACGAGCAACAGCAAAGTTTGGCTAAAGTGACACACGTTAAATGTTTACCTGCTAAGTTATAGAGTTTTTTTTACGTATGATGTTCACTAATTCGTATTTTATGGATTCGGTCAATGCTCCAATGAAATTACTGAAGCATGGTGACTCGAAATCTTCACCGTGATTCCGTTTAGAGATTCATACAGAGTTCCAACATGTATAGAACTTAATATTGCAATACATATATTCCATTTAAAATAAGCAAATAAATAAATAAATGAATACATCAATAAGAACAAACATATGCTACTACTTACATACAGGATCACATCCTTGTAAATCTAGAATGAAGCAGGCACGTGTTGTCCACGTAACTGGAATTATTCTTATCGTGTCCGTAACAACAGGTGGATCCACTCGTATATTAAAATAGTGAGTACCATTTAAGGCAGGAATTTCCTAAAAAGTAATTTATATTTGGTATTTAGTGAAAAAGGTATTCATTCAAATTCTCGGCTAGATACAATACTGATGTTACTTTATGGACTCTGAGAATTGGAAAAGAAATAGTGACTTACAACTGTAATGAACACACACACACACACACACACACACACATACACAAACACGCATGAGACAGATATACGAGAAGGTCAGACAGATAATATCGAAATTTGTGTTTGTGTTAATCTGGCAAGAATAGGTTATAGCTGATCAAAAATATCCAAATTTGTGTTTGTGTTAATCTGACAAGAATAGGTTAGAGCTGATCGATCCAGTTCACCGGTATTTTCAAGATTTTATTGATTCATTGACATGCCAGGGGGAAGGAAAACATTTATTTAAGTATGTAATTACTTTTCACAATGTTGCCCACTTACATTTCAAATAAAAAGTATTTAATCGTTGTAGCGATTCCCAATACATTTCACACAATACTAGTATTTTATGTTCTTTTTATAAAGTTGTTAATGGCAATGCAATAACTCATGGGTAAAAAACTGGTTGGGATATTTACTAAGATATATTCAAATTATTTTAACCAACTCGAATTATTTTCTTGGCTCAAACGTGTTGCTTTCTAATCTGGGGGTTTGACCAACTTCGATCAATTACTTCGAAAGTTGGAAAAATTGAGGACGATTTCAATTCGTCTTTCAAATGAAATTACTGATATTTTTCTTGTGCAAATTATATATATACTTATATAAATATCTTGATATATATCTTTACATTGGGGTGATAATAAATTAGTCAAGATGGATGGTCTTGTACATACTGCTGAACTTGAGCAAGCGTAACAATGTCTGACTATACGATAATAATAAAATCGTGGCATTCTCTGTCTCTCGAATTCTCCAGTATCAAACTTTGCCTTATATTATTTGTTTATTTAAGAAGCAATGTATTACAACCTAATATTTTAATGATTTGAATCATTTTAGTATCAAACTTGCAACAGGTAAAATCTTATTTTGGTATTGTACTGTTTTGAATAGTATGATGGTACTGACGAGTAACTCTTGGACGAGTAAATGGTATTGTTTCTTTCGAACCCACCCACCCCCATCCCATCACACAAACGATTAAAGATCAGTTTTAATGCATTTTTATCGTTATCTTGGTATTGTCTTCTGAGAATATGGTCAGCTTCTTGTTCGATTCGACTATTAGACAAAACAAAAATGGAAATTAGAATGGTCATTCTGTTGAGTTTTAGTTATTTTGTTAACAAGTGGTCAGCAAACTACGTACCTCTCCGAAATCCAACAGTTGTTGCTGAGATCCTGTTGCAGGCCTGAACTTTAGATTGAAGGTTTTCATGTATATACCTCCTTGAGCAATATATTTAAACACAAACACACTGACCAGCATGGGTTTAGGCAGCTTAACCTGTAACCATGGCAAGTGGTCTCCTATTTCCGGACACCAACCTTCAATTTTTTAACATATTCATTAACAAAAGTATTCACATGGTTATTATGCCTGAAAAAGTGACGATAAACTTACACAGTATATTGCTTTACGTTACACATATTTCATTAGAAGATTCAAATTTGATTAGTGAACCAAGTGTATGCATTTCTTGCAAGAAAACAAAACGATGAATATTTTCAAACAGAATTAATAAAAACTGTTTCAGATGAGTCACTAATCTAAACTCATTTATGAAACAGCTTTCCAAATTGAAAAGCGAAAGGATGTAGGCGACTTACTAGGTTAGGAGGTGAACATTTGTTAATATAATATTGTTTCGATTTTATGCTATTACTGAAATAACTCAATATGTTCTTTTATATCGATTGGCATAGCAAAAGCAACCTTGTGGTACAATAATAATGTGTCATTATAAGATGGCGTTAGATAGAGCAGAATACACAATTAATCTTTGAACAAAGATTTGTTTTGTTATGGGGGGAGGGTAAATTATTAGTCTTACTCTTACATATGTTTATTATCACAGGAATTTGTAATTGTAAGCAGGTTTTCGTTTACGGCACAAAAACTTAAACAAACATTAAAAAGCACGTTTTATTTTTAAAAATAGCATTTCGCTCTTATTTTCTCTTAGGATGTTTAAAAGTTTTAAAGTTCTCATTCCAAAGGTCATATACTAAAAAGGTGAATAATATGGCTGTTATTAAAAAAAATCCGTTTCATCGTTAACATGTACTGTGATCTTCATTAGACTTCTTGAAAATTAAACGCATATCCATTATATTTAATGTATTGAAACACCTGAACACTACGACTGGTTGCGTTATTACATTTCGCCTAAGTAATAGTTTATATAATGAATTGGTAGGGAGAACATTGAGAGGATGTGCATAAACAGACGTAATATTGTAATTTACCTTTAACACATTCTTGGTACATTAATTTTTATACAGTTTGTACTTCTTAATTAAAATGCTAACGATGGTTACCATTAGACGCCACACTGTCCTCAGAAAAATTAGAACCAGATGATGACGCTGTTATCATGTCTCCTGTTATCCTACCATCTGCCAGACCCAGGGGAACCGGATTGCACGCTGAAATAAAATGATACCAAATTCAATTTGACATCTCTCATCCTCGGCATTATAGATTGTAATTGCAAAATAACTTGTAAAATTCACAAACTTAAGAGTCGAGATTTTCGCAAATATCTTATTGCCAACCATATAAGAATGAGCCTGGTACGATGAAATTACTTCATATATTTCGAAAGGAAGATCACATTTAGTCATTATTAGTATTTTTGTTTTAAAACATTGTAATGAAATCGACAAAATAATCTTTATATTTCACAAGTAATAGCCACTAAGTAGATGACACAATTTCTGGTTTGAGCAATCAAGAAGTATGTCACTCGTTTAACTCTCTAAACATCGTGTCTTAAACCATTCACTCTTCAATCGAATTTACAGTCGATACGCCAACTATTTGTTGTAATTCCATCACATTTGTCGAACTATATATGAAATCTTAGTTTCCATTAGTGTGATGTCACTTATTAACTGATTTTAAAAAGTATGTAGAGTCTAACAACCATGAATTCATCACTTCAAGACTTGGTAATTAAAACAGATTTACGAAACATTTTGTGATTCTGGACATGAACCTACTTACCATTAAATTCACATTGCGCACCAGTTGAGGTACCGTCGCACAAACAGTTTTCTTCATATAGACATTGACCGCGTCCACTGCAACCCGCAGGACAAAGGTCTGGAGAAATCAATACATATTTATTAAGAAATTATCTTAAAGCAATAATGCCACGTATGGATGTTATCTTTAGAATGAAGAGTAGATGGATTTTGTTCTGGTCATTAAGTTGAAATCTTGCAATGACCGAGAATAGATTTTATGGAATACAAAAATTGCTCTCGGTCGGATAGGATTTGTTGAGTGTAAATATGTTAGTAGTCAAGCTTAGAGAAGCATTTAAATTAATATGTACGTGTTAACATTGAAATACCTGCTGCTGGGCACCCAAGAATCTGTAATTGGAAGCATGGTTTTCCGACCCAACTTTTTAGCAGAAATCGGATCCTTTTGGTGGAAATGCCGGTGAATTGGTTTGTTGTAATGTCAGTTGCTTTACTGAGAGAAAAGCTCTGGAAAAAAATGATTTTAATGAAAATCGCAGTATTTAAAAAAAGGTTTTATTGCGATAGAACATGCCTCAAATAGTAACAGTAAATAACGTTTTATTAAATATATTAAATTCTTTTTTATGTAGAGGTAAGCTTGTTACTATTGGAAGTAAGTTATTAACTATAGACAGATATAAAGAAATATTTATCTTAAGAAAATAATATTAAGACGTGTTTGAATTTGAGTGGCTATTTCATCCCACCCACCATTTCTATTTGCAAGAATGAAACTAATCGGACCAGTTCGCGAGACCTACATTTACTGAATATATCTGAACATAGCTTGACAGTTGTAGACAGAATCACTCCAATATGTTCCATTTTATTACAAACGTTAGCAAATGTGTCAAATGTAAGCTTTTCCCGTCAAAGACGTTTCTTCGCTCTAAACAAAATGCTTTTAATCTCACATGTGCGCTGATAGAACTTTTAAAATTGTCTTCGAGTTATGTGACATGCTGGAAAAAGGTTTCATAATAAACGAGCAGCTTATTCGATTACCGTAAATCTAAATCAGGAACGTACTTGTGCTGAAGGGCATGAATTTAGTATTAGAGTACAATATTAACTATTACCGTTGCAGAATCATTGCTATACTAAAAAGCTTATATTTCGAAAGATATTTACCAAAGGTCCTTGATTAGTTTGGTACTGTTGAAGCTGAGATTCACCCACTGGAACGTACAAGAAATCTAGCCTACTTGGAAAGTTTGTTCGCAGACCTTCTTTTGTGGGTGCCTGAAGAACCACACCACGTATTCCCATAGGAGCAACAAAATTTACGTCAATCCACTTATCTCCTTGTTGATGCTCGTTTGCACACCATCCGCCTAAAATCAGTTTGTAAACGTTCCACTCATTTACCATATCTCTACTATTACCTTCAAATTAATGTTTTCTGGAAATTTGCATGCAGATTACAATCAAGCCATTTACAATTTAAAAATGCGTTGCAAAGTATGTAAGATTGGTAAGATTGTAATTGTTCATTTTTCAACTTTGCTATCAATTTCCGACTTTATTCATCGCAAAATATCAATTTTAATTTCTTTGTTGTGTGTGACATAGTTTGCCTTTTTGTAGAAAGAGTTTATATTTTTATCCATGAAGAATCACTTACTACCCATCGTACTTCGGTAGTATAGTGGTTACATCCGGCAGGCTGACGCACGTGGCCATATTTCATCTTCTTTTGATACATTTTACTTATTGCTTTCACGCCTCCGACGCAGGAGGTCTCGGGTTTGAACCTCGGCCAAGCTATACCAAAAACCTATAAAAATAGTACCAACAGCTGCCTGGCAGGGTGCTAAGCATTAAGAGATTAGTGTTAGGACTGGTCGGTCTCGTGTCAGGATAATGTGACTGGGTGCGACTACATGCAACATTTCTGCGGCATGATGCCCGAATGCTAGACATCACTATAAACTGATTCAAAACCGACATTGTAGCTATATACTCAAACAGTCTTTTGAATTTTCATTTTGTATTATCAGGAGAAAAAATTAAACAAATTACTAAAATTGTTAGTTTCACTTTCTTTCTTTAACATATTTAAGATCATATAGTCGTAGCAAGTTGGTATATTTTGAGAACATACTGTATAACTATAGTTTTTCAAATCAATTCACAACATGGAAAACTGGCCTTTCTGGCTTTTGAACTAACACAAAATGTTGAGTTTTGTTTACCAAGCAACTTGGAGTATGTAAGTGTTTGGAATCATGCCAATATCTTAACGTTAACTACATCTATACGAATGTTTGAAAGATTATATACCAACGATACTTGTATAACAAATGAAAACCATTATTTCAGCTTTATTACTGAATATAAATGTTGTTTGTCTAAAACTGATGTTACTCACTTGTTAAAACAGACGAAGCCGTTGTTGATTCTGCACTAGAAGAGGACGACATTGTGGCACCACTTGTACTGTGTCCCAATGGATTCGTCATACAGGCTGCATGGAGAAATAATATATCTAAACAGTTATAAATCAATCTATCTATCTATCTATCTATCTATCTATCTATCTATCTATCTATCTATCTATCTATCTATCTATCTATCTGTCTGTCTGTCTATCTGTCCGTCTGTATGTCCGTCCATATCTCTCTCTCTCTCTCTCTCTCTCTCTCTCTCTCTCTCTCTCTCTCTCTCTCTTTCTCTCTGTCTCAATAAACTGCCTCATTGCAGAAAACGCTGCGATTCGACTGAAAAATTGTAAAAGCTACGTTACAAATCCTAATCACACACACACAGACACACAAACACACACACATACATATATATATATATATATATATATATATATATATATATATATATATATATATATATATATATATATATATATATTTATATATATATATATATATATATAAAGGACAATGTCAAAAGTCAGTTTTGCGACTGTTCGTTCTGCTTTCTAACTTAACATAATTTTGTTTTTGTATCTATTATGTTTTCAGTATCAATGTCCCTTTTTGACCCCCTCTCCTCCGATTTCTCGAAATAAGCTTTAGAACTATTTGAGGTGTTATAATGAAAATGTCTTACATTCCGTGTCTTCTCAATATTTTTGCATCTCCATTACAAAATGCATAACCAGATTTTAAAACAGTACTTCTTCTTCTTCTAATTATTATTATTATTATTATTATTATTATTATTATTATTATTATTATTATTCTTATTATTATTAAAGTAATTTAGAGGTTATCGCGTGGAAAAAGTTTATCAAAGTTACCTCTTGAACTTTAGTATTTTAACTTAAAAGGTGATATCTTTTATATTTTCTGCAAAGTTATTAGGTGAAAATGTCGAATCTTATTACAAATGATGCTGACGTAAGTGGTTATACAGTGAGTAAAATCACGTGTGTATAATACTTCAAGTGGTCACACTCTTAAGGACGATATTGAGTTTGAAACTGTGTCCGAGTGGGACACATTGCAAATGTTATCACTGCCAAACTATTTACGAAGGAGTTCAAGTTTAACGGACAGCTTTAAATATATGTAATTTTACAAAGTTACAATATGAGTCAATACTGTGCCAGTGATGTGTGAGGTATAAAGACCAATTATCTACTTTATTGGGTACAATTTATCAACTACAAGACATCAATCATTGTGTAAATAATGCAGAAAATCCAATAAGTTGAAATATCTTAATTGTAACAGACAGCTTGTACTTTAAAATATGGATCATTTTACTATACCAGCTGAAACAAATTTAAAACTAATCATGGCATGTGTATACTAATCTTATGAAAATAAAGTATGTAGATATATGAATAATTTCACCAGTTCTATCTGGATGTAGAACACAATGATATGGCTGATCCATTGATATCTGGATATAATCCAGAAGTCGGGGTGAGATCAATTTTTCTAGCTAGAAACAGTCGGGGCGGGTAGTGCCATGAAACGCTTAAAACTGAGGAGCCTCTTGGAGCTTGGAGTTCCGTTCAACAATCCCTTTGTCTAATTATGTGTAGGTACCCGCCTAAATGACATTCCTGGATCCTCCCTTGGCTCCATCAATACATGCGTGCAAGATTAAATACTGTACGACATGACACACGTTCCATATATGGATATATGCCAATTCGTTGTTTGCGGTATCTAAACAACGAACATATTTTCGTTATTATTTTTGTGAACCACTAAGTCACACACAAATCTGAAGGAAGTAAAGAAAAGTAGATATCAATTTGTTGAATTGTTGAATTTCATACACAAAAACCACATAAAAACCATCCATCATTTTCCATATATATATATATATATATATATATATATATATATATATATATATATATATGAGAACGTAGCAATCTCATCTACTTTTTTCACAGATTAATGGTCAAAATAATGTTTGTCTTTCTATCTTTAATCCAGGTTTAATTCTAGAAATTCTAAAGGAGATAACTAAATAATGTATCAAGTATCACGGCCATTAATTAGATTATTGTTATTGACTGTAACAGATGCGGTATAATAGTTCACATGAAATGTTGCGATGTACGACACATATTATCTGGAAGTAAGTCGGGACTGATTGAAGTTGTTTTAAAATCACAAGAAAATTAATATTACTTTAAATAAAGGAATCAATTTCCGCTTCCCCTACCCATTCAAAGCCAGAAATAGACGTAGTGTAATTTTCACCTGAGGATATTTTCTCTCAGAAAATCATTCCCTCTGCTCCCAAAACCAAATCTGTTTTGCTAAGGGAAAGAAAAGGTCTAGAACTGATGTTGTTTCTCCAGGAAAAAAATCATTTTAGCATACTGGAGTAAATTGTTTTCCAGGAAAGAAATGCTGTAGTCGACGTCCCCACATATATTTATGACAATTCATGGAAAAATTCAAGAAAATAATTCATTCCTTTTTTGAGCTTGGGCGGGGGGGGGGGAGTGTAGGGAAGGAGTTGGCGAGGCGAATTGACAGTAGATTACTATTTCCCATGCTACCATTCTGTGCTAGAAAAATGATCAGAGAGCGACATTTTCCCAAATGAAACAAGAATATAGAGCAGGCGTTTTTTTCTTTGAGGTATTGTGTATATTTACTTTGTATTGTGTAATTAACCTTTATCCATAACTGAGGATAGGATGAGGTCTACCTGACTAGTTTCTTGCTATTTTGTACACAAAATATTACATAGCAAATATTTACCTATGATAATATATTATACATGAAGCTTATTATTTTTAGGGTAAAAACGTTAACCGAGTTTCAGTTCACGATACAGCCTTTATTATGATCTTATAATTTCTAGAAACACACTTACAATTTGATGGAAGTTTCCATTAAGATTACCCTCGGCCTAGTCCTCGAATTGAGTCTCTTGTTTCTATATTAATGTTGATTATATTATAATTACTTATTCCATATTCCGAATATCAGTCATAGTGGAATCAATTGTAGTTGTTTTTAGTTGGGGTATATAATTATTTATTAAAATTATTCATTGAAATTACAAAGTGCTCATGGATTTGGGACGAAACCACGATTTTATTATGAATTCATTCAAAGACATTGAGGATTATATTATTGTGATACATAAAGACTGTTAGCACACCAAAAACCTTCTAGGCTATTGGCACATAAGCACTTTCAAAGAGGAATTCAACCATAATAATTTGTTCGGAATGCTCTATATATTTATACTTGTGATAGAACGTTAATGACCAGTTTGATTTTAATTCCGAATAATAAAAGTTCCTTTTCAATGTTTACTTTATAATCCAGAGAAAGAAATTATTTGCTGAATTTTTATCATTTGTTTTTTTTAAAAAATCCTTAATGTGACTTAGTTTAAGACCATAAAGTCATAACCTCGAAAATAACTTATAATTTCAATGAGTAAATTACTTTTTGGTCCCTATTACCGGGTGAATTCGGCTAGTTGGATAATCTACCCTGCGACAACATGTGATTATGAACCGATGCGACAATGCAAAGAAATGTTGGCATAAACAATGTTTACACGAAAGATATAGAGACACACGCATTAACATATATAAACAACTGAATAATCGTTAAAACTGATAACTAATTTTAAATGTTTAAATAGTTTACTGTATTAAATATTACATAAGCCATAACTCAATATTACTCTTTCCATATTCTGATCCAAGAAAAGTCTTTATTAAGTTGACAAATTAAATCAGACTTTTAGTCGAAAAGTACGTTTCTAAAGAATTGACAAATTAAACAAGACTTACAGTGCAAAAAGCGATGTCATATTAAAAATGACTTCAGTGCTAAAGTAAGTCCCTGATCGTCTGAAATTATTAAACAGGGCTTTCATTGCTAATGTGTAAGTCGCTAAAGAGATGACATATTGAAAAGGACTTCAGTGCTAAAGTAAGTCTCTAATCATCTGAATTATTAAACAGGAATTCCATTGCTAATGTAGGTCGCTAAAGAGTTGACATATTAAACAAGACTTTCGTTGCTAAAGTAAAGTCGCTAAAGAGTTGACATATTAAGCAAGACTTTCAGTGCTAAAGTAAGTCGGTTAAGAGTTGACATATTAAACAGGACATTCAGTCATAAGTAATGATCTAAAGAGTTGACATTTTAATTTGGACCTGCAGTGTTATAATAAGTCTCTAAAGAGATGGCATATTTACAAGGACCTTCAGTGCTAAAGTAATTATATAAAGAGTTGACATATTAATTAGGACATGCAGTGTTAGAGTACGTCTCTAAAGAGATGACATATTTACAAGGACCTTCAGTGATAAAGTAATTATATAAAGAGTTGACATATTAATTAGGACATGCAGTGTTAGAGTAAATCTCTATAGAGATGACATATAAAACAGGAATTTCAGTGCAACTGATTTATCTGAAAAGTTGATATATTAACTAGGACCTGCAGTGTTAGAGTAAGTCTCTAAACGGTTGACATATTGAATAGGGCTTGCAGTGCTAAAGTAAGTCTCTAAAGGGTTGACATAGTGAATAGGGCTTGCAGTGCTAAAGTAAGTCTCTAAAGGGCTGACATAGTGAATAGGGCTTGCAGTGCTAAAGTAAGTCTCTAAAGGGTTGACATATTGAATAGGGCTTGCAGTGCTGAAGTAAGTCTCTAAAGGGTTGACATATTGAATAGGGCTTGCAGTGCTGAAGTAAGTCTCTAAAGGGTTGACATATTGAATAGGGCTTGCAGTGCTAAAGTAAGTCTCTAAAGGGTTGACATAGTGAATAGGGCATGCAGTGCTAAAGTAAGTCTCTAAAGTTTTGACATAGTGAATAGGGCTTGCAGTGCTAAAGTAAGTCTCTAAAGGGTTGACATAGTGAATATTGCTTGCAGTGCTAAAGTAAGTCTCTAAAGGGTTGACATAGTGAATAGGGCTTGCAGTGGTAAAGTAAGTCTCTAAAGGGTTGACATAGTGAATAGGGCTTGCAGTACTAATAGGGCTTGCAGTGCTAAAGTAAGTCTCTAAAGGGATGACATAGTGAATAGGGCTTGCAGTGCTAAAGTAAGTCTCTAAAGGGTTGACATAGTGAATAGGGCATGCAGTGCTAAAGTAAGTCTCTAACGTTTTGACATAGTGAATAGGGCTTGCAGTGCTAAAGTAAGTCTCTAAATGGTTGACATAGTGAATAGGGCTTGCAGTGGTAAAGTAAGTCTCTAAAGGGTTGACATAGTGAATACGGTTTGCAGTGCTAAAGTAAGTCTCTAAATGGTTGACATAGTGAATAGGGCTTGCAGTGCTAAAGTAAGTCTCTAATGGGTTGACATAGTGAATCGGGCTTCCAGTGCCAAAGTCTATGCTAAGTATATATTACAGCACAGTTACTTCTCTACATAAGATGTTGAAGCAATTAATTGAATCGGTTTATTGACACATCACATAATTATTAAGAACATCTCAAATCTACTTCATTGAAATTTCATATATTTATCGGGGATTATAAATTTGTTGAATTTGCTACATCACCAACAGCTACTGCAAAAGAAAAGGAAATGATCCGTATGCTATGTATATCAATATCGTGTAGTTCACTTTTGTCCATTCTTATATATTGTATTTCAAGATAACGGCTATATGTAAACACCATGCTTACATACGTAACTTTTGTCCATGAGTGTAAGTTGTAAATAAGATACTGACATAGCTTAGATTCTGTTAACAGACTTGTTTACAATTTGAAGGAATTTTCCATTAGGATGACTCACATCTTGGCCATGTGAAAACAATATATATATATATATATATATATATATATATATATATATATATATATATATATATATATATATATATATGACTTGGTAAAGTAATTATTATTCTTTCCTGTTCTTAAGATCGGTCACACATTATATATAACATGTTGTGAATTCAAATTGGTTCTTAACTGCATTATTTAGTACCTCAGGATGTTCAATACTATTGGAATTGATTCGGATATTCTATCTTTTCGGGCGTGTGATAGGACATAAAAGTGTATTGGGGGATTTAAGTTTTACTGTAACTTTAGAAATAAAAATTCGTTTGTTGATTTTACTAAACGTTTATGTTTAGCTTGTTTGTTTTTTTTTTATATAGTTTATGGCATATAGTCGAAACGCGTAAGTACTTTGGATACACTTTAAATAAAGGAATTTGTTGGGGTTTCTCACTGGTGAATAATAATTGTTCATTACTTTTTAAATTCTTGACTGAAGTAAGCAGGATATCCAAGAATATTGATCACTTACTAATTAAATCAAATTCACGGTGTCTAAATGTGTTTTTTGTTTGTTTTTGCTGTGATTGAAACTCCCTGTGATATCCCTGGAATAAAGAGGAAATAAAAATATAATACCATTTTGATCCAAGGCAGCCCATGATTCCGTAAAACAAACAGAAGACCACAACAAAACGGCGATGTGCAGCTTCATTCCACTACACATCAGCGTCACTGGGATGACGAAAACGCTCTAAAACAAAAGAGAAGGACAACTACTGCATAAGAAAAGACACACATAAACATTCGATCTTCAAGACCTTCAAAATAGAAGCTATTTATATTTTGTAAACATGTACTACAAATGTCTTTCCCAAAAGCGAACGAGACATTTTGTATTTCTTCCGTAAAATGTGATGACATTTCCTGAGTATATAACATACTGGATAGAAAAATATGTACGGGTAGAAAAACTCTTGCTTCCATGGACGGGGAAAGCAAATTCTGTACATTTCTTCATCAGCTATATTTCACTTGTTTTCTTGATAAAAATGGCCTTTGAAGACTAATCTTATAGCATCTACCCTGTAAAAGAAGAACCTCATATATATATATATATATATATATATATATATATATATATATATTATATATATATTTAGGGGACGCCAAATAGTTTACAGTTGTAACATTCTGTTGTATACAGGATCTAATTTCAATGCTGAAATGTTGAACACCAGTGCTCATTGGATATGAATGTATCTGATATTATCCACAAATCTGTAGCAATGCAAAAAGCTAGAAAGCGTAATTGATTGAAAATGAATGTTATTGTCCTGTCAATATAGTCCATCATTCGAATACCATAGTCATGAAAACTGCAGTGCGGTCAAATTTCGCATCATCAGTGCAATAGTCCAGTTGAAAGAGTCCATCATTCGGATATCATAGTCATGAATGTTATTGTCCAGGCAAACACTATAATCTCCACTTAAAGAATTAGTTACTGCAACTGTCGGACCATACTTATGAATTTCTCCGCGAAAACAAATTTCATGCGTCTGCGTTCTTCTATTCGAGTGATATTTTCTTGTGGCAAGTATTACACGAAATGTGCACATAAATGTATAAGCAAACATATTTTGTCTCATCCCTTTTTAAAAGTATATTTAGTTGCAAATTGAAGTATTAACATATTCTTTCATTTTTTTTTACTACGTATTTTTTTCAGTCTAATTTAACTGCTCTAGTCTTATAAGGACCTAACAACCTTGAATTCTTCAAAGATCACTAATTGCTTATTATTATTATTATTATTATTATTATTATTATTATTATTATTATTATTATTATTTACAGATGTAAATCCATCGTTCCGTCTTCGTTACACTTAGGCCACGAAATACGGACAAAAAGGAGAAAGGCTAAAACCAGCATAAGCAAAGAACACAGAGTGATGACATTGTATGAGTACTTTAACACTCATATTCCGAATCTCACATACACTACAGTGCGCCTTTTCATATGGATACAGTAACACCCACCCACGTCCGCATAACAAATATCTTCATTCATTGACATATTGATATTTCTCTTGCACCCTTGCACGCCCAACAAAACGTTTTCCAGTTGATGCTGTTGTTTTCTTTTGATAGTATTCTGGTGTAGATCGATGAGGATTAATCAAATATACGCGTTTGGTTTATTATGCTTAACCTGTGTCGTTCAACATGTGTCGTCAAACAGTCTTTAACTTCCATATAAATATTCCATCCAGATAAATCAAAGTTCACAAAACGAATATCATATAATATCATTCTAACTTGAGAACAGTAATAATTCTAAGTAGACTACATGTTCAACAAATTATTTTATTCTTCTTTTTAGTGATTACTATATGATATAATATTCGTTTTAAATTGTAAAGACCATGTATATCGGTGATTGTATATGAGTTAAAACACGTGAAACTTTTTATTAAAAAACAAAGAAAAAGAAATAAATTAATTTGAATCAGCCACCACGAAGGCACAATGTTCACCTGAAAGTGCCATGTATCCATACGCCTGTGGAATCCTGCAATCAGTCAAATGACGGTCACATTTGAAATATGTCAATATTTTAATTGGACATAAACTCGGAGTTTCTACGTACGGATATATCTTACCTTCGTTGTTTGTTTATTTTCTTTTACTTTCTTCTTTCTAAATTTTGCATTGGAATAAAACATTAAATGGTGGAATCTTAAGGCATGAAGAGTGGACTCTTTCAATCTAACCATACGGATTTTTTTCGCGATACTGTCCTAACACTCAAGATGCGTGAATAGCATGCATTTAATTCCCAAATGCTTCATACTGAGGTCTTCAAATGCGTAAGTTTGTTTAGGCAAGCGCTTAATATAGAAAATAGTTACTGTCAAACTTGTATGAGTGGCTAATCCGTCTACTTTTCTATCCCCAATGTTTTTTTCTTTGCATACTCCATGTAATGCTTAGTTCACAAAAGAATCCAGTTTTAATGGTTTTACGTAAGATTGGTCTTCGATAACTTGATAAATAGGGACATCTAACAAATGCGATTATAAAAAAATCAAACATATCTAATTAGCATTTCTCAAATCAAGAGTTGCATTCAAAGCTTCCATTGTAACAACCATAATCTTTAATCTCAGAGTTTAAATTTTTAAAATTTAAATCAGGATTTCGGTGTTATAATGGATATGGGAGAAAATAACATGTGGCAAAGTAGAAAGTAGTTCAACAATAATAACAAATGACAAAGTAACAAATAGTAAACATTCAGCTAATCTCATTTAATTACATGCTATGTAACCGCCTTGACATTCGTCACCATTGACTCCAGACAAAACAAGACACAGTAGTAGAATAGTAAAAAAGTAAAGAAAATATTTTAAAATTATTAATGATGAATACAACAAACTATCAGTTGTAGATTGTTCATAAAAATAGTATGTGACTAGTTTCCATTCTTTAAATTTAAAATTACTTACTTATTTCAGGATTTTAAAGCTGCTTATAATGCAGAATTGTCCAGCTGAAAGAGTTTATGCCACCTTTGTTTTTTTCTGGAAGATATACCGGGAATTAGGCGGCAACGGTTCTATATAAGTAATCAAAAACTGACGTCAGAGCACAGGTAAACCATCATTTAACTTATATCATTTGAAAAGCACTTGACCCCCGCCTTAGAAATCTAACTTCAGTGTGGGTAGACTGGGTGGACGTGTTTACATAGGCCACCGCCTTTTCATAATATCTGCATACGTAACGATGGCTGAGGTAAGATTGGGAGATTACATTCTGTCAGATTTATCCCTGTGTTTTTCACACCTACAGATTGTACAACCGTTTGGAATAGTGTACCATTTACCTACTGATAATTGTACTAGCAGCTTCCTCGCTTGGCACGTAGCATTAATAGGTTACTGTTAGGACTGGTCAACCGGGTGTCAGGATGTGAGTTGGTGGGATATGGTGATACATGTCTGCGGCATGATGCCTTAGTGCTAGACATCACTATAAACTGCCACCCTGCTTAAATCTTAGCTTTATGAATGAAACATTGTTAAAACTACCTTAGAAATCAAATCATACACACAAACAGACCTACATACTAATAATATACTATTCCTGCAAATGCATCTGACATACTACCTTAATTGGAGAATATTTGAAGGTTTACGTATCAGCAAGCCAGTAAAAACTATTGACGTTGAAAAGAAAGCAATGAACATCTTGAGACTTTGCTCCATCTTCGGAATATTCGATAAACTGTATGAGTCACATTAGATTTTATGTCCAACTTTAACCAGCAAACAAACAAGATTTCTCATCAAGCATTTTAACAATTAAATATTCTGTGACGAATGGGAAAATATGCCAAAGATGAGGACAACTGGCAGTTCGTTCATTTTGTTATTACAAACCAACTTTGTTTACTGTTCCATACTGTGACATATCTATTAAAGAAATCTGAGATTGGCTTTAATGAACACAAGACAGAAACCTTAATCAAAACATTTGGATGTGGTAGATGTCTTACTTCTCTGGTTCTGAAGATAAAAGACCCTGACATTTGAAATTTAAAAATGTTGAAACAAAAATTTCCAACATGCTTAATTGTTCAGGAAGTCTGCTCTTTAATAATTCTTTGTTTTTCTTCGGTCATGCCGACACGTTGGAGATTCGGGTTATAAAAGCAATAACAATTTTAAAACTGTCTTGAAGACCTGCTGTGAAAGCGTTTTGTATCAATGCTACATATTCAGACACTACAACTGGGTTTCATCAGCCATGATGTTTCACGATACGTGTTACAGTAATTGTCTTCCATATGGTAAGAGCACATATCTAAATAACTGTCAAAAATGCATGCGACTACGTCGTAAAGCATTACCATGTACTAATGTACTAGAGAAACAAACCAACGTTAGCATTTCTTTCTTTACTAACTGAAAAAAGCCATAAACCAAAACTGAAGACTAAAGTTTTGTTGCAAAGAGATGAAAATAAAGATAATCTATGCCTTAGCAAAGACAAATCAAACAAACGCTTCCAATAGATCTGCAGTGTAATCTCTTTTTAAATTTGAGAAGAAATATAAAATAAAACCTATCTTAAGAACTTTTTGCATACAACCGATGACGAAAATATTAGCATAGTATTAATAAGGTTGAAAAATTAATTTAAATGGTATCATCTAATTATTATGCAGACAAATTTCAACATCATCATCAGTCTCTTTGCCTAGTGTGGTCATCGAGGCACTGTGCTGCTGAACATATCACCAGTTATCGCCACTTGTATCGATCATGTACCAATGCCTGTGTCTCTGCAAAACCTTTTCTGGTCCATTATGTGATGTCAGTCTACCTATATCTACCTCTCCTTCTGATACCCTGGACGGAGCCGTGGAGGACTGTTGTGTATAGACTGTTGGTTCTAGTGACATGACCATAATATTACAGCTTTATCTTTTCAACGGTGGAGAGGAGGTCTTCATATTGGCCTACTTTGCGGTTGATGGTGTTACACATTCTTCATTTGTGATGTGATCTATGTAAGAGATGCCAAAGATTGTTCTGCTGTATCTTATTTTTAAGTGCCTGGATTCTTCGTTTGTAATTCTGCTGTCAGGGTCCAGGTCTCACATGAATACAGAATGATAGTGCTCTCAATAGTCCTAGTTTAGATTGCAGACAGATATTCGTGTCTCTCCAGATCGGTCGTGCCTTTGACATAGCTGCTGCTGTTTGTGCTGCTAATGACAACATTTCTGCTTTTGATCCCTCTTCGGTGATTATGGAACCAAGATATTTAAACTGGCTCAATATTCCCAGTTCTGTCTGTCTCAAAGTGGTTTCCCAGGGCTTCGCTCATGATGCGCTCTAGGTATATGTTGAAAAGAGTGGGTGACAGGAGACAGCCTTGACGTACTCCGTCTGTTGTCTGGAACCAGTACCACACAGAATCTTGGCGATTACTGGGCTGGTAGCCTTTGCGTATAGCTGATTGATGGTATTGATCAACTTTCGACCCATTTTATATTTCTTCACTATGCAGACATTTTACGCAGAACCAAATCGAACTCGAATCGTTTATGACGTTTTTGAAGCATTTAGAAGAAACATAATATTAGCCGATCAATACTCACTGGATTTGTGAGTACTATTCCAAACCTGACAAGAGTTATAACATGCTAGGTGTCTGCTGTACTGATGTGATTTGCACTGATAGTAATGATTTTCTTCTGTTTACGAAAATGTTTTTATGCATGAAGGTAACGATTACTGTTGTATGCATGTCTTAAAATCTCTCAAGCATATCAGCTGATTGTGTTTTCAAGGATTGAAGTTACTATAGTGCTATTGTGTAAGAAATTTGAAATCCTCCATACACTACATAGCAATTGTGATACTTTATGATCCTCAGTGCATTTTGAGCTTCTGGTGAAACACATCCTGGACCGGCAACGTCCTGATTGTTCCCATTCATCATAGATGTTGTGTAGAGTGATAGTGTATTGATGTAGGAATGGGTGACCCACAATATCCATCCATCTGTAGCAGTTACAATCAGATATGGGTACTTAATATCTACGATACTGCAGATTTAAACTTTTCGTACTTTTATGGAATAGTTTTGTTTTTAAAAATAATGATTTTCTTGCATAGTGTATCGTGATTTGAATGTTTTCACAAGATTACAATATGTCTCATTTTCGATACTTGAATAAAATGACATGATCTTTGCCTAAAGTATAGACATGTAATAGATTATTGCCGTAGCTTTTGTATACTGAATGTTCTGCCTGAATGTCTCTGGAATTCTCAACTAACTGAACGGAGGAATGTCTTTCTTTTGTTACGTATTTCTTTCAACTGGAGACTGCGTAGACGATGTCCATACATGCATGATGCAACTTGAAATGAAATAGCAAGTCTTTTATTACCACTACATTTTGGGACATCTTTGTACTTTAAACAGGCAGAGATATTCTTGTTCCTTGTTTAGTAAGTTTAGAGTTTTTCAAACATCTGATCTGAGCAAAGAAAACCAAGTCTATGTCATTGTATATTAAAATTTGTATGTATCGATACATTCTCCAAGTCTTTGTCATTGTATATTAAAATTGAATGTATCGATACACTCTCCAAGTCTTTGACATTGTATACTAAAATTTTAATGTGTGTTAAATTGCATCTTAAATGTATATTTAATAGCTATTGTATTTGTACATTTTATATGCTAATAATGTATGTATGTATGTATGTATGTATGTATGTATGTATGTATGTATGTATGTATGTATGTATGCATGCATGTATGTATGTATGTATGTGTTCATATTTTCATATGAAGTGACATGTGTAGCGAGCGATACGTTATTTTGTATTTTGAAAATACACACGAACGCTTTATCGAATTTAATGACTTCATGTATATATGTAGGTATATATTTCTTATTGTTACAAGCAAACTGTTGTTGTATTGGTTATAGCAGGTAGCGTGGCGTGACGGAACTAGTGTTTCTTGTGATGTAACTACAACTCGTCTCTAAACAGAATATTATTTTAGCGTTTATATTGTCTGTTATTTTATGTGAAATTTTAATAAAGTCAAGGGGTGATTTATTGGCTTTTGACCGGCGTGTACAGAACGAGTCAATATGACATCGCCCACACAAACGCATTCTCTTTGTCATCACGTATTACCTAGACGGCGTTTCTATGTCCCTGAAATATGTCACATGCAAGCGCTGACTAAATCTGTCAAGTCTGAAGTATATGTAAATATTGCACAGCATACTTCGGTTTGGTCTTTTTTCTCACATTCTAATTTTGCTTTGCAATATTTAAAACAACTGGGGTGCCCTTAAAACGTTTGCGAGGACGGGTGAATAACGGAAAAGATCAATCCGAATATGTTTCTTAGTATGAGAAGTTGTTTAGAAATAACTGTACTACATTAAATATTTACGAATGATCTTGGCAACGTTCAATTCACTCGCTTCTCGTTACAAAGTTAGAGAATTTTTAAATCTTCTTTTTGCAATCATTCGGCACAGGAGATAATAATCATATTTTGTGCCTTTGTTTCGTAACAAATATTACGTAATGTTTCCAAATAATAATGGATTAAACCTTTACTTCATTTTGAGAATTTGCTAAAATTGCCTGTCCCTAATTTATTGAAATGGTAATTAGTTAATCTGATCAACAGATGTCATCTTAATTGGAATTATCTGCGTTATATAATAATTGTGTTATACAATAATTTGCAATCAATCGGGCCAGACCATAGATGATGGTCCCGTTATTGATAATCATAAACCCTTGTCTATGTAAAGAGATAAGTGGTAAGTGAGCTTTTAGCCTTGTATATCTGACTGTAGTTTTTAGTTACCCTAAACATGGCATATGTTCTTACACTAAGTTTTAGATATCTTCCTTGCCGTTTGAGACGTGCATCAGCTAGGTTAGATCTGACGAATGTGCTTGGCTCTTAGGTATAAGTTATTTTATTTATAGCCTTTAGTTCTGTATCCTTGAATGTGGACCCAATTGTGTTTTGATAAATGGACTCGTGGTATATGTTCTCATTCTGTACGTACGTGCATAGTCAAATCCAACTCTATGTTTTTGTATATTGAACATTTGTATGCAGGTCAGATAGTATCATAATTGTATTTGCCAGCCGTTACATTCAATCACTGATTCTAATATTTTGGTAAGGAATCTATTCGTGTAAATTGAGTATTAACACTGAATTAGATCCAAATTATCCATTTCGCTGTGCGTATTTTGTTTTTGGCGGGGTGGGGGTGGGGTCGGGATATATTGCTGATGGGATTGGGATTGGTAATGTCAGCAACATTAGCGAAGAATCCATGGTTTTAATAACTTCTGACATAATTAACAAAATTAAATATTCTTATTTATTGTTGGGTTTTTTCTATGGTTTTTTATTTGTTTCTGTTTTATTGGCAAAATTCTGTTAAATGAGAGAGAGAGAGAGAGAGAGAGAGAGAGAGAGAGAGAGAGAGAGAGAGAGAGAGAGTTTACGGAATCTATTATCATTGACATTGCACGTCAGATTAAAGCAATTAAAATCTGTTCAAGATTTATTTTCGTTATTTGGTTTTAATCATGTTAAGATAATTGAAGGAGTGGCACACACTGTAACCAATAGCCAATCAACAAGCTGTTGTCAAGTTTGACAGGGTTTGAAGTTTAAATATATTAAATATTTTGTTCAGAGATGAAACGCAAGGTTGACGCAGTCTTCTAGAGTTGTATCATACAGGCAATTACATGTCTTGTTTACATCCTTACTTAGCTGTTATTACTGTCGCGATATTTATAGATGGACTCATAAACTCATCTTAAAATTGAAACTCTTAGAGACGATGAAACAACAAAATTTCATCTGAATATAGAAATTGCTAGTTAATAATAATTTGGAAGAAACATTTTACTTTTATATTCTTCTGTCAATATCTTTTTCATAAATAAATGTATTTCGTGTCGATTTGGATTTGAAAATTTATAAAACATTTCCACACCCTCGAATTCAGAAGTTGTGAAAAGAGCTAACATTGTAGCTGTTGATCTTGTTACATGTTATTGGTAGAAAACCTAAGGTGGAAAACCTGGACCTATTACTGCTTTTTTTTAAAATTTATATCACTATGTGGTATGACAGAGCTAAATAGATAAATGTGAAAATATGTTTACCGACTGCATGGCAGGTCTGTCACGTGCTTTCGTGAATAAACAATGACCTAAACACGGTCAAAAATATGACTGAAATAATTTGATAACGAAGTAAGAGATCTATTAATTTATCTGATGTAATTCCCATCACAAGTGTCAATACAGAAAACAGACACTACGAACCAGGGCGCTACATCTAGAAACGTGAGACGCATATTCAGCTGATAACGGATGAAGCTATTCGGTACATTTAGAAAAGGTCCAAATTAACAGGATATCAATATTGTGCATATCAAATTAGCAGAGAAATTATAATATTACCTTTATTCATCCGAGAAAAATACTTTTGCTACAGTTGTATTCAGTAGTACGATATTATACAAGAATACAGCATATCTTCTTTATTTATGACAAATAGCGCAGCCAGCAGGATATTGATATACTGTATCGACTCTTGATCTTAAACTATATAATAATAATAATAATAATAATAATAATAATAATAATAATAATAATAATAATAATAATACTAAAGACTTTATTTAGAGAAGATAACTCAGTTAGTTACATAACTAATCTACCTTGAGGCCTTCTATCTGTTATGTACAATATATACAATACATACAGCATTATGTGAACAGTCTGGCTCGACACTAAATAATTAAGGAATTTTAAATTTCAAAGTATCAAGCCTGGAACACATGCACAGGCATCTGCAAAATCGTAAATATATAAAACAAAACATAAAATATCATTCTGCATTCAAAACTTCAGCTTTGAAAATGATGCAAAATTACAGAAAAGCAGGCGGTATTTTGTTGCACTGGAACTGTTCAATTTTCTAAAGATTTCATCCATTTAAAACATTGATTATGAAAAGAAGAAATGATAGGAGCCTGCCTTATGTCGCTGAGAATGTTGTTCCATACTACTGGACTAGTATTTTGAAAACTGTTTTTAAACAATTCCTTCTTTGGCATTGGTATAATGTAATTCTTTGCTTCTTATGGACCTTAAATTTGGAGTACCATCAGCATCTTTTTGGTGAAAGATATTGATTAGATAGACAGGAATGGCTTTTCTGGATACATTATACATGAATTCGGCCTTTCTAAGAAATATTCTTTCATGTATTGTTAACATTTTATATTATTCATTACGCCCTGAAAACTGTCTCTACATTGATCTAGAATTAAAGGGCAAGCCCTCTTCTGGAGACTTAAAGTGTTGTTATGCTTGAATTAGAGGTATTACCCCAAATTACATTACAGTAGTCCAGATATGGCTGAATATAACTATTATAAAAGATGACAGTATATTGAAGAGGAATGTATATTTTAAATTTCCTCAGTAGCCAAAGATAAGAATTATTTTTTTTATAAATGTTCTTAATGTGACTAGCCCAAGTAAGATTGTTATCTAGTAATACACAGAAGCATTATATCTTGAGAGGTCATATTATGGCTCATGTTGTCAACAAAAAATCTAGTGTTCCTCGTTTTCGTTGTGTTGTAGCTAGTAGGGCTTTCGTTTTTTTCTGTATTGATGATCATACTCTTTTCCTTGCACCATACTTGAAGTATGTTAAGAGCATCTTGTCAGTTATTTTTAAGTACCGTTTTGATTTGACCAATCTCAGACAATGTAATATCGTCTGCATAGAGGTCAATGGTAGAAATGGAAGTTCCAATCTTAAGAGGTAAATCGTTGATAAATATAATGAATAACAGAGGTCCAAGGATAGAGCCTTGTGGTACTCCACAAATAATATTTTTACTTTTAGAAAGTTGACCATTTAATGATACGTTTTGCACTCTATCGGTTAAGAGAGAAGTAAAGCAGTTTAGGGAGTTTTCACTGCATTGAAAAATATTTAGTTTTTCAAGTAAAATTTCATCGTCTACAAGATCAAAAGCTGTACGAAAATCAAACATAATAGTGCCTATTATTTCTCCTTGATATAATGCTTTCAGCCATTTATTAATCAAAGATACCAATGCAGTTTCACAGGAGTGATTCTGGCGAAAGCCAGACTGATTATCATGACTAAGATCATAAGTATTCAAACAGTTGAGAAACGAATCATGTACATGTTTTTTCTAGTAATTTGGAGAAACACGGAAGGATAGCGATGGTTCTGTAGTTATTTATATCATCTGTTTTTTCTGTTTTATGCAATGGTATAACCTTGGCAGTTTTCACAGTTTTGAATATCAAAAATAATCGAAACCAAGAAGTCCACTAAATTTAAGTTTAGCATAGGATGTTTAGTAAAATCAACGAATAATTTATTTCCATAGAAAACAATGTGCAATTGCAAAAAAGACTTACGGTATTGTGAATTGCAAAGTTTAAGAATGTCTGAATATTCTCCTATAATTGTGTATGTCCTGATGTACCAACAATTTTGAATGTTCTAATATTCAATAATAATATTATTCAGAACATCTTTCAATGAGTTATCAATAATACCATAGTAATTTCTTTTTAGTAAAATCAGCAAATAATTTATTTCCATAGAAAACAAAGTATATGATTATATGCATATGTATCTGATTCGTTTCTCAACTGTTTTACAAAAAGACAGTAAGCACTTTGTAATTGTGACTGGGAAATAAGCAATATTAGAAATGGTTTGAATATCATAGCTCAAAAACGCAGAACATTTTTTACAATGTTTGCGTAAGTAGATATGAATAAATTTGAAACAAATAAACACAATTTTCCATGCAAAATTGTTTAACATTGATTCCGACGATATTAATTATATACATAAACATTGCTCCTATCTCAAAATCTGCCTGTATACTGTATTTGTACCTACTAAAATATACATAGTGCAATAATTAAAGTACAATTACTTCGCCGTAATATTTCAACGATCGAACAAATAGTCACAGACATGTACTGAAGGTCCTTGTAATTCCCAGAATACAAGTTTCCCGCCAATTTCGAATGACGTCGGGGTAGCTTATCTTCACTTATAATTTCCGCAAAGTGGGGTTAGCAACTACTAACGATTAGTTCTCAAGATAATAGATTTAAGCTTGCGATTCTAATAGACCACGCCTTGCTCAATTCCGAGTGGATGTTGATTTTTGTAATGAGCAGTCAGTGCCCCTCGCAACAGTCTGTCAAGGGTAGTTTTAAGACCTCATTTGATGTTTATTTGATCCGAACACAGGATTTCACCATTTACCTGTGAACAATGTTATGATGTTACGTAACTGGCATTGACAAAAATAAAGCGCGTGTCTCTAGTTTTATGATCATGTCAATTAACTGGCTTAACATCTTATTCCTCGCCGAATTCACCTTCATACATATTTACGACGCATAATGTTTAGCATCAGGGTCTAACATAAACATGTTGAAATCTGCTTAATAGTAACAAAGTGACTATATATATATATATATATATATATATATATATATATATATATATATACATGGACATGACTATATATTTATTTCTTTAGATAACACAGCCTGAAATTATCTGCTTAATAGTAACAAAGTGACTATATATATATATATATATATATATATATATATATATATATATATATATATATATATATATATATATATATATCTGTGTGTGTGTGTATGGACATGACTATATATATATTTCTTTAGATAACACAGTCTGAAATATACCCTATCTATACTGATAGAACCACCAAGAAAAGTGGCACTAGTAAGGGACACCCTATTTAGATATACAGACAAACATAAAATATGTGTATAAAAAGCCGGTGAAACGTAATGCACGAATATTATGAATAAATAAACACCTGACACAATATGAAGTAGAGATTGAAATGTATTTTCCCTTCAAATTAAGGAACAAGGACGGTGTGACCCAACCGCATTCTTGCCAAGGTGATATAGTACATGTCACACCTGGTTCCTGATAAAGAGGGTATAATGTAATCAACATTTCACAACAGAAATATACAATGGGAACAGATACAAAAATACAGTTGGGAGTACACCCAGACAAACGCGCACATCATGAAAAGATACAACACAAAAAGTCCTTTCCTAATGTATTTGTTGTAAAGTTCTTCTTGTTTTTTTTTTCATATCAAATGTATCCTTAAATACACTAGATATAGTTAAGTAAATACATTGAATAAGAACCACGAAAATTGGAGTTTGGGGAAGTAAAGGGAGACATATTGGGACAGAGATTTATGACAACGAAATTTCCACTAAGAAAATGGCGGTCGTGATTGTTCCTCACCATCGCTGTCACAAACTAAGTAGCCACTAACTCAGGGATTTGTTTCACTTTTCACCAATAATCTTTTTATTAAAAATACACATGATTATAGACATAATACAACGTTTTCGCGCTATAAAAAATATATCACACAATGACAAGGAACACTATTGACAACTATGTCGATGAATAAAGGCAACAAGTCACGTGCCTAACGGAAGGTAGTACAAGCCACCACTTTTAGGCCAGTAGCTGGAACCAGCAGGAACCTAAGTAAACAAGCCAATTTAAAAACGATTCCTTCTTTTTGAAAAATGAAATGAACATTGATCAAATTAGCATAACATTATGGCAGAATCCTTTTTATATTTTTTGTAAAATAATACCCATAACAACAGACTATGATAGAAAACAAACATATATAATCCTATCACTTTTCGGAACAACTGACGGTCAGCACAACGATCACCATCTTTATATAGCTGGAGATCGGAGAGGGTTCCACTGTGGTCACTAATGGTCAAACTAATCACATTCACTTACGCGATGTGAACGAGGAAGAAAACATATCAGAAATTTCTATACTATGACTTCCATTGAAATTAAGTGAATAAGTTAAAAGTTACTTCACAAATATCTAGGGAATATTAAAACCAACATGTCCATTTCATTTGAGAGTTTCTTTTCGATACACTTTCAATGGAAATTCAGTATGTAAGTGGATACAAGAGTTCTCCATTTTTCCATGGATGTTTATTAATCCTTGAAATACTATACAGGCAGTTGCTTGTATGTATGTATGTATGTATGTATGTATGTATGTATGTATGTATGTATGTATGTATGTATGCGTGCGTGCGTGCGTGCGTGCGTGCGTGCGTGTGTGTGTGTGTGTGTGTGTGTGTGTGTGTGTGTGTAGGTAGGTAGGTAGGTAGGTAGGTAGGTTGGTAGGTAAGAATGTTAGGTAGGTATGTAGAGGTAGGTAGGTAGATATGTGTTTGGGGGGTGCGTGCGTCCGTACGTGCGGGCGTGATGATGAAACATGGATTTTTTTTTAAATCCGATACAATTTCGATCTCAGACATAGCCGGACTGTCAAGAGAGTCTTATGTGCATTATTTTTCGTTGCAATAAACCCGGCTGTCCAGGTACCTCTGACTGTTTTAAGTTTGTCATGGAGATTTGGTGGCTAGACTTGTATATTTGGGTGTCATCAGCATACAATTGGTGAGTAAGAACAGCTCCCCGTATATATATATATATATATATATATATATATATATATATATATATATATATATATATATATATATATATATAGATGTTGTTGTCTTCTGTCTTATGTATATCTATATTTTGTAATTGACCTTTATTTTGACCAAGTTACCCTGATCAGATACATTCATTTTGAAAAGAACTTATTACATAGCTAATATTTCTCGGTGAATACCGATTAAATATTAAAATCACAGGTGCTTGACGCCAACTTGATATGAAGGGAGAAAAGGCAATAACCTAAAGGAAAAAAAGCAGAGTGACAAAAATACCTTAGATTACCCATATGACCCATTCTGACATAGGACCCTCTCTATCATACTATATAAAAAGAGAAGGAACGTAACTTCCTAATATATGGTTCCACCTATGACCCTCGATTTCATTCTATTTCCGTTTTTAAAAACAGACGCCCATACTCAATGACTTGCTTTACTCCTGAAGTGTTGTTCTATTCATCAAGCCATCATTGATTTTTCTACGTTGTACCAAACAGAAGTTACCAGTTCCGAAACGTGCGATTTTCGCGTCATTTTCTTATTGGGACTAGTGCGATTTCATGTGACAACCAGTGGAAAGAGCTATATGTACCATGTTTGCGGCTTCACGATATATCATCATCATCATCATCATCATCATCATCATCATCATCATCAGTCTCTTGACCTCGTGTTGTCGTTGAGGAACTCTGCTGCTGAACATCTGACCAGTTCCTTCCACTTGACTCGATCGTGTTCCAATGCATGTGTCTCTGCTAAATTTTTCCTGGTCCATTCTGTGATGTTGTCACTCCACTTTTTTCTCTACCTCTCTTTCTACCACCTTGGACACTACCCTGCAGTACTGTTGTGGATAGACTGTTGGCTCTAGTGACATGGCCATACCATTTTAGCTTTCTCTTTTTGACAATGGTGAGGAGGTTTTCATAATGGCCTACTTTTTGCCTGATGGTTTTACTTACTTCTTCGTTTCTGATGTGGTCCATGTGAAAGATGCCAAGGATGGTTCTGTAGCATCTCATTTCAAGTGCCTGAATTCTTCGTTGTAATTCTGCTGTCAGAGTGCAGGCCTCACATGAATACAGAAAGTTTGAGACGACTAATGCTCTCAATAGTCTGATTTTTTTTTTCAGACAGATGTTCTTGTCTCTCCAGATGGGTCTTAGCTTTGACATAGCTGCCGTTGTTTGTGCTGCTCGTGACAACATTTCTGCTCTTGATCCCTCTTCCGTGATTATAGAACCAAGATATTTGAATTGGTCCAATGTTTCCAGTTCCTGTCCTCTGACTTTAATCTTGGTTGAGATTTATTTGCCACTGTTTGTCATCAGCTTTGTCTTCTCTGCACTTATCTCCATGTCAAATCTGGAAGATGTTTTATCCAGGTTCTTTACTAAGGTGGCAAGCTCATCTTCACTGCCTGCCAGCCCATCAATGTCATCTGCAAAGCGGAGGTTGCTGATATTACGCCCTACAATGCTGTCTCACAGTGGATTTCCAGGGCTTCGCTCATGATGCGCTCTAAGTAGATGTTGAAAAGCGTGGGTGACAGGAGACAGCCTCGCTGTACTCCAACTGTAGTCTTAAACCAGTCCCCCACAGAACCTTGAGCAATTACTGCACTGGTAGCCATGGCGTACAGCTGCTTGATGGTGTTGGGTAACTTTTGACCCATGTTGTACTTCTTCATTGTGGCCCACAATGCCTCATGCCACACTCTATCAAAATCCATTTTGAAATCTATGAACACATGATAGTTGCCTTGTTTGATTTTGTGTGTACTTTTCACACAGAACCCTAAGATTGAAAATTTGTTCTGTTGTGCTTCTTCCACTACGGAACCCTGCCTGTTCTTCAGCGATTATTTCTTCTCCTTGTGGGTTCAGTCTTTTTAAGATGATCTTCAGCATCACCTTACTAGCATGGCTGATCAAACTGATAGTTCTGTAATTTTGGCACAGCTGGGAATTGCCTTTTTTGGGGAGTGTTATAATTAGTGACTGGGTCCACTGTATTGGCCATCCGCCTGTCTGCCAGATCTTGTTGCAGATTTTTGTTAGTAGTTCTATCACTGATTCCCCACCATTCTTGATAAGTTCAGCTGGGATGTTGTCTACTCAAGTAGCCTTTCCATTCTTCAGTGCTCTTATTGCTGACTCCACGTCTTCTTTGAGAATGGGGAAATCATCATTATTTGTGGAGTTTGGAAGTTCAAGCACCTCTGGGTCTCCTGAGGACGGATGGTTGTAGAGTTCTGTACAATACTCAGTCCATCTTTCTGCAATGTCACTTGCTTCTGTGAGGCATTTTCCATTTTCATCTTGAATTATACTGACTCTTGGTTGCTTCTTTCTGGTGAGGTCTTTCACAATTTGGAATGCCTTTTGCTGTTATTCTTTATTAGACTGCTCTCTGTTTCTGTACACTGTTGTCCAATCCAATCTTCTTTTGCTTTCGTCAATTTTTTCTAACATTTTTGTTTATTTCTCGATATACCACTGCCTCTGTTGTGTGTCTGGTGTTCTTTTAGGTCTCTTCGGGCATCACACATATTCAGAATCTCTTCTGTAACCCAAGGTGTTTTCTTGGGCAATGGAGGCCAATGATGTCCTTGGCAACTGTTGTCATGACTGTGTTGAAAGTGTCTGTCATCACTTTAACATCAACATCTATCACAAGGAGTGGAGCAAATTTTCCTCCAATTGTGGCTTCGAATGACTTGCAGATGTTAGGGTCATTCAGTTGTTCAAGGTTGAATTTGAGCCTGATTTTCTTTGGCTTGTTAATTTTCTTCAACCTCACTCGGAAGTTCATAATGACGATTTCATGATCACTCCCAACATCAGCACCTGGAAACGTTCTTGTTTTTTCTCTATTGATGACAGATCGGTACCGGTTTTGAACTAGTATGTAGTCAATCTGGTTATGATGGGTTCCATTTGGTGCATGCCATGTCCAGCATCGGGAAGCTTTATATTGACCCAGGGTGTTGGCTAGTACCAAGTTGTTGCAGCTTGCGAACTCGAAAAGCCGTCTCCCTCTTTCGTTGGTAAGCTCATTGCAAGAAGGTCCACAATGATCAACCCAGTCTTTGAGAGCATCTTTGCCAACTTTGGCATTCCAGTCTCCTTGGATAATAAGGATGTATTTTTTACTTACCATGTTTATTATACCTTGAAGTTTGTTGTAGAACTCCTCTATTTCTTCATCATCATGATCAGTTGTTGAAGCATAGACTTGGATACTTGTGATGTTAAAGGGGGATGCTTTCAGACGAATGGAGATGATTCTGCTAGATATGGGGCGACATTGAAGAACAGATCCCTTGATGGTTTTGTTTACAAGGAAGCCTACTCCATTTATGGACTTGTCCAACTCTCCACTATAGTATAATATATGCCCATCTTCAGTTTGCTGTTCTCCTAGGGCTTTCCATCTTACTTCACAGAGTCCCAGTATGTGCCATGTGTAGTGTTCCAGCTCATGTGTCAACTCTTGGAGTCTTCCAGTTTGCGCAAGAGTTCTAATGTTCCAGGTGGCGATGGCAATGTTGTCTCTCACTCTGATTTTATGCAAAGTACCAGTAGCACACTTGTCACCTCCGTCCTGGTGAAAAACGGCAGGCGCGGTCCCTGTTGACCTTGGTGACGACCGATCCGGTATGACAACTTCAGATTTGTCCAGCATTATCAGTGTGTCTTGGGCAAAAGTCGTCTGGCCGAGCCCATCCCTCTCAAGACCAAGGAGTTGCCAGAAGGGGATGTAGTACATCGTCCAAATGCCTTAGGGTCTCCACTCCTGATTTTCTTTTAGGGTTTACTCCCTTAACCTTTGGCTAACCAAAGCCAACCTGCAAGGCAGCAGGAAACTCGTGTATGGGCGGGTTCGTCCATTTCCCGAACAGATAGAGCATCTGCCACTGACCACGATATATGCTTTCTTTAATTGCAGAACAGTGGTAAAGGCAAAAGTAAGTTTTTACTTACTAATAACTCTATTCAACTTTAGGAATCCTGTTCCATGGAATAATGATTCATTTTCCTCTTCACTGCACAAATCGTAAACAATCGACTTTATTTTCAAAACAGTTAAACTATGCGGCACACACGTGCTGAAATACGATTGACATACATACCTACCTACCTAGGAAAAGCGCACAGAAATAGTAAAATATCAGAATATCAAAGTCTTTTTTCTGACATAAACATGGCTAAAAACAACAGACGAGGAGCCCAAGTGTGCGGATCTAACACCCACCGGATAATCCGTCTAGCCACTCTCGTGGAGGTGGAATTGCTGTCATCACAAAGAACTCAATTGGCTAACGCCTTATCCACACCACAATCTTCAATTTCTACCACACATCGTTTGAACAAGTCCAAACAATACTCAAACTGGAACAAAGATCAATCCATTTTTGACAGGATCCTACATAAACCAGATGAAAATACTATATGGTCCACTCATGTATCTCACGAACTTGCATCAGATCACCTCTGTATAATATGCCATCTGTATTTATCAGTCCCTAACCATCCACCTTTATTTCCAACTGAGAGAAACCTCTGTATGATAAAATAGAACCAAACTAATGCACGACATCCAAGCAAAGCAAACCTGACAGTTTGCTTACCTCATTCAGAAGAACAACTCGGTGACTGCCTACGTTCTTTGCTTGAAAAACATGCACCAGCCACCAAGTACAGAGTATCGATTAAATAGTGTTCTCCATGGTATAGCAGTGTTACGGACCAGCTTCTCGCTGCTAAAAGAGTCCGTCGTAAAGCAGAGACACTTTGATTTTCCTTCAGACTCACTATTCATAAGCAAATATATGAAGCCGCTAAGACGAACATCACGAACTTAGTCCATGCAGCGAAATCAGCCCACTACAGTACTAAGATCACGGAAAGTTTAAGCTGCAAAGAGCTCTTCGAGAATACTAACAAACTAATGTCAAGTAACAAATGTACACCACTTCCAACCACCTTCTCTCCGGTCAACCTTCCAGATTTATTTGCAAATGTCTTCCGTGACAAAGTACAAACGATTAGAGATAAGCTTGAAAACACAATTTCAATTCACTCGTCGTCACCATACAGTTGCAATACAGACTTTCAGCGGCAATCGTTAACAGCATTTGAACCTGTCTCTATGAATTTAGTACGTACAATCGTGATGAAGAGTAATCTCTTCAAAGTCATGTGAACTTGATACAGTTCCAACATCAGTGCTACTTGAGTGCTTAGATCCAAAAAAGCCTTCACTACCTGATAGTATTAATACCTCTGTCTGTCTGTCTGTCTGTCTCTCTCTCTCTCTCTCTCTCTCTCTCTCTCTCTCTCTCTCTCTCTCTCTCTCTCTCTCTCTCTCATATCCGAAAAATTCCCATTCGTTTCCAAAACTGTCATTGTAAAGCCTCTGCTGAAGAAACCAACAATTGATTGACCATGTCAATTTTAAGAACTACCGCCCAGTTTCTTATCTCCCATTCACATAAACAATCTTAGAAGACGTTGTTCTAACAGAGCTGGTATCTCATCTGAATTCAAGTAGTCTTTTTTTGGCAATGTACGGTTTGCATCTCGACCCTGCCACAGTACTGTAAGTACTCTTCTAAAACTACTTAATAACATGTTCCCTGTTTTGGCTATCGGAAAGATTATACTCCCCACTGTCCTTGATTTGTCTGCATCATTTGGTAAAATAGACCATGATATATTACTTCACCATCTCCAGCATGTATTTGACATTCACAACAAAGCTTTACTGAAGTTCAAGTCCGATTTAGTCAAATGGACAAACATTATGTCTGCAAATGAAATACACTCCAGCCTAGTTGATCTATGTTGTGGTGTTCCACAGGGGTCGGATCTTGACTCTGTTCTCTTCATTTGATACACTCAGCCGCTCTCAAGTGTCATTAATCATCATCCCGTATCTCACCTATTGTATGCTAATGACACCAAAATATACAAATCTAGCCACCCAACTGAAGTTGATGCTACCATCCAAGATGGAGTGAGGTGCATTTCTGATGAGAAATTATGGATGACATGTAACAAGCTGCAGATGAATGATGATAAAACTGTGGCCATTCTGGTCACAGCACAAAGACTGTCTCATTCACATGTTTTACCTCAAACAATACATATCAGCAACACTAACTTGAAATTCCCACGGTCAATACCAAACCTAGGGGTTTCTCTGAACAGTACTCTCACATTGCACCAATATGTCATGAACATATGCAAGGCTGCTTATCTTGAGCTGAGACGCATCAGCTCCATTTGCAAATATCTTTCAGCTCTTGCCACTAAAACAATTGTGTTCATTATAACTTTCAAGGTTGGACTACTGTAAATATAATAGGCCACATATAGTATTTGGAATTTGAACAAGTCGTGCAGGTTTTGTACGGTAACTATAATAGGCCACATATAGTATTTGGAATGTGAACAAGTCTTGCAGATTTTGTACGGTAACTATAGTAGACAACATATAATATTTCAAATGAGTATGCTTGTACTACATTTATGCAGGTTATATGTTACCACCATTTATCTTGATTAAAGTTTCGGTTAACATCTGGCCACTTTTGACGTTTTAATAAATTAATCAGATAAAATGTGGACGTACACAACTAGTCATCTCTGAATTACAAGAGTTTAGAGTTAAATTTCAGTTGACAATCATTGTTTGATTACTATAAATTTTTGTGCATATTTCTGACTACAAAAAACTAAAGGTCGCATTTCTTTCGGATTATTAACATGTCAGAAGACGTTAAGATTTAGTTTTCAATTAAACATTTCTTTTGGTGCAGCTATTTATTGCATATTTTGATGAAAGCTTTATCATGCATGAAAATAGAATAAACTTTGGATAAAAGCCGTTTAGCTAACTGTATAAGTATTATTATGCATGTAGAAAATATGACATAACATACGCCACGTTGCGATTTACAGCTAAATTATTTCATTGACTATTGCATATGTCAATATTATTTGTGCAAAAGTTTTGAAGATTTCTGAAGAAAACTGCAGTCTTTAATCTATGATATCCAGAAAAATAACTTCATGCTTATCTTTTAATAAAAGTATTTGATACTCCAAATAGTACATTTCCTTTTTATCATGATTTTAATTTCTTGGCAAATATTAGAGAAATAAACTAATTTCCTTTATCGTTCAGCTAATGGTTACAAGATTAAAATTATAAATCAATTATTTTCAATGCGCCTTAAAATGTAATGTAATTGTTTTATATCTGAACACAAAGATTTTTTTATCCTTTCCACGCAACTGTATAAAATATAACGTATTGACGCAACAGCATCGAGAGCGTTTTATCGACATAACTACCCATGGACGTGAAGAAGTCTTATCATGCGTCCTATTTACTCGTCATCTATTGAGAGGTCTTAATGATTAGCATGTGTATACATTACAACCATTTGGGGTAAATCGCATTCCGTCATTAGGATTACGCGGCCATATTCACCCACCCACCCACCCATAACAGCATGGCTTGTCTTCTCGTAAATGTTTTTCCATGATGGAGGTAGCCTCTCAGAGACTGAGGTTGGTCATATAATGTATCATGTTCTTACTCATGAAGCAATGCCAGATGTTTGTGTATGACTAACATACCTGACATATATCAGCACATGATACATAGACAAATCAGATATATGGACTAAATTTGGTTGACTGGAATTATATGCACCTAATGTAACTGTCCCGTTTATCACATGCTTGGGTCACCTTTGTATGATTTCTGAATGCATTTACATGGAAATATAATTTGAATTTTACCAATGTTCGTTCAAGGTAAATGTGTGATATTTTTAAAGACTTGAATATACAGATTCATGATTTAATTTCCTTTGCAACTAATCGTCAGTTATTCCAGCTCGTCCTCTCCTGCTCTTCCTCTCCAAACCGTATTTCTATCTCGTCATGACCTATCTTTACTATCTCTCCGGCTTAGCTATTTTGAACGATTTGACGATCCATAGTCAACCAGTAAATTGAAGTTTACGAGTGTTATCACTAGGAGGGCCAATGTTAGAGTCGTCAGATAGACTGAGCAAGCCATAGTTTTGCAAACCGTCTGTCGTCTTCCATAATCTTGCAATAATCCTGACTCCGGAGAACGCTGATTGCTCTTTTCAGACTTGGATTATTTTGTTGTCTCACAGTAGTCATTGTGACGGGTGAAACGTTGTACGAGATAGTCAACATAACTACGTTAAATAAACATGCACAGTGTATATTGATATAAATGATCTAATTTTCAATATACATTGAGCATATATTACATATACATCCAAAATTATGAATATAATTTATTCGTATTCCGCTGAAATATATTTAACCGGTCTTTGCAGCGTTTAAATTAAAAGATTCTAGGGACAACAATTATCATGCCCAGTTAGCCCAGACAAGAAAACAAGAGTAAACTTTTAGAGCTATTGATCCTGCATTTACACATCAATTATTTTTCTTTTTATGCATACACTGATTATCAGAGGTAATATGACAACCACTGACACTTGATTATATCAATCAAAAAGGAAACCTCATAATAACGCTGTCCCTATTCCCAATTAATAAGATCTAATCAACTCTAGCAGGTCAGTTTTGACCCCTCAAACGACAGCATTCCAATTGTCTTATACTCTCTGCACAAATAGTCGCATGATTTCCGTTCCGTCCCATATCCAGGTAACATGCATGTTCATGAAACATACCTTGCTTATTTCTGAATAGGTAGGTAGGTAAGAGAGAGAGAGAGAGAGAGAGAGATATGAGGTGGGTAACACCAGAGGTAGGTAACACTAAATACTAAAATTATCAGGATTACTGTGCATACAATGCGAGAACAGTCTGAACGCTATCAGCAACTGTAGTAGGTATATATGCATGTATGTGCAAAGTTAGAGCATTTTATTTACAACGTTTGAAAATAGCAGTAATATATGACTGTAAATAGCATTTTCATGATGCATTCATTATTCTGAGCAAATTCAACTAATCTATTCAAACAGCATTATATCCTTAGTGTTAAAAGATAACACAGATTCTGCGCCGTGTTCGGTACGATTATTAAACCTTAACGCATATTTACTGCAGGGTAGAAACCAGTCAAATTGACTACTTCTGTCTAATTTATTTTATATGTAAGTGTTTTTAACCGCAGTGGTGAAAATAAAGGTTAATTTGCTGGATTGGAATTTAAAACATGGAATACCCCAAAAAAACAATTAAAATAATTAACATTTCGAATATATTTTCATCGATTCAGTTCATTTACGATATTGGTATGCGTATCAAAAATTAATGCTTGTAAATTTAAAAGGATAGGCTTGGTTATAATCCTACAATGTAAGACATAGCACATCCTACTATCCAAATAACATCCTTGTATAATGTGTTCCAATGTCGGTTGAGATCATAACGAGTAGTCAAAAGTTTCAGGTATATCTCGCACACTTGGCAGCCTATATGGACACTCTTCCACTAATGTATGTGTAGCTAAAATACTTTCTGTGCTGTCTTGATCCTGGCAGTATGAAAATATGACACTAGAAAATGGATAAATTTTCATCTTCTGTTGACATACATTTAAATTTGTTGTAATGTGATGTAGTCGAGGTATGCTGAAGTATGTTTATGTAGCTTCATGTTGGAGATGTTTTTTGAATGAAACGAAACGTTGTTTACTGTTCCAATAGGCATAATATATTTTTGGTTATTAATTCTGTTAAAAAATAATATTTCAACTGAACCTGATTTAGAATTGCCTGCTGTCATTGCTTTCCAGCCAACTGAAATATAGACTAACACAACTTGAAAACAGGTACATTTTTATTGTGAGAATTTTAATTTATTAGAGAAAAGACATAAGGGTAAGTAAAATCTGACAAAACCATTATAACTTTGTAGAAAAGCATCATTATTGGTTGCCAGTTATGTGTGACATTCATGAAAATTTGACTTTTTGTTACACTATTAGTCGACATCAAAGCACTCCACACAGTTCCGTTATTTAGGCAGGAAGACCAATCACCACCACCCCCACCCCCACCCCCGAACAAAAGGATCAGGTGATTTGTCTTGTCCTTTAGGAATAGGCTTAGTCACTTGATATGTATGCTGTTAGTGTGCTGTCTTACTGTGTATTAGACTTGTGTAGTGTGTTTGCACACTTGGCTGCCCATATCAGCACTATTCCTCAAATATAAGCCTAATTGATATACTTTGCTGCCTTTATCCTGGTGAAATCAAAATCTCAGATATTTAATTAATTTTCATGTTCCGTGGCATACATTTCATTTGGTTAGAATGCGATGAAAGCAGTGAATGCCAAAATTATGTCAAAGTAAATTTCTTAAATGAAATTAATAAAATATAGTAATATTGAAGACAATGTTTCTATAGTTTCATATTTTTGAATATACTTACGATTCTTTAACCAATTCCACCTACAGAACACGAAATGCTCGGTAATGTCACTGTTAGGTATTTATATGAACCAGGAGAGCTTGAAGGTGGTAAGAAAAGGCTACTGATCCTATTTGGAGTGTTACTGTACATAAAATATCTAACATAACACGATCCACGGGTAGACCAGCAATCTATAGGTTGGATTCAACTGCTCCTCAGCGAGGATTTACTCGTGAACAACTACAAGTGATACCCGAGGATACTCAATTACCGCCACGTGGTCTTAACTAGCACCTCTTTGTCTGTTGCACTCAAGACAAGTCAGCATCACATTATCTCTGGTATGACCAAGACTGCTATTCTTTCTATCCACGGTAAATTGTCGAGAATCCTTATCCGACCAACACCAATTCATTATACAACTGCAACTCGCTCAGTGATAATTCTGTTGTTGTTTCAGTGTAATTATTAATTCAGCATCAATATCAAATTCTCTATTATTTTTTTGTCTTGTTGTTTATAATCAGAGATTTTTTTCTGATTATGTCATCGCTGACAATATCACTTATTGTTGTGGCATTAGCATCTAAAACAACTCTTCGAAGTTGAGTTATTCTTCGTACTCTGGATACTGCAAGATAAACTAAATTCGACCACTCGATGTTATTATCTATAATCCAAACAATTGTATCGGATATAGTCAATCCCTGTGAAGAATGTATCGTCGCTGCGTATCCTAGTGTCCATGCGGATTTATCAGCGCGCAATGCATCTTCGACGACATTGATATCAACCAACAAAATATCATTTAACACGAGAATTTGCTTCCCTGACTCTGTCAGGCCGGCCGGAAATATCAACTTCGATATTTTGTCTTCGTGTATCCTTGGGTTTATAACACAGAGGTGATGGAAATGTTGCAAATTTTTCTTTATGCAATTCAAATAACTTCATCTGAAGTGTGTCTCTGACTATTTTTCTACTTGCTACTATCAAAACGTTTGGTCTCCACGCTTCCCAGAAATCATTTAATGGGGTTTCCGAAATTATTTCACGTGCTATTTCACATTGGATTCTATCCGGTTGTAATCTAATTAGTCTTTTGAACTCGCGTAATTGTTCATTAAGTGCTCTATGATCGGTATTAATTTCTTCATAATAGTCTACAAAATTCTTCAACCAATCATGTGGAGATAAACCGACAAATGGTGGTTGTTGACCATGATCGCCACACATTATTACTTTTGTATTCGCTAGCAATAACCAATTAATAAATCTTTGTAATACATCTAACGATACTGTGCATATTTCATCCCAAATAATGACTTCAGGAATATATTTTTCACCCATTCGATCAGGAGTCCATTCGTCGCCTTTCGATCGAAAGAAACTGTGATAAGTGCAAGCATTAATTCCTCGTTGTTTCATCTCTCTTGCGAGTCTATGGGTCGGTGTTAGCACAATCATGTTTGATTTGGAAACGCTAGCGTGAAAATCCGTAGGATTTTTCCCACGAAATAATTCAATCGCACGAGTCGTCTTCCCTGACCCACCACATCCGTTTAAATAAACTGTTTTATATCTACATATTGGATCAGATATCGACGGTGCATTAGATAGTTCTGATATCTGATTTTTTTTCAAATAATTGTTTTCAATCGTAACATCTGCTGATTTGGAATAATCACGCAGCATTTCCTTTTTAATTCTCCATGATCCCCAACTCTCATCAGAATTTGAAAATTTAGCCACTGCTTCGTTATGTTTCGCGTTTATATAAAATGAATAAGTGGCGACTCTAACCGCAGTGTCAGGAAATCAATATATCATTAAAAATAAATTAATAGAAGCATAAGCTAGCATAGACGCCCTTAATTGTGCATACTGAAGATTTTTTCCATCGTTGTAAGTAACAATTTTACCCAATTTGGTACCATCGGACAAGAAAGCGTCTTTACGATCGCGTGTTTTTTCTAACTTCAAAGATCTGTTTCGACCATTTCAAGATATATTCTTCGTCTAGATCAGAAAATTGTTCCCTATAGTCGCTGATTATACTATCTAGACTATCAGGTTGTGGTAACCAGACCTCAGTCTGCGCTCGATATGATATAATTGCTTCACTGACAATCAGCGATATCAGCATTTTAGAATCAATCATATACCGTAATAACACTATAGGCATCCAGTGTTTTTCAGAGATGCGTCTACCAATCCAAATATAACAGCACGGATGAAGTCCTGTAGCCAATTCAAATGATACCACACGAGTAAATCCAGTTAAATCAAAATCAGGTAGTGGTCCATTAATCGCAACACGGGTCATTTCATGTGTGGGATGTCCAAATCGTTAAAAATACTCAGCACATTCTCCGTACCCGAGAAAACTCCCGGGATAACACGCAACTATATCAACCGAAATAATACTTTCAAAGGTGTATTTTGTATTCCATAATCCACCGTGGTTATATTCGATACAACTTGATTTGATATCTGATAGAAATTCAGCTCTTGTTGGTTTCCACATATTCTTCTTTCTCGCAAAATGAGCTGCAACCGACGGAATTTTAAAACAGTTTGTTAGCAATTGTTCGTTGTCTTCTGTTGAAAAACCACTAGCTACTTTTGTCATTTCATTGTGGAAGGCTTCAGTACTGTATAATTCTCCGTTTGGTCATACAAATTGATCGAATTTACCCTCTTCGTCTTCAAAACTGTGAAGTAACCACACTGACACAGGATCGTTTTTACTTGACTGAGAAATAAAATCAAATAAATTTCCCGTGTAATATTTTATTGTTCTATCCCGTGGAAATATTGTTACAGCAGGTGTCTACGCGTGTTCATTATGGTCAATAATTTTGATTTGAGCTACATTTGATTTATATTTCGATTCGTGTAGTATTTCTCCTGTTATCATCATTATGGTTATTGAAAATCTTAATGATGTTTCTAATTTGGTTATATCTTGAATTGATGCTCCGTTCTTCCTAACTGTTCATTCCCATTCATTTATTTTTTACGTCTTAGATCCGTCAATTTGTTTCCACGCAACGCATTTGTGAAGTGTTCTATTATTCGTTCTGCTACACAATTTATTCTTGACGAAGTCAACTGTGACAGTTTCATTGGTTTTATTTTTTTCAATACTCGGTTTATCATTTAACGAATATATCCCATAAAACAACTGCTGTTACAGGATAAGATCTTTCATAGTACGGTTTGTCAATCCCAGTCAGCAATCCTGGTTTGGAATCATGACTCAAAGTGATAGTTCTTTTATCTTTCAAGATTGGTTCAAATTTGTCTCGTATAATCCAATTTCCCATTTCTGAGCGGATAATGAATTTCACTCTAAAAAATACTTTTCCTTGTCAAGATGCAAGATTATCACTGCTGCTCTTTCGTCGTTCATGGTAGCATCAACACTACCATCAATTCAAAATGTTGACCAACAGTTAGATGCTCCATCGCGTTTGAATTCATTAAAACAATCGCGAATTCTACTTATCATGCTTCTATCACTTATTAGACCCTTTGGTACATCTACGGAGACTCTATCGAGATTGAATTTAACATTTTTCCAAGGCGTAATTTTCGATAATCTCTCGAACTCCTCCATATTATAATTAAAACAAGTATTTAAATAAAGAATTTATTATATAATGAACCATTGCAAATGGCTTATGATAGGATCAGTAACCGCATGTAACAAATCATGTAGAAAGGAATTCTATGGATATCATTTACAAAGCGTTCGTAACCCGGAGTTATGGGCCCTTACCTTGCATACAATGTGGGGTGAGTGTGAGAGGAAAATCGCAATTGTGTCTGAGTTGCGGTGGTAAACGATACAGAGAGCTCAAGCGTTATTATGATAAACGAATCAAAGATTCGTCAAAAACTCCATAAATGACTGTGACAGAGTCAGCGACAAAATCATAAGAACACCTCAAAACTATATTGAAAGATTTCCAAGTAATCATTAAACCAAACAATGAATTAAACAAATAGTATTATATATAAATGGACCAAGCATTTTAGCCACATCCCGTGATCAGCGATTATGAGGCATTCCGTGATGGTATTGTCAGAAACCGCAGACTGAAGAATCCATTAGGGATTGTGAGTAATCAGGGGTATTTGATATTTGGTGCTGGATGCAAAGATATCTTAATCATCGATTTGATTTCGAGTGTTTTCATGGATTGATCGAAGATGGTCTTGTTATTGATCACATAAATAATATTAAGACCGATAATTCTTTGAATAATTTACGAACTGTTACACAAAGTGAGAATGCTGCATCTGGGAAAACAGGTACTTGTAAATCAATTGGGAAGAGACCTATAAAATCATTTTATACAGTAACTAAAGAGGAAAAAACATTTAAATATATGAATGAAGCCAGAAAATATTTTGATATTTGTACACCCTCAGTACGACGCGTTGCAGAAAATATAACTAGATCGGCTCTTTCGAAGGGTTTTAAAAATAAAATTAAATTCGCATACATTTGAGAACACCAAAGGGAGATAACTCGTGCAGGTATGTGTACCGCTTATGAAAGAGTTACCCTCAATGGGTTTTTCCAATTAAATTCCATTGGTTGATTTTATGTCAGGCAAACTTTGTCTCAATTCGTACACAGATTAAAAGTTATGCAATGCATGTCCACAGTTTCCAGTGTTATAGTACTTTGAACCTGTCGAGAAAACCATTTATTAACACTCCTAACATAGAATTTTACCATCATAGTAGGTAATTATCGAACCACTAATAATTGTATTGCCATGAAAAATATGGAGAAAGTGTCAAAAATTATTATTTATAGGGAAATTGACATTTATTCCATCATTAATAGAGGTGTTTGTAGATGTTTTTTTTTATTTTTGGTCATTTTTGTTGCATTTTTCATTGATTTTTCACTACATTTAGATCGTACATTTAAAAACGCTAGCGTTTTCTATATAATGGTAAACGAAGCACTAACGACTAAATAAGCACGCGAACGAATAGCCTCAATTAAGAAATTCATCCCAATCCGCGATTCTGTCAGAAATAAACTACAAGCTAGACAGAGTCTTCAGACCGATTTTCTGCAGGAACTGAAGAATTGTTTAAACCAATAACCACGGCAACGAAGGGGGTAATATCAGCCACTGAGCGAGCTATATGGGGGGATGTCCCTCAGGAGGGGAAACCACCAAGAAAAGAGACACCTCTGATTAATGTACTTGAAAAAATAGCAACTGAAACTGAAAAAACATCAGCGTTGTCAACAAAACTTCCAACTGGCCCGAAGAAAACGATTGCTCATTTAGCGGATAAATTTACCGAGGAGGCTAAAATACTAATAAAACAAAACGAATATCATGATTTAAGCGATTTTGCTATTGACAGCTATAATTCAAGGGGGAAGTTTTTAGTGGGCGAGTATAAAGACGATCCAATATCACCCGATAGCTGGGCTGATGAGTTGTATAAAATAAATACGGTGTTTTTAGATAATAGGAGGAAGGAGTATAAAACCTTCGAAAGAGAATTTGATTATTATAAAAGTCAAGAACGACAACAAGAAAGAAAGCACCAAACAAAAACACGAAGACAAAAAAAAACCAAGAAGACCCTCAATGGGATGATGACACTTTGGGCGTTTACAAGATGATGCACAGGGCGCAACTGGTACAACTGAAAAATTCGCTAGTGGATTTTCTGGGAGTGGGGTATCAGGTAGTGGTTTAGTTAGTTGTCCTAGTAATATCCTTATCCTTACTCGTAGGAGGAAAACGAGCTGGAAATAACTCACCGGAAATAATTAATGAAGCAGCTGATATCTGCAGGCGGTTATTTAAAGGTGGCATCATGGATATCAAAACATATCGAGATTTCATTGATGAGTTAGCCGAGCATCATGGTTATTACAGTGACTGAAAATCCTTTGGATTTTTCATCACCACATTAGATAAATAGTAATCCAATAAGATGAACATACACTACTACCATGATAAACCAACTAGCGTCTATGTAGTAAACTCACGATTGCCTGTTTACAAAGCATACTATGGTGATGGTCTTGGCAATACCATTGCAGGGTTATTTGCAAAAATGGCTCCAAAAGTGGCGCCGCTAGCAAAACAATTATCAATGAAAGCTATTGATTTTATTCGTGATAAGGGTATTAGCGCTGTTAGAGATGTTGCCGGGAAAGCATTATCCGCTGCAAAGGATAAACTAATGTCGTTAGTTCGACGGCGAAGAAAACCAACAATGGCGTTACCATCTACAGAAGTGATGCCTGCAAATGTTAGCAAAATAATAAATAACGCAGTAGATCAAAAATTAGCATCGTTGGTGACTTCGTCGTTAACGACTCCGTCGTTTGCAGCCAGCGACCAAGATAATATTACCGCAAATATGATAGCGGGAAGTGGCTTAAAACCACGACGACGATAAAAATAATGATTTAGATCGAGGAATATATAATAAAATGTTCAAACGGGCACTTGATCCAGCGTTTGATATGGACGCCCCAGTACGCAAAGATGATTCTGTACGTGATTATCAATTTTATTCTTATCATGCAGTACAACCAGATCTTCGATCAAGAATCGAACTTCAAGTTCATGATACCAGTAAATACTTTCTACCCACTGAAGCATTTATTGAAGTGGAAGGAGAACTTGTAACAAATGTTGCAGCTAATACATCATACGCAGATGATACCCAAGTCGGTTTTGTCAATAATTGTATCATGGCGCTATTTGAGAGTGCAAGATATATGATTGATGGAAGAGATCGAGTCAATAGAACGTGATGTAGATGTTGCCACAACAATAATAGGGTTAACAAGATATTCCGATGATTATACAAGATCGGCAGGCCCTTCTATGATGTTTGCAAAGGATGTTAAAAATACTACTGGAAAAAATCCATTTGTTGTAAGACGACCAAATGATCGTGCTGGTGGTGCTGCTGGTATCAAGGATATGATTATAAACAATGATGATAATTTCAGCCTAGGAGCTGCAACACGTATGTTAATGTTGCATGGAGCGCGTAAATCATTTTCAAGCGCAATTCCACTGCATCATATATTTGGATTCTGCAGAAATGTTAGAAAAGTTATTTATGGAGTGAAGCATACAGTGGTACTCGTGCGAAAGGGTAATAATAATGATGCAGTTTGGAGGGTTCCAGCAGATGTTGCACATCCAGAGACAGATGAGGGTAAAGTCATTTTAACAAAACTATCATTGTGGATGACAGTAATGACTCCATCACTCACCTCAGAAGAACGATTACTATCATTTATGGATACAGGAGGAAAATCATTGCTAAGTTGGCTAACAACAACAACAGATATTAAGCAATCAACTGTTAACGGCATATTTACATGGCACCTGGCATCACAACAAGGTGTTTCAGCTCCGCGTCATACATTTATTGCGTTGCAGGATATGGCAAGAGTTGGTTCACAATTGCACAGCTATATGATATTTGATAAATTAGGTGTTACTGACGTCTCACTGAGAATAAATGGCCAGCAAGAACCATCCGAGGATATACAACTTCATTACGGTCAAAACCATATTGCACGCGTATATCATCGTCTATTGTCATATATGGGACGCGATCAAAATGTTGATACTGGTCTGCAAATATCATAACATGATTTTAGGGAACTCTATCCGATCTATTACTTTTCATTGGAACATCTTGATTTAACAAGACAGTCCGTCGTTGATATACATTTTAGAGCTATTTGCTTCGTGGTGTTATCCCCGAATACAGAGCAGTTGCTGTCATTCTCAGCGACAATTCAATGCTCGAAGGTGTTGGTAGACGAATGAGAGTAATTGATGCACCAGTAGAAAACATGTAGTGTTTTCCAAAAATATGTAGTATTTTCAAACAAAACTGTAACAATTAGATCAATCTATTATTAATAAAATGTCATACAGTCATATTAGTGTTACATCGACTACCGGTCAGATTAAAAAATTGCAATCGGAATCAGCTAAAAAATGTGGAACCACGATAACGCTGAAACACAATCAGATGTCTGGCGGGACGAATAAATTATCTCTGACAACTCGTCAGATAACATATTTGAATAGTGCTTTTAAAGATACAAAAGGTGTTCAGATTACATTTTCTGCAGCAGCGATCAAAAACATGATAAAATCAGGTGATATATTTCGTTGTTAGCTGCTTTACCAGCATTAATTGTTGCAGCGACCCCAGCGGCGGCTAAGGTGGCAGCGTTAGGAGCCGTTGGTACTGCGGCAGTGATGGTACTAAAGAAAGCTACCGGGAAAGGATACAAAAAAGGGAAAGGTTCTAAGACTACCAGGAACCCCGTATTCATGGTACAAAGGAAGCGGCCTGAGAATACCAGGAACGGTTTACTAATTCCGATATCTTCGATATTGCCAATATCAAATTTTGATTTACTCGATGCTGCTAAAAGCTTGCGATAAAAACTTCCGAGGTGTCTTTATGAAAGATCAGTTGCCGGCACAACCAAAAAACCTTTAAACCGGTATCATTAATCTTGATAACAGCACCGGACCCGGAACCCACTGGGTTGCATACGTGATTCATCCGCGTGTAATCGTTTATTTCGATTCATATGGGTTAGCGCCACCTAAAGAATTTATGCGTTATATACAACAATTAAATACTTTTCATAAAATGAAGACTTGGTATTGTACGCTACCAACACAACAAAAGAATGACCCACCAATATGCGGCATAGAAGTATTGAATGTCCTTGACGCTATTTCATCATCAAGAAAACCACCTCATCAAGTCATGAATAAATATACTAGTAGTCGCTAGAATTCAAAGATTTTAGAGAGAAGTAATTAGAAAATCAAAGATTTTTACAATAATATGGTTGATATTTGGGGGAGATCTTTATCAGTGTTGTAGAAACCAGATGGCAATGCAACCGGTAATATAAAAATAATCGAAGATGAAATAGCTGAGATGTTAAACTTAGCAAGTGTTGATCCCAATGAAATAGTTGTATTTCAAAATCGTCAGGGTAAATTGAAAACGAGTAATGTTTCTCTTGATGATATTTTAGTTAAACAACGAGACGCAGTAGAAGACACTATCGTGTTGTTTTCCGATCAGGTTAAACTCAAACCCGGTGTACTTATTTCAGCTATTGTGGATAGAATTAACAATACTGACAAACCCATATTGGATTTCTTTGAAAATCCACCGATAACCACACCGAAGCTAACAGAGATAAAAAGTGCTATCGATAATTTGACAAAACTACGATCGGATTATGACACTCATGTATCTCAATTTGGTATGTTACGTAAAAACTTTAACAGGACCGATGACTCCATTGATAAGGTTTTTTGGGGAAAAAAAATGCTAAACCCGAAGATATTACAATGGATTTAACTAGTATCATCACAAAACTCGATACAATTACGGATATTAAAGTGATCACTGACGCCATCAAATATGATTTTCCGAGGATGATAGCAATCATTGAAAAAATAAAAATTCCTCATGAACAATAAAATATCATAAATAACGTATGAATTCAGTATTCAGTATGAATTAGGATCATTTAATTGGACTCCTACAAACAATATATTTAATTTCACTGCAACCGTCAAGGGTATTTATCGATTAACACTAGTATCAAGAATTCAATTTAATATTTCATCAACGATTTCATCTGGGGTCAATATGGTATCAACGATTATCCAAAAAGAAACAACTGAACGATTCACGATAACAACGACTGATAGAAGTTTGATTCGGGCTTTATTAATATGGTATGTGGAATTCATAGCGGATTTAAGTAAAGACTAAATTGAAATCGTAAACGATTTGAAAATAAAATGTCATCAAAGCAGTATCGCTATGATCAGGTCAGAGAATTTCAAACTAAACTCAAAACCCTCAGTGAGGGGTTTCAAGTAAAAATAAAAAAATTAAATACCGACGAAAAATAACCGCATTTGATGTAACCGTGTACTCGGTGCGTGGTATAATCACCGGAGCCGGTATTATACTCTCCTCGGTGACAATGATTGCTCCAATAGCTGTTCCAATTTGTATATCAGCGGTGACAACAATCGCGGGAATAATTTCGATAATAACAAAAATAATATAATCATGCAGTCAACGCAAACTAAAAGATTACATAATTAAATTTCATGTTGTGTCAACCGCATACTCGCAATTATGCTCGATGATATCGTCGTCACTCGATGACACATTAATATCCGATGATGAATTTTCAGCGATGGTTCGTGTTTATAATTCCGCGATGTCGAAATTAGAGCAGGATAATATTAATAATAATGACAACACCGCAAGAACTACTTCAACAAATAGCGGAAAATACCAGACCAGTAAAAACAAGTATGATATCAATAACCTCAACGAATCCTGAATTCAGTGTGAATTTCCCTACTCCGATTCCCGTGAAGGAGATAGCGTTAGCAAAATTACGAGTATATCACAGTTTGCCTAACATTAGGTCGGTAGCATTTGGCGGTCAACAACCGAATAATTCATTAGTGTTTGTGTGTAGGAATAAACAAGACGGAACTCCAGACTGGAACGTTGTTTCGTTACCATATGGGTCCTACCAAATTGAACAAATCAATAACGAATTTCAACGTAGAATAAAATGAATCACTAAAAATGAATCGAAAATTGCTATAACAGTTCATGAGCCAACGTTATCATCTGCCATTGAGATAAACTCACCCGGATATGTCGTAGATATCTATCAAAGTTCTATAAGAACAATACTGGGTTGGCATGAAATAACACCTCCACCTGAACCACAAAAATCTGATTATGTCACGGATAAACAATCATGCCACGAAATTACCACATCATATCGAGATGATTTATCTGATATAAAAAAAATCATCGTTGCCGGGTAGTTATTTTAATTTTATTGATCGGGATTCCGCCTTTTGGAGATTTAAGATTAAACAGACTCGAGAATCAATTACATATATAAATATATATCATAACAAAATTATTGAATACTTTAAAGAGATCAATCAAAAACACAGTCAACAACTACAACGACTACAACAGGATTTCAATAAATCTAATCAGAGTGAAATCATTAAACGAATTGAAATATTAAATCAACTTGTATCGACATGGAATATATTAGCCAGCGAATAATTCAAATAATAATTAACCATAACGATGACGATGACATTAATCACTCTAGACGAAATTTTCTAACTGCATACAATATAACAGAAGCCGATCTACCAAATTTAAAGTTTCGTGAGTATAACGCAAATGAACTAAAACAATCTGTTAATGATCTTATCAATGAACAATTTAATACGATAGTCACAGCATGGAGACAACAAAACAAGAATCCAACTATCTTCAAACATAATAACGACCCAGACGGCGGTGGTAGACATATCGCTCCTCAAAATGTGAATATATCCTCGGTGATAGCATTGAATTTAGTATGTGATGTCATCGAAGGCAGCTATCAAATAAATCTCGAGCGATCAAATCAAGCTCAGCAGGGATATATTTTATATTCATTTGCACCAACAGCTCCTCCAGGGTTTCTAATCATTGAGGATCCATCTAATCCAGTCTATATGCAATGTCATAATAATTCACTAACGAGAATTAATTTCAGACTCACTGACCAGTACAATAATCTAATTGATTTACAAGGTGAGGTCCTACAAATTAGTCTGTTTGTGAAATCGTAGCAACTTTCATCATAAATTTCAAGGATTGTTAACCCCATAGCAGCAACAGGGGCTGCGACAACAATTTTGGAGTCTTTTTTTGCCAATGAGCCTCTATAAAACATTTACGAGGATATCTTAGTTTGCTAATTGACGCTTTTTTTCGATTTTGAGGAAGCCATGGTTTGCCGAATCGACGCCTCTAAAAAGTTGTCCGATCCGCCCCTGCTGCTGATGCTATGGTTGTAATATTGGTTATAGAGTATACATTTGTCTTACTTCAGATGCACATCTTTCAAAAAGGTTAGCTCCGCTTGGTCATTTTCACTTCAAAAGTAAATTGTAAAAATAAAAAAGGAGTCCATAACTTTTTTAAAATACATTTTATATATATAGTAATTCATCCATTGCACTCTCAGAATCTGGAATTGTCTAGCTGGGCACAATTCATTTTCCCTATTTTAATAAGTGCTAATAATATACTTTAGACTAATTAAGGCAGATTTTAGTTTATCATTCGGGAGCAGTCATTTTAGATATCAGTGTGCTTGGATGATGTGTAATTTCCATAATTACAATATCCAAAGAAATGTCAGCCACATTACATTAAAGTAGCATAGAGGTATTGCAGAATTCTCTCCACTGTACATGTTTCAAATGCAAACAGCTTCACCTTTACATACACCACTTTCTCAAAAGTACATGCTGGGCAACTGAACTTGAAAACAGGTACATTTTCTTATATGTGTGTGTTGTGTCACGGCACAGGAGAAACCAGATGTTAGCATGGGTATGTTAAACCCTGAGGCATTAATGTCTCGCCGGCAAAATGTCTTAGGTGTCCAGCGAGCTTAATTGAAACAGTCATAAAGATCAAGGAGCGCAGTTTATTTTGCCAAAGTCAGTTACATAACCTTGTTCACAGGTAAGTGGCAATTTTATGTTTACACAAGGCATCGTCCAAAAGTTTAGGCGTGTCAGACACTAGAATCTTATGTTTAAATATATCATCTTGAGAATCAAAAGTTAGTAGACAAGGCAAATAATAACCTACTCCGTGACCATTCGTAATGGCGGCATTATTCAGAGAATAATCAAAAAGCTTCGAAATAGGTCAGTTATTATATGCTTGATTGTTGTGAAATATTACTGCAAAGTAAGTGTACATTAATTATTGCAGTATATCTATATATTTGAAGTTTATTATATATACATGCGTATTTTGGGATATGAGAAACGTGATGTGTATAATTAATATTGTTATTCGTTATTGGGTTAATTCGTAGTAACCTCATGTATGTATTCATTTTGATATTATAGATTTGCAAATGTTGACTTGAATTATAAACTTTGCATAATGTTACGCTGTGCAACATTAGTATACGAATTTGCCTATTTGTGTATACTTGTAGGAGTATCATGTGTATGGGTATATCAGAGCATGGCTGTACATATCTGTGTAGACTAGTAGAAGTGAAATGTACAGAAATGCGTCTGATTATATAATATTGTTTTATATATAATAAGATTGAGAATTTATATTTATATATTTACCGTGTACACTTAGCAGGGAGAATGTATATTTCGCTGGGCACGAATGCTTCACCAGAACACGGTAATGGCCTATCTGATGATACTAATGCTAGTGTGTGATACGTAGCAAAAAGTATATCCTTTGCTAATGTCCGTGTATGTTTTCTTTAAAAGCTTTTAGGGACCATTTGGAATTAATCCGGGATGTGGTCCGAGTCTCAGGGATAGAAATGGAAGACGTTTTAGGGACCAGCGTGAAGTACCCAATGCAGTGGCCCGAGTCTCTGGGAGACAAAGAGAAGATCGAAGAAAGTTTGAGGGACCAGAGGGAATTACCCCAGCTGTGGCTCGAGTCTCTGGAAGACGAAAGAGAGGAAAAACAGAGGTAGAAGTAGAAGGAATAACGGAGGAAGACAAAGAAAGAAAATAAGATACAGATGAGTAGGACTCAGGACAGAAAGAAAAATTATACACTAATTCAAAGTATGGACTAGGCCGTCACTTGGTGGAGTGATATGATATTAGCTTAATTGAATTTGAGAGATTACTGTTTGAATTATATTAAATTGTTGTTATTTAAAATTTCAATTTGTACTTTCATTGATTTAAACGTCGGCACCGCTGATTGGGGGCTCAGATCTTTGCATATCTCTATCACTACTTCAATTTATGACGAAAATGAGCCAGGGTGGGTCTTCTACATTAATTTAAATAGATTGGAAACACACCACACTAGAAATGGAAGCACATAAACCTTTACAGTGTGAATTTGAATTTATTAGTAAAAAGACATCAGAGAAGGTAAAATCTGACTAAAAAAAAAAATTACAATTTTCTTTTGTAGAAAAGTGCCGATACGGTCTAGAGGTGTTTGAGCTGTTTCTATAAAAAAAAGTTAATTGTCTTTTCGATGTTAATCAACATCAAAACACGGCAGAAAGTCCACGACACCCAAAACGCAAATATTAGGGTCGAGGTCATTTATTGCAAGACTAAGAAATCTGCACGATCTAGCAATTGGCCAGTGCGGGAAAATAATTTCCTGACAGATAAAATCGCAGAAAAATATAATTACTGAGTATACAAAAGGAGATTTGTGTTATAAAATGTAAAATGATGAGTATTGTTATATTTTATTTTTACGAAATAGAACTGTTACATTTTATGACGATTATAATTCTTATTTTATTAAAAATATTTGTAAAAGCGATCCTGTATCCATGTTGTTGTTTTTAAATTCGGATGATGAAAACTATGATCGATTTGTACAACCTAATGAAGATATCTATCCTTCAAAATCCCTCCAAGAAGAAATGAAAAATCATGCACAGAACTTTTCATGCCAGTCTGATAATATTAAACAATTACTGAATAATTGTTTTACCATTCCTTTAGATACTCTTAACTTTGCGAGAGAAAAAATTCATGGAAACCATATGGACACGGTGGATTGTGGAACCCTAAATATAATTATAAAGATGTTATCTCAGTTGATATTACAGCTTGTTATCGATGATGTTTTCTTGGAATGAAAGAATGTTTGGACTATTTTAAAGGATTTGGATATACAACACACGAGATGACCAGACATTGCGGGTTTAGACTGCATTTGGCTGCGTCGAGTCTTTCGAGATTTCTAAAGATTTTCATCCGATTTATTATGTCTAGTTTATTAAATACTTTTCAGAAAAGAAATGGGTACCGATTGTATTGTTACCATATAAGATCGACGCAAAAATACTGTATCTGACAGTAAGTGAAGCAATCATATCATATCGTCGGCAGAAAGAAGTTTGGTTACCACAACAAAATAAATATTCTCAAGATGACAATCCTGATACAACGTTTTTGGAAAAAAAAGGCAAAAGATCTTGGCAGGATGACGATGCTAAACTTGATTTTATAATCGCCAATGTGTTTGTAAGTAAAATAATCTAGTGTTAGTTACATTGATGGCGAGTTACCGCAATTTACTCATCTAAGAACTTCATTGCTCGCGCATGTTTCGATAAATTTGTTATCGATGATCAACAGATTTCCTAAAACCGCGATTAGAGTCACTATGGATTCATTCTATAACAAAAGAAAATATTCAGAATTGCTGACTGAGTTTTTTTAAACACTACTTTCTTGGGGCGAATGAAGAATAAAACAGTTGTTTGTATCGACTATGATCGCATGGAATGGTCAAACTTAGTTTATCTCGTGGTGTCTCAAGTCAGAAGAATATCTCACCTAGAGGGTTATCATAGACTTCACAGAAAAAAAATAATCAAACTAATAACAATAACAGCGAAGCTGCCCTCGAAGATATAGTAAAAAAAACATATTTACTATAAACAATGTGACAAAAAAACAACCACGCGATTTTAAAATTTACCATGAATTTATTATGACGTTAAACCAACGACAGAATAATCATTGTGCAAGCTGTAACACGATAATGTTGAGGCAATATTCAAATAATAATTCAACACAATTTACCGTAGAGAGAAATAATAGTAGTCTTGGTGACACGGGCAAAAATGCGATGCTGACCTCTCTTGAGTGTATACGATGCCGATGTACTAATTCACAAAGATGAAGACGTTAGAAATTGGGTTGTCTTCAGGAATTAATTGTATATGTTCACGTACAAATCCACATTGAGTAGTAGTTGAATCTAATCTAATTTATTGCAGGTCTACCCATAGATCTTAGCACGCTGGAGATTGTATGTGTCGTCACACTTCACATATTATAAATTGCTCGTCTTTTTACTGCATTCAAGTTCATTGGGTTCACAGCAATATATTACAGTCACATTACCTATTACCGGTTGTTTTAAAACCTAATATTATGTCATTGCATTGGTATGTGTTTTGTGATTGTATTGGTAGGTTTCGTAGAAATTGCACGAGTAATCTCATTATTTAATGCAGCTATCACACTTAGTAGTCTTGCAACCCATTTACGAGATCTCACATCTTTCTGAACTTTGTTCAGGGACTTATGATCTATAGATATTTCTACTGCATATTGATATCCAAATAACCAAATTTAGCTGATGGTAGAAACATTTACCATATTGCCTGTCACGATAACCAATTTTCAGCAACAGAACATTTGACATTTTATGTAGCAGTGAGTTTACTAATCGATGCTCTACATCACTAATATCCTATTGGGCTATAATTAACCGATTCCATTATTTTATAATAATCGGATGGTTAATTACTTTCTCTAATACTATTTTGCCTTTCATCACGGATTTTACTAGGAAACTAGCGAGTGTTTCTCGTACAGATTTATCATTATCATTAACTGGACCAGATTCGAATTAAGCACGGAATCACGATGTTGCGGGCTGTACGACATCTTTGGACGTAACGGTACCTCTCTTTTATTGCCACAACTCGGATAACTCCAAAATGGCGGAGATGTGAAACTAATTTCTAAATACCTCCACTTGTGCCAATTCACACCATCAACACACATAATTGGCTGTTAGGGTTGAGTGTGTGTTGGGTCTATTCCAACTCATCCAGGGTCATCCATTCAGGTCGATGGTTACTTAATAGCAACCCCGACCTGACGACCAAATTAAATAGTACTCCTTGAGTACATAAATGTCTGGGGTAATCGGTACCATTCCTCACCCCCAGGATAAATTAAATATCCAGCTTTGCTGGAAACTTAAAACAGTGCTACATGCCCATAGTGGGCGATACAGCACTATAATTGAAATTCATCATCATCACCATTATGGAATTAAACGAGTGAAACAACTTCACATCTGCAATATGTCGTTGTTGCAAATCTTTATTTTTATACACTATATCATGAACGTAACATGCTTGATCAATATCATTTATTAGATACCCCTCAAGTCTTGGTTGATCTTGTTCGTTATGTCAGATATCAAGTCAGGTTTCGCGACCACAAATAGTATATTCAGGATATGTTTTTCTTTTAGATATTTAACCCATGGAATGATACAACCACCTATTTTTTCTAATTGTCAAGACAAACGTATTTGTTTCCTTTTTGTATCACATTTTACAACCTTGCCTGTAAGTGCATGCGTTTCATTTTATGTCATTATTGTTTTTAATCCACTGATGGGAGTGTTTACTCTGCATCAAACACAATATAAATTCATATTCGTTATATTTATACAATGTCATTGATTTCTCGGCTACACGAAAACAAGAACAAGTCAAACATCATACAGCGCTACCATGTTCTATCAGATCAATTAGTTTAGGTATATCTGGGTTTGGTAAGACGCAGTTATGATTTAATCTAATAATGAGATGGCTTAAATGGGATGAATTACATTTAGTAGCTCCATCAGTTGATTCTACGATATAGAGATGCAATAATACGCATTAAGATTTAGCAGCAAAGAGGGTGGACAGACCAAAACTATTTCAAGCAAACCGAAACTATTTCAAACAAACCGAAACTATTTCGCAGACAAAAAAAAAGAAATCCTTTTGGATTTTACGCTACAGACTCGGCACAATTTGCGTTTTGGAGAAGAATTGTTTCAACCGAATATTTTATCAAGTCCGACACGATATCTTGATCTCGGGTCGTGCAAATTTATCGTTACAAATCCATGTGGTATTGACTGAGCGTGAGTAAAGAAATTTCTAAAGAGATTATAATCCATATCACCGCCGCACCAAGTCCGATGAATATTTCGTAGCGTATGTGTATCAACTCCGTTTTATACAGCAAGAATATTGCAGTTATCTCTGATCACTTTTGGTATTTGAGTGTATCGTTGGGTGACATATATCACATCGGTATTTTTATGCCTACCTCTGGAAAATATCCTAGCGGGATTCTTTTGATTGTCTAACATGACATCATCATATACAACTAAATTGTTAATATTTCCATCAATGTCATCGATGCTCGGTGCTTCCTCTATATCGGTTATAAACTCAATAATATCCTCATCGATTTCCGATTTCGCTTTCTCGTTAAAATCCTTTAACACCTCGTAACGTCGCTGATCGTCTACACTAGGGGCTAATAAAAACATCTTATCCCATTTCATCCATCTCGTTATTAAATTAAGTAGCAGTTGTGTATTGCCACTTCAAGATGTCCGATTATAATCATGTGAATAGAATTCGGTAGCGCTGCATGATGCTTAACTGCTTCTTGTGTTTTAGTTGCTGAAAAATCAATTACATTCATGTTATTATAATTAAATTATGGATATGTATTGTGTGAAATGTAAAAAGCGTACTGGCACAAATGACTTGACGACGATTACAACTAAAAATAACAGATCAGCACTTGCTGGTAAGTGTGTACAATGTGGTACCAAAAATTTTAGATTTGTTTCCCTTGATAAAATCAAGGATTTAAAAAAAAAACGAGGAGGTGATATTGCAGCCAAGTTAGTAAAACTCCAAGTAACACCATGGGCAAAATATCCAGGAGAAGAACACCTTCCAGGATATAGTTATTGTGGCCCCGGGACCAGACTCGATATCAGATTCGATGATCAAAACCAACCCCGACCCGGTGAAAACCCAATAAACGCCATTGATAAGGCGTGTCATGCTCATTATGTTGCTTATAAAAGCAGTAATCTGCAACATAGACATATCGCAGATGTGAAATTAATTCATGCGTTGAATTCTATCACTGATAAATCCTTCAAAGTAAAATTGGCTTCATGGTTGATAAATCGGCGATGAAAAGTAAATTGATGTTGGGTGCTGATAATTAATAACATCATGGAATCTATTTATTATTCTCCAAGAGGATACTGGAGGGGTAAATCAGCAATCAGTAAACTCGCTAGCGCCGCAATGGTGAAAAATACTACAGCAGCGGATTGGTTATTCAAACAGGCGATATGGCAAATTAATCTACCACCGCCTAAACAAATTAACTTCTCGCATTTTGATGTCAGCGCACCTAATTAGGTTCATCAGGCAGATATATTATTTCTGCCGCATGATGGTTTTTACAAGTATGCGCTAACCTTACTTGATGTTGCGAGTCGATACAAACAAGCAGAGCCGCTAAAGACAAAGTCATCAACTGAAGTGGCTTCTGCATTTGAAAGGATTTATCGACGAGGTCCTCTGTATTGGCCAAATTTATTACAAGTTGCTCCTGGCAAGAAATTTCAGGGTGCAGTGTTATCAACAATGAAGCATCATAATGTCACCATCAGACGAGGACATACTGCACTACATCGCGATCAGGCAATTGTTGAACGACTTAATCGGACACTTGCTGAGGGGTTATTTGGATATCAATACGCGAAGGAATTTATTCAGGATAAACGATCCCGTGAATGTGTTAAGATATTACCAGGCGTAATTAAAGCGTTGAATAATGAGATTACTCGAACAATCAACATCAAACCTAACAACGCGATTAAAAAAAGAATATACCTGTAAAACAACAAAATGATTTTTCAAAACAACCAATACTCTCCAATATCACTGTTAGGTATTTATATGAACCAGGAGAGCTCGACGGTGGCAAAAAAAAGAGCTACTGATCCTATTTGGAGTGTTACTGCACATAAAATATCTAGCATAACACAATTTACGGGTTGACCGCCAGTCTATAGGTTGGATTCAACTGCTCCTCAGCGGGGATTTACTCGTGGACAACTGCAAGTAATACCCGAGGATACTCAATTGCCACCGCGTGGTCTTAACTAGCACCTCTGCGTCTGTTTCACTCAAAACAAGTCAACATCACATTATTTCTGGTATGACCTACGCTGCTATTCTTTCTGTCTACGGTGAATTGGCGAGGATCTTTATCCGACCAGCGCCAACTCGTTATACAATTGCAACTCGCGCAGTGATTATTCTGTTGTTATTTTAGTGTGATTATTAATTCAGCATCAATATCAAATTCTCTGTTAATTCTTTATCCTGTTATTTATAACTAGAGAGTTTGTTTCTGATTATGTGAACGCTGACAATATCACCTATTGTAGTGTCATTAGCGTCTAGAACAACTCTTCGAAGTTGATTTATTCTCCGTACTCTGGATACTGCGAGATAAACTAAATTTGATCATTCGATGTGATTATCTATAATCCAAACAATCGTATGTGAAATAGTCAATCCCTGTAAAGAGTGTATTGTTGCTGCGTAACCTAGCGTCCACGGGGATTTATCAGCGCGCAATGCATCTTCGACGATTTTGATATCAACCAGCTCAATATCATTTAACACGAGAATCTGCTTTTCACGCTGCCTAGGAATATCAACTTCGATATTCTGTCGCCGTGTATCCTTGGGTCTATAACAGAGCGGTGTTGGAAATTTTTTCTTTATGCGTTTCAAATAACTTCATCTGAAGTGTGTCTCTGACTATTTTTCTACTTGCCACTATCAAATCGTTTGGTCTCCACGTTTCCCAAAAATCTTTTAATTTTTTTTTCGGAAATTATTTAGCGCGCTCTCTCACATTAGATTCTATCCGGTTGTAATCTAATTAGTTTCTTGAACTCCCGTAATTGTTCATCAAGTGCTCTATGATCGGTATTAATCTCTTCGTAATAGTCTACAGAATTCTTCAACCAATCATGTGGGGATAAACCGACAAATGGTGGTGGTTGGCCATGATCGCCGCACATTATTACTGCTGTATTCGACAGTAACAACCACTCGAGAAACTAATACATCTAGCGACACTGTGCATATCTCATCCCAAATTATGACTTCAGAAATAAATTTCTCACCCTTTCGATCAGGAGTCCATTCGTCACCTTTCCATCGAAATAAACTGTGATAAGTGCAAGCATTCACCCCTCGCTCTTTCGTCTCTCTTTCTAGTCTGTGGGTCGGTGTTAGCACAATCATGTTTGATTTGGAAACGCTAGCGTTTCTACGAAATAATTCAATCGCACTAGTCGTCTTTCCTGACCCACCACAGCCGTTTAAGTAAACGGTTTTATATCTGTATATTGGATCAGATATCTGCGGTGCATTAGATAGTTCTGATATCTGATCGTTTTTCAAGTAATTATTTTCAATCGTAACATCTGCTGATTTGAAATAATCATGCAGCATTTCCCATTTAATTCTCCATGATCCCCAACTCTCGTCGGAATTAATGAATTCGGCCACTACGCTGCTGTGTTTCATGTCTATGTAAAATGAATCAGTGGCGACTCTAACTGCGGTGTCAGGAAATCTATTTATCATCGAATACAGATTAATAGAAGCAACTAATGAAGAAATAATATTTCAATCAATGTACGAAGCCGGAAAATATTTCGATATTTATATTCCCTCAGTACGATTTGTTGCAGAAGGGGTATATCGATCTTCTTTTTCAAAGCGTTTTAAGAATAGGATTTAATTTTCGTATGTCTGAATCGTGTTTTGTACATATTTTATATAACACCAAGGGAGATAACTCGTATGGGTATATCACGGCTTATGAAAGAGTTACAGATCTCAATGGGTTTTTAGAAACATCGCGTCATCTGATTTCTGATTGGCTGGTTATAATTGTCATGATTCTCAACAGGATAATCAATTATTTCTTTTTTGTAAGAAAACGAATCAAATACGCAGTGTTTACAAACAATTGTATTCTTTTTTTTAGTGTTTTTTCAAGTTTTCGGTGTTGCTTCAGCGTTGTCAATAATCAGTATTAGTACACGAAAGATATATAGATCACACACCTCATTCTTTATTAATTTCCTCCAGTTTGTATTAGTTACATAAATAAGCGAAATTTCTCTATATATATTGGGCTTTAGCTCGAAACTCAAGCGCAAAACCAAACCACACCGTCGCACGTGGTGTGAATGTTTTTCACATTCAAACTAGGTTGATTTTGTAGGTTTGGTTTTGCGCTTGAGCGTAGGGATGCCCGTCATTCATCGTAATTTATCATCCATTCATTCATTGTTGTGTTGTATAGTTCTGTCCTGTCCTTTATCATTCATTCATTCATTCATTCATTGTTATATGTTCTCTGCTGTCCTATTATCCATTCATTCATTGTATATACCCATTCAATGTGTATATAATACCACGCCATTGACGTCATTCATTGTATATATCCATTCATTGTACAACAGCCATATACACTCGATTTGGGGTTGTTTTGTATATATGTATATATGTAAATGTGCTGTCTATTCATTGTACAACCGTCATATACACTCGATTTGGGGTTGTTATGTATATATGTATATATAATTGTCCTGTACTGTCCATTCTCCAAACATATCCTCTTGTTGGTCTAACCCGTTATTTGACGAATTAGACCTAGTCGCGGGGAATATGCTTCGTGATAGCTCTGGGCCTGGTTAGATGTTAAGACACCTGACTAGACCCTATGAGATGTATTGTCGTATATATGTAACCTCTGGGCATCTCCGATGTAAATAGCACCGGAGGGGTTCCAAATGGGGTTCATCATATATAATCGCATAATATCCCCGGACGTGCTAAGATGACAAACACCTTATCATGTCCGGGGTCAACATATCATCATTTATAATCGCATAATATCTCTGGACGTGATAAGATGACAAACACCTTATCGCGGGCAGAGTTCATTTTTGAAAAATATATTGGAAATATGTAATGATTATATAATATGAACTCTGAAAAATATCAATGAAATCATAACCGAAATTTCAGATTTGAAATCTCGAAAAATACAATTGTCAGATGGTTGAAATTGCAATCAAATTATTTCAGACTATCAGGACACCGAATTCGGTGTTTTGAATAACAAATACATGCTGCCGAAGAAGTACGCGTTAATAAAAAGAATCCAGAATTCTATCCGTGACTCTCTTGTATTCTGTAATGACGTCAGTGTGTTTGTCCCGTTATTTACCATCGTGGAGCAAGTAAGGAGGAAACTGGGCCGGAAGTATGAGATCAAACGAGAGGTTAATTCGAAAAAAAGAAATATAAGAGCGCTAATTGAACAACATGAAAAAGCTCCTTTGGATGCCCCTGTTGTATAAGTTGAGATTTGACAGTATACAAATCCAAACAAGTATGTGAATCGACACATGTATAAATACTTCCTTGATGAATGAATTCTTACTCAACAGGTGTGCGCTGAACCATAAACGTGGTTTTTAGTCAACAAAACAATAGCGGTTGAAATTCTATACTGGTGTATATCAATGACGCGTTTTACTATAACTTCCTCGTAGTAAATATTATTTTTAATACTGAAATATTTTATAAAATACTTTTTTATTGATTTTTTTTGTCTATTTCTTGTCCGTTTTTAGTGATTTTTGCCTGTTTTTCATTGATTTTTATTACATTTTATGCTATTCTGAGGGCAAAAACCCCCGGAATTCATTTAGAGAAAATCAACTTTTCAATGAAATTTTCATCAATGATGACTAGCAATGACCAAAAAACGACCAGCAATGACTAAAAACGGACAAAATCGAACAAAATCGATGAAAAATCACGCTTTTTTTCAGTTGGGTAAAACCCCCAGGAATTCATTTCGAGAAAATCGATTTTTCAATGAAATTTTCATCAGCGATGACCACAAATTGGTTGATTGTTTAAGGTTACTATCACCGCATTTAGATCGTACATTAGTTGGAAATTGCTTTACTGTTTCAATAATGGTAAACGAATCATTAACGACCAGACTGGCGAGAGAAAGATTAGTTGCTATTAAGAAGTTCCTCCCTGTACGTGACGCTGTACGGAAAAAACTACAAGATAGACAGAGTCTTCAGACTGGCTTCAGAGAAGGAACTGAACAATTGTTTAAGCCTATAACCACGGCAACGAAGGGGGTAATATCAGCTACTGAGCGAGCTATATACGGAGATATCCCTGAAGGTGGGACAAGAAAAGAAGCCCCTCTTCTTCCTGTACTCGAAAAATAACAGAAAGATCTAAACAAACAAAAAATCTTTAAAAACACTTCCTGGTGATATAATAACTGCTGCAAAGCGACAAGAACAAAAATAACGACAACTTCAAGAAGAAGTTAAACGATTAGGTGATATTGATATTTTCTCACCGCCACCTGATCCAGACGAACAACATGGCGCTGTTGCAAGAGAAGACTATTCACCTGAAAATATATTTACGGCTGATGCGATAAATAGAATCAGAGGAATCAGAACAGACTCTGAATTAGTTAAATTTACTACAGATAATTTAAAAGACAAGTCTAGAGATTTTATAAAAGACAAAGACACCTGGGCGAATAAAGTATTTTTAGCAAACCGCAGTAAAACTAAAGTAACAAAAGAAACAAGTCATGATTTCGCTAAATTTCTAGCTACAGTAAGAGGTGTCGCACAACCACCACCATCATATACAGCAGACCCGATGCCAGGTGAAATACAAATAATGGCAGAAGCTGATTCTGAAAAAGTTGCAACTGGTACAACTAAAAAAACATCCGAGAAGGGATTTTCGAGTGGAATTCCAAGGGAAATTTCAGTTAGTGGTCTAGTTAGTTGTCCTGGTAATATTCTCAGTGATATAGCACGATTAGAAGTACTCATCGGAGGGAAACGAGCTGGAAATAACTCACCGGAAATAATTAATGAAGCAGCTGACATCTGCAGGTGGTTATTTCAAAGTGGCATCATGGATATCAAAACATATCGAGATTTCATTGACGAGTTAGCCGAGCATCATGGTTATCACAGTGATTAATCTGATGACTTCGTCGAAAATCCGTAGGATTTTTGCGATTAGATAAATATCATTTAAATAAGATGATCATACACTACAACCATGATAAACCAACCAGTGTCTATGTAGTAAACTCACGATTGCCTGATAATAGAGCGTACTATGGTGATGGTCTCGGTGATACCATTGCAGGGTTATTTGCAAGAATGGCTCCAAAAGTAGCGCCGCTAGCAAAACAATTATCAATGAAAGCCACTGATGTTATTATTGATAAGGGTATTAGCGCTGTTGGTGATGTTGCCGGGAAGGCATTTTCAGCCTCGAAAGATAAACTTACAGCGTTAGTTCGACGGCGAAAGAAACCACCAGCGCGTTTGGGACCACTACCATCTACAGCGGCGATGCCTGCGAGTGTTAGTAAAATAATAAATAACGCAGTAGATAAAAAATTAGCGTCGCTGGCGACTTCGTTGACAACTCCATCATTGACCGCAAGTGACCAGAATAATATAACCGCAAATATGATAGCGGGAAGCGGTTTTAAAAAAAACACGATGTGGTCGACTACGATGATTTAGAGCAACGAATATATAATAAAATGTTCAAACGGTCACCTGATACAGCGTTTGATATGGGCGCCCCAGTGCTCAAGGATGATTCCGTACGTGATTATCAATACTATTCTTATCACGGAGTACAAACAGATCTCCGATCAAGAATCGAACTTCATGTTCATGATACCAGTAAATACTTTCTACCGTGTGAAGTGTTTATCGAACTAGAAGGAGAACTTGTAACAAATGATGCTGCTAATACACCATATGACAATAATCCAACTATCCGAATTGGTTTTGTTAGTAATGGTATCATGTCGCTATTTTGAAAGTGCAAGATACCTCATCGATGGAAGAGAAATTGAAGCTATTGAACGTGAGGTTGATATTGCAACAACAATAATCGGGTTAGCAAGATATTCTGATGATTATACAAGATCGGCAGGTCCATCTATAATGTTTTCTAAGGATATTACTGACCACGCTGAACACGTCCAGTATTCTAGAGTAAAGGCAGCAAATGCTGCTACAGTTAGTCCAGCACCAGCCGGATATGTAAGACCAGCTGATACCTTTGATGTCATAAATAATGTTCCTAATTACAACCTAGGGTTTGCAACACGTGTAGCAACGTTGCAGGGACAGCGTCGACGGTTTTCATGCGCGATTCCACTGGATCATATTTTCGGATTCTGTAGAAATGTCCGAAAAGTAATCTATGGGGCGAAGCATACAGTAGTACTCGTGAGAAAGGGTACTGATGATAATGCAATCTGGCGTGATACTGGTGTTCGTGCCGGTAAAGTCATTTTTTTAATAAAACTATCACTGTGGATGCCAGTACTGACTCCGTCAATCAAAACAGAAGAACGATTATTATCATTTATGGATACAGGAGGAAAGTCGTTGCTAAGTTGGCTATCAACAACAACAGACATCATGGATTCTTATATTAATGGTACACTTCCATGGCTCCTGGCATCAAAACAAGGTGTTTCAGCTCCGCGTCATATATTTGTTCCGCTACAGAACAGGGATAGATTAGACTCTCAAGAACGCAGCCATATGATATTTGATCAAATTGGGTGTAATGAAGTATCATTGAGAATAAACGGAAAGCAGGAACCATCCGAGGATATACAACTTGATTATAATACCAACCATATTGCGCGCGTGTATCATGATCTGTTGTCATATATGGGACGCGATCAAAATGTTGATACTGGCCTGCAAATATCACAGTTGGATTTTAAAAATCTATATCCGATCTATTGCTTTTCACTGGAACATCTTGATTTAACAAGACAATCCGTACTTGATATACACTTTAGAACTCGTGTAGCCCGTCCTGGTGGTATTGCTAATTATAGGGCGGTTGCTGTCATTCTCAGCGACAAATCAATGCTACTCGAAGGTGTTGGTGGACGAATGAGAATCGTTGATGCACCAGTGGAAAACATGTAACAATTAGATCAATCTATTATTGTATAATCTCATATAGTCATATTAGTGTTACGTTCACTCCCGGTCAGCTCAAGAAATTACAATCAGAATCGGCTAAAAAATGTGGAACCACAATAACGCTGAAACATAATCAGATGTCTGGTGGGGCAAATAAATTGTCACTGAGAACTCGTAAGATAAATGATTTCAATGACGCGCTTTAAGATAAAAAAGGTGTCCAGGTTACACTCTCTGCAGCCGCGATCAAAAGCATGATAAAATCAGGGGGCAAATTCCCGTTGTTAGCCGCGATTCCAGCGTTGATCGCGGCAGCGGCCCCAGCGGTGCCTAAAGCGGCGGAGTTATGAGCCGTTGGTACCGCGGCAGGAATGGCACTAAAGAAAGCAACTGGACAGGGATATAAAAAAAGAAACGAGGAAAGGGTCTAAGACTACCGGGAAATCCGCACTCGTGGTACAAAGGAAGCGGCCTGAGAATCCGAGGAATGGTTTATTAACACCAATGTCAAATTTCGATTTACTCGATGCTGCTAAAAGCACTCGCGATTAAAAACTTCAGAGGTGTCTTTATGAAAGATCAGTTGCCGGCACAACAAAACAGCGTTGAAACCGGTATCATTAATCTCGATAACAGCACCGGACCTGGTACTCACTGGGTTGCATACGCGATTGATCCGCGCGCAATGGTCTATTTCGATTCATATGTATTAGCGCCACCTAAAGAATTCATGCGTTATATAAACCGCTTAAACACCCCTTGTTGGTATTCTACGCTACCAACACAACAAATGAATGACCCACCAATATGCGGCAATGAAGTATTGAATGTCCTTGATGCTATTTCAACATCTGAAAAAAACCCTCATCGGGTCGTAAATGAATACACAAGTAGTCGCCTTTTAGAAAGAAATTATATAGAATAATATGATTGATATTTGGGTACGACCTCTATCACCGTCGAAGAAACCCGATGCCGATGGCACTGCATCCGATGATATAAAAATAATAGAAGATGAAATAGCCAAAACGTTGAACATAGCAAGTGTTGATCCTAATGAAATAGTTGTATTTCAAGATCGTCAGGGTAAATTGAAAACGAGCAATATTTCCCTTGATGATATTTTTGTTAAACAACGAGACGCAGCCGAAGGCACTATCGCGGTATTTTCCGATCAGGGTAAACTCAAACCGGGCGTACTTATTTCAACTATTGTGAAACGAATTGACGATTTAGAACCATTAAAAACACTACGCGATGAATACAACGATCATATAACTAAATTCGATCGGTTTACTGAATTACAAAAATTCATCGTGGACAATATTGATAAACCCGTAGTAGATTTTTTTGGGTAATCCACCAGTCACCACACTGAAACTCACGGAGATAAAAACAACTATGCTGAAATTTGCAACACTTCAATCCAAATATGAAGAACATGTAAAACAGTTTTCAGCTTTTCGTAAAAGCATCGTAGATACATTTCTTGGAACCACATTCGATAAACTCGACATAAAACTCCCTGATATTAAAAAATCCATCGATGAGATGAAAAACTTCACCGAGGCAATTAAAAAAGAGAATGATAGAAGTCATTGAGAAAAAAAAATTCCTCATGAGAAAACCAACAACGTAGTATACACAATTCAACACGGATCGTTTGCATGGACACCTACAAAACAACATTTTACATACCACTGCGGCCGTCAAAGGTATTTATCGATTACCACAAGTGACACCGACTCAATTTAATATATCATCGTCGAGTTCAGCTGGAGTCAATAATACAATATCAACAATCATCGACAAGGATACATCTGAACAGTTCACAATAGAATCCACAGATAAGAATTTAGCCAGGGTTTCAGTAACATGGTACGTGGAATTCGTAGTGGATTTAAGTAAACAATTAAACCGCTAGCGGTTTCAATTGAATTCACCGGTGAATTAAAAATAACATGGCATCACTGATGATCTCATCGACTCAATGTCGATATAACACCGTCAAAGAATTTCAAACGTAACTCAAAACTCTTTCTGAGGAGTGCCGAATAAAAATGAAAAAATACCGACGAAGAATCACCGCCATCGATGTAGCTGTATACTCACTGTCTCGAGTAATCGCCGGAGCTGGTATTACTATATCGTCGCTCCGGCGGTTGTTCCGATTTGTATAGCTGCGATGTCAACCGCCGCAGGAATAGCCTCCGCGATAGCAAAAAAAATATCATCGTATTCTCAACAAAAACTAAAGGATTACACTGTTAGATATGCTGCGGTATATCGCGCGTACTCGCAATAATCTAAGTTGATAGCGTCGTCGCTCGACGACACGACAATAACCGAGGATGAGTTTTCGAGAATAGGTCAGTTGCACGAGTCAACTATGTTGGAATTAGAGCGCGACAATAATAATAACAATGACAACACCGCAAGAACTACTTCAACGAATAATGGAGAACACAACCCCGGTGAAAAGAAGCATGATCTCAATAACATCAACCAATCCTGAATTCAGTGTGAATTTCCCTACTCCGATTCCCTTGATGGAGATAGCGCTGGCAAAACTACGAGTATACCATAGTTGGCCTAACATCAGATCGGTAGCATTTGGTGGTCAACAACCGAATAATTCCTTGGTATTCGCGAATAAGAATAAAGAAGACGGAACTCCAGACTGGAACGTTGTTTCGTTGCCATTTGGGTCCTACCAAATTGAACAAATCAATGCCGAATTTCAGCGTAGATTTAAATCCATTACTGGAACAGAATCGAAAATCGCTATAACGGTTCACGAGCCGACACTATCATCTGCCATTGAGATCAACTCACCTAGTTATGTAGTAGATATCTATCAGAGCTCAATCAGAACAATACTGGGTTGGCCTGAACTACCACCTCGGGGAGAAACCGTTAATTTACCACCTGAACCACAAAAATCTGATTATATTTCAACTAAGGAGGATTATCACGATTATCGTAAGTTTTATAGCGACGGTAGGATATTTCAAAACAGTTTAGGTTATTATGCTGAACCAATGAATCATTCTGATTTCGCTCATGATTTTTTTTAGCTAGAAGGATCAGGGGATGATAAGTACTATGTAATAAAGGAATTCAACATGAACAAACAATTCACGGATATGAATTCCAGTTTTGAAAGATTGAAAAATAACTTCATAAAAGAAATTAGTAAAAACCCACCTAACCGAGATGAAGCCATCAAATACATGGAGGTGTGTAATAAAATTAACGCAGACATGAGAGTTTTCAATTCGCGATTTTTTCGATTTATATTAGATCATAATAATCCTAAAACAAGAACAGAATTTGCAAAGAAATTTAATATACGCATAGAAGATATCCTCCCCGATTTTAAGTTGCCAGGCTATAATGCACCAGAACTAAAAAAAAATCTCTCAATGATGCCATTGACGTTGGTTTCAAAAGAATACATGACGCATGAAAAAAACAGCACCACAACAAACAACTATCCTGACACATAATAATGACCCTGATGGCGGTGGTAGGCATATCGCTCCTCAAAATGTGAATATATCCACGGCTATTGCATTGAATTTAGTATTTGATGTTATCGAAGGAAGTTATCAAATAAATCTCGAGCGATCAAATCAAGCTCAGCAGGAATATATTTTATACTCATTTTCCCCAACAGCTCCTCTAGGATTTCTAATCATTGAGGATCCATCTAATCCAGTCAATATGCGATGTCATAATGATTCGTTAACAAGAATTAATTTCAAACTCTCTGACCAATCCAATAATCTGATTGATTTACGAGGTGAGGTCTTACAAATTAGTCTGTTTGTAAAATCATAAATTGCTAGCAATTTCAACAAGAATTGTTAACCCAGCAGCAGAGGGGGGCGGGGCGACAACAAATCTGCACCTAGGTTGGTAAGAATTTTTTTTTCGTTTGTCGTAAGAGGTCTTTTCTTTACAAATATTTGCCTAAAAAGTTTGTCCGATACGCCCCCTCTGCTGCTTCTATATAGGAATAAGCATAAATTCACATGTTGCCAAGAGGCTAAACTTTTTTTAAGCCTAACAGAAAATACAACTCTTACCTAATCCACCAATCATAGCTTGTGTTGTTGTTTATTTCTAAATGCAATGTTCCCTACACCTTAAGCTCCACCTGCCTGGACTTGCGCAATTGGTACCGTTATACCTGCATCTCCCTTCTTAAAAAGTTTTGCTCCCTTAACTTGCTTGCAGGCAGAATGTTAATATACATTCATATTTAGCTGATATAGTCTTTCAGATACACAGGTTTCTTGACACTTCTCCCTCTAGATGTCTGAGAGTTGTCTGGAGATTCGCTATTATTATTCACCGGTTGTTGTCCGTTCATCTTTGGTCTAGACTTGGTCCGAGATGTAATCTTTGCACCTATATTGGCATTTTCAATTTCTTGTGGTACATGAATTTCTGTATCTGTTTTGCATGCTTCAGACAGCATGAGTCTTTCTGGTGTTTGCGATTCCGCGGGTGTTGGGTGTAGATCCTGAATATCAGGGTCTATGAAATTTTCATTTGTAGCTCGCAGATGCTTTCTGTTCCTGCGATACACAATACCATCTTCTGTCCGAATCTTGTAAGAGCAAATATCAAGTTTCCCCTCTACATATGCCTTGCGCCATGTACCATGTTTGTCACTGGGTTTAACCCTAACAACATCTCCAGTGTTTAAAGGTTGTAACTCCTTTGCACTCCTATTGTAGTATTTTTCTCGTTTCCTTTTGTTTACCAACAACTTAGATATGGTACTTTCCTGTGACTGTGACCTTGGCATTAGGAGTCTTTTTGTCATTGGCAGTAAAGTTCTTGTACGCCTATTAAACATGCGTTGTGCTGGTGACGAATGCAATCCTTCCATTGGTGTATTCCGGAAGTCCAGTAGTGCGAGGTAGGGATCTGATCTAGACTGTACTGCTTTTCTCATTAATCTCTTCACTGTTTTAACCGCGTTCTCTACTCTTCCATTTGATTGAGGGTATCCTGGTGAGCTAGTTTTGTGTTTGAACTCGCAAGTACGTGCAAATAATGAAAAAGCTTCCCTGTGAATGGTGGTCCATTGTCTGAACAAGTTCATCCGGTATTCCATATCTGGCCATGTGAGCTTTCATTTGTTTGATGACTTCTTTGGCAGTCTTATTATAAAGTCTATCAACTTCAACAAAATTTGAATAATAGTCTAATGTGACAAGATAAGCTTTGTTGTTAAAATCACATAGGTCTACAACTATCTTCTCCCATTGCCTTTTAGGCACATCGTGACTTATTGGTGGTTCCATCTGCTGCTGAGAAGAATATGCATTTATGCATTGCATGTTTCACACTTTGCAATATATATTTCTATTTCACGATTCATGTTTAGCCAATATATAGCTTCTATGGCTCTTCGCAGACAGCCTTGTATTCCTATATGACTGGAGTGCAGCCTTTCCATTATCGAACATTTCAGTGTGGCCGGGATCACTACACGGTCACTTTTGAAAATCAGGCCATTCTGTAATGTCAGTTCCTCTCGAAAAGGAAAGTATTACTGTAGTTCTTGTGGAAGTATCTTTTTCTCTTCTGGCCATCTTCTCTTGAACGACTCTTTTCAACTGTCTTAACTGAAAATCTGTTTCAGTTTCTCTCTGAATCTCAGCGATGCGTTCCATAGAAACTGGTAGATACTCAACCATGCTCACACTTTCTATTGCTTTCTCTGTGAATGAGCAAGTATCAACATCAAACACACTATCGCTATTCCATACTTTCTTGGTACGAGGCAAATATGCACGACTCAATGTATCAGCCATGTACATCTGTGTACCTTGCTTGTAGCCTACAATGAGGTGAACTTTCTACAGTTTTAACAGCATTCTTTGCAGCCGCTTTGGTACACTAACTAAAGTTTTCTTGCAGATTATTTCAAGTGGTTTGTGGTCACTTTCTATGACTACTCATCTCCAGTAGACGTAGTTCTCAAACCTTTCCATTCCAAAAACTATTGCTAGTAGCTCTTCCACGATTTGTGCATAATTTACCTAAGTCACCGTGAGTGCACGTGAGGCATAGACATCTGGGTGCCCCTCTTGCAGTAAACAAGCCGCTAGCCCCGTTTCCGACGCATCACATTGAAGTGTCCTTTTCATGGTCAAAGTACCTTCACACTGGTGCTGATGTCAATATCTCTCTAATTTTATGAAGGCATTTGTCATGAATTTGATCCCAATAAAACTCAACGTCCTTCTTGATCAACTGTCTTAATGGCTCGGTCACTTCTGATAGCCTTGGAGCAAACTACTGCACATAGTTCACCATACCTAACAGTCACTGGACTGCCTGTTTATCCGTCGGTGTAGGCATTTCTTTGATCGCCTCTACCTTTGCACTGTCAACCGTCAAGCCGTCTGCAGAGATCACATGTCCCATCAATGTGACTTCCTTCTGCCTCAATTTCATCTTATCTTTGTTCAATTTAACATTGTTTTTTGCTACATCTCTCAAAAAGTTCACGAAGCTTTCTGTCGTGATCCTCTGTGGCCTTAGCATCATCTTCGGCGCTAGGGCTGTCAAAAACCACGGAAATCATACCCGGGTACCCGTTGCGCCGTTTAACGGGTACCCGGGTACTCGTTAGAACATGAAAGACATGTACAACCCTTGAGTAAAATTTTTTTTTGCCCCATTAAATTACGCGTTACGCATAAACGTATATGGTTTACGCTTTTTCGGTATATCCACCTTCCAAAAATCTCGTTTATATTAACATTCCATTAATCCCACAGACCGTATTTTAGAAAAGACCGCTTTACATAACTATAATATCCGAGTACGCTTGTCCGTGGACTTGTACATTCCTACAGTAACATGTTCTATTTATAGCAAACCTTGTTCTACTTTCCCCTCGAATTCTATGTATAGCATCTCTATGCCTTAGTGAGGAGAGAACAGACTATATTTATTTATGTAGCTACTATATAATATGTCCAAATTATATGTACAACAACTTTTGGAAATTTGCTTATTGTCGATATCACGTGACTGTATGACCTAGGTTGCGAGATTGTGTAGTCACGTGACTAGGAATGCAAATAGCAAGATCCGGGACAAATTTCAGGAATGCTGTACTTTCCTCTCGTCTGTTAGCAGATTAAAGGCATAACAAATGCTATGGTCACGAATTTTGAGAAAATAAATCATATTCCTATCGATTTCATGCTGGTATATCTGGATGAAAGATCATTGAAGTTTGCTGGGCCGGCATGTAAGCTGCTACTCATGCCGACATCAAATGGTGTCGGCGAATTCCAACTTTTTGATAGGAAATGCGCTCTGACCCTACACCCCAACTTGAATGTCCAACTATTAAAAATGGGGTGGCAAGGGTCAGAGGAAACTCGGACTACTCAGACCAGTGTGCTGCTGATGATATATGATATTTTGATAGTGTTGTCGACAACTTATTTTTGTGAACGGATACTCGTCATTATGTTTTCAATACCCGGGTTTTTCGCTACGGTCGGGTACCCGAGTATCCGGGTACCCGTTGACAGCTTCTTCACCACTTCCCCAAACTAGAATATCATCATGAATTGCTTTCACGCCTTGAATCCCTTCCAAAGCTTCATAAATTCTCCTCTGAAATTCTTCTGGCGCTGGTGCTATACCAAATGGCATTCTCCTCCATCTGTATCGTCCCCATGGCGTTCCAAATGTGGTTAGTTTGCTAGATTCCTCATCTAACTTAACATGCCAAAATCCATTTTTTTGCATCCACAACAGTAAAAGTTCTCGCCCTGCTCAGATCTGGCAGACCATCTTCTATTGTTTGTTGGAATTGGGTAATGGTTTTTTTTCAAGATGTTATTTAGAGGTTGTGGGTCAATGCACAGCCTATTTTCTTGTTGTCCTTCATAACCACCACCATGCTAGAAATCCAATCTGTTGGTTCTTTCTCCTTAGTCAATATTCCAAGTTTCACAAGTCGTTGAATTTCTGCCCTCAATCTCGGCTTAACAGCTAATGGAATTTTCCTCACTGGTAGTTTTACAGGTTTGGCTTGTTCTGTCAGTTCAAGGTGGAGTTCTCCTTCCAAGAGACCTTCTCCACTTAATATGCCTTCATATTCCTGTATGAGGTTTTGTGTTGTCTCTACTGCCATGATGTGTTGTTTATTTATAGTAATAAGTTTCTTCTTCTGCACTGCTTGGGCGGCAAGTAGGGGTCTTGCCTTCCCTTGTACAATTACAAACTCTAAGATGTAATTTTTTTTATTCTTTGGATTTGTAATGTGTAATTTTCTTTTACCCAAGGATCTTGTTTCACTGTTGTTATACATAACAAGTGTCACATTGTTCTTTTCCAGGTGCTTCAGTTTGTCATCATAGCATATTGTCTTATAATCTGTTTCAAAGATTATGTTAACTGTTGAGCCACAGTCTAACTGGAAATTTATCTGACTCTTTCCTAAAGTCATTTTGGCAAACAATGTTTCTATCCCATTCACTTTTTCTCCTGTCAACACAAATGCATCACTATCAAGACTTGAATCATCATCTATAACTTTAAGCCCTTCTTTCTGTTTGTATTTCTTTTGGTGTGCTTTCCATTTTGGAGTTTGCACTTTACTGTAAAATGGTTCTTTTACCCACACTTTGCACATATTTTCCCTACGGCCGGGCAAGCTTCTTTCTTTGCTTCATGTTTTTTTTCCGTAGTAGTCACACTCTCTTTGCAGCTGACTTTACTTTTTTGACTTTTCAATCTTCTTTTGAGCTAATGCCGACACTCTTTCCTGATTCATAGCATTCATTTGTTCTTGCGTTTTTTTGTTTGCTCGACAAATATCTATGCAAGTTTTTAAGGTTAACTTCTTGTCTCGCAACAGTTTTCTCCTGGTGCTGTTGTCTCTTATTCAAATTACCATTCTGTCTCGCAACCGACTGTCCTCTAAATCACCATAATTACAAGTTTGGCGAAAGCACAGAAAGAAATGGATATTTTTATTGTGCCATGGTAAAATATGCTTAGTAGCATAGATATTGCTAATTATCAAAATGTTAAACACATCACAATGTACATAAAATATATTTACTGCGGATTCTTGAATATAACTGGCTTAAGTCGGAAATTAGAAGTCACAACGAGAATAAACTATAATGGTTTGAACTACCGAGGGGTGCGGACTGGTGTCTTCCCTTGTGGTATATTGTTACAGGTTAGACCCTGATTCATGGACGGATCGATACTCCTAATTTGCTTTGTAACGAGCCCATGTGGTTTGCGCTAGTGACCTTAGCGCAGCGACGTAGGCATCAATGCTCTCGCCTGCTTCCTGTTGTCGACAATTGAAATTGTACCGTTCATATGTTTCATTTGTTTCTCCTATAGAGTACGTTTCAAATTTCTCCAGCACTTTGTCAGGTTTATCTTTGTCTCCATCATTCTCAAATGTGAAAGTATCGAACAGCTCTATGGCGCCTGGCCCTAAACATGTAAGGAGAGTGGCTATTCGAAGCTTTGGCGCTTTTTCTGCCAGCCCCGTAGCTACTTCATAGTTCACCCAGACTCTTTTGAATTTTTTCCAGTTCGCAGAAAACTTTCCCCGAAGTTCCAGTTTCGGCGGAAAAGGTATTGATGATGTATGCGAAGTTGCCACTCTTCTGACACCATGTAACGTCTTTCTATGAACAAATTCAACGAAGAAGACTGGTCTGTGCTCAACACGTTTTATTCATTCAGCTCTAGCACATGTTGCACCGTTCTGTGTTTTCTTAAAAGAGAGCTACAACAGTAATAAGGGAAGAATCTCGTACAACCTTACTGTGGACTAATACATGTACGTATTACGTTACACAGGTCACGATATCGTGTAGGCCTTGATAAAATCTTCGGTTAAGAAATCGTAGCTAGTATGAGATAAAATGATGATTTAATTACTCAGACGAAAAGAGCAGCAGAAAGGGTAAAACCTGAATGAAATGTCTGGGAGGGTAAACAAAACATATATGCACGTTTTTTATTTAAGAAAACAACACTAACAATAAAATATAAAGTAACAAAACGAGCCAACTCAATTAGAGAAAATCTCGGTTAGTTAGAAGCGTCCGTTTGGCGTTATTGACCTTGTATTTTTTTATTTTCGTAGGAAGCTTTATTTTTCAAGAATGAAGTTTCAGCAGAAGGTCTGTTCACCCTTTCTGCTGATAGACCTTAGACCCAAAAAACTGATTATATTTGTGTTTCATTAGACGAAAATAAAGCGAACTATGCAGTCGCAATATAAAACATTAAACAAAAAGCTGTCCAGTAGATCTCCAAATTAAATTCTGTTTCCGTTTTAGAAGAAATGTAAAGACAATTTCGAGATATATGGGAACCTATGTTGGCGACAAAAATTAGCACCATATTAATAAAATGGAAAAATCAATTGAAATGGGATCGTCTGAGTATTATACAGCAATCTTTCGCACAAACAAATCGAATTAAACCATTTCAGTTGCTTGGTTGATACAAAATATTATAATGGAAAGGTGGAAATTACTAACATATTTTGATATTGATAGAGTGTCAGTGGCCTGCGATGTATTGACTGCTTAAACATTTCAAAACAAGAATGTCCACCGACAGGGGATGTCTTCCAAGCCCTACTAGGTATAATAAATTCTAAATCTCCGACATGGAGGCCTTTCAAAATGGATGCAGAAGCCGATCTGTCATATGTACCAAGGAAGTGTACCCAGTGGACAACGTTTAGAAATTAGATGTAAGGAAATACCAGTCAACATAGCCCACCCAACTGAGAATCACTTACTGGGGCTACTATATCCACTCAACACGGGTAAGGATGGTGACCATGACCGTTACAATAGGCACAAAAACGCCGAACCGTTTTTTTTTATTTTTACAGCACAGGCTTCTTATCTACGCTATGGTACAGGGATTGTGTCTACTGCCGGAGGTGCAGAAAAGTATCAAGCTCCAATGGAGTGCCAAAATCCAATACAAACCGAGAAAGACACGAGATACCTATGCCACAAAGGCAGATAGTAATGATAAATCAAAAAAGGAACTGGATGGAGTGGGCCTAAGAGGCAGTCCTAGACTAAGAGTAGTAAATGAAATTTTATGTGGTGGATTACAGGTGGAACAAACATAAGAGTGGGACGAATGGGCAGAACCAAGAAGGAGTCAAAAGTGGTAAAAGGGAAACAAGAAGCATACAAAGTGAAGATCTTCCGTGATGCCAGCATCACAATTACAGTACCTTATTACATCCTGGAAGAGTTGAATTTCCAGGATGTAAATGCGATAGAAATACAGGAATGTAGCCTTTCTTTGGTAGAAAAGTCCAAAGCTCTGTACTACGTCCTGGAAGAACAAAACTTTCAGTACGAAGAGGTGGTGATAGAAATATGGGATCAAGCCTTCCTCTGGAGAAAAATCCCGATAAAGATTGAGAGGAACAAAGTGTTCATATGACATCAGGCGAGGAGGTATCTTGGTTAACGGGAATAAACACATCTACTTCGACCCTTATGCGGTCAAAACGGAGATACGCAACATTTACAGAATGGCCGTTCAGAGAGCATCTTGATGAGATGTTATCAAAGCAGAGTTAACCACAAAGAGCGAGGGGGTCATCTTTGTCTCGGATGACTCTGTATCCATCGATAGTAGAAAGGAAATTAAACAATCACAGTTTGAGTAAGGCATTGGAAGCCTATGAAATTACGGCTAATTATCAGGTAATAAGATAATTTCGCTTATTTTGTATCAGACGTTTTAGCAAGCTCAGGTGTGCCTGTGGCGTGAGTTACTGCTACTATTACTCCAACTACTATTTTTACTACTATTACTCCTACTAATTTATTTCACTGTTGTTCGTTCGTAAGTATCTAAGCTAGGATTAATAAGTTACGAATATTTTATTTTTTACTGGATGGTACATTCATATAAATTCAAATATAAATCTAGTTTAAACATAATAATTCATATGTGCAAAATGTACAAATTTAGAGACACGTGTACAACTAATTAATGTTGACTGTCATAGTCCAGATCAGGCCAACACAAAATGATTGGGTATACATCGTTTTGTTCTTTCCATACCCATGTGACCCACAAGAGCTTGTCTCAAGGTGCCGGCTCCATTATCATTTGTCATAATCCTGATGATACAACAATTTGCTCCTCTCCATGCAAACATTCGTCAGATTGCCATTGACGTCACAATATATTATTATTCCTTTCAAAGGACCCTTCACTTATATTTTTTTATGGAAATATCTGCAGTCTGTAGCCTCGATAACCAGTCCATGCTTGGTCAATGGTCAAAAGTTTGTTAAGTTCAATCAATATCACGACGCTGATAAATATCTTCTCTTTAGATGTCATTATTGATGCCTCCTTTCAATTTCATTTTCTTGTCTACCAGTGGTCTCCTCTGTCTTCACATTGTCGATCATTGCTGCTGGGACTATGTAATGTCCCAGTATACTTTGACAACATCATTGTGACAAGGAAGCCTTGGGCGAAACATACAGAGGATCTGAGGGCTTTGATGGAACGTATATGTGAAGACGGCTTATTAATAAAGTCAACGAAGTGCGAGTTAAAGGCTGATGATATTGATCATTAGAAAGCGTATGTGTAGGCAGAACTGACATCTAAAATGTAAAAACCAATTTGAATTGTATAAGCTAATAACTTTAAAAATGCTGAAGGATACTGTTACTGTCTTATTATCTTACTATCTTAGTGTCTAAGTGAAAGCATTCTTATCTATTTATATTGGGGTCTTCCCAGTTCTTATGACACCGGTTTCAGCAGGGAATTCTTAGAGAAAACTGACGCTAATGACGTTTCAATTGGTCTGTTCTAAGCCAGAAAAGTTGACGGTGAGGAACACGCAGAGGCCTATCTTACCAGTTTATGACACTATCGGGAAGGAATTGCTGTGATCATTTGGGCGTCTGATCCACTGAAGTATTACTTAAAGATAGACAATATTTCAAATCATGACGGACCAGAATCCACTAACATAGTTTAGGCATATACAGACCAAGAACCATCGACTGTAGCAGCCATGGAGCTGAAATGAAGTGTGCTGATGACGGAGTTTTATCAACTTGCATATAATCTTGTAGCCATGGGTAAATTTAGGGGTCTTTCAGGACTGTTAAGATAAATTCTATATCTGTCCCTTTTTTGTTCGCATAACTTCACTATCTGACTGAATTCATTTTACTACATGAGTAAAATTCTACATTGTTTGCTATATGGGTAAACTATATCCATCTTTCTATTGTTTAGTCACTGTGAATCATCCACCCCTTGTATTTGTATTTCGTAATTTTATTTGTATTTTTCATTATTACATTTGTACATTCTTATGTTAATTAAATGAATAGTTGGATTAAATATACATGCAAATATTCTTAATTAATTGCTCATTCAAGCCATTCATTATTAAACATTGTACATATTTATATTATCATCAAAAGTGTTCTGTTGTGAATCCAGAAATCCCACCCAGTTATATTGTTACACTTATCCTGTATGTTATTATTAATGTATCAGATTAAATAAAATATTAAAAGATACTTTCATAAATTTACATCAGTAAAAGTTGGTTTCTATTTTTTTAATGGGAGTAATTTATTATAATAAAATTGCCCATGTAATTTCCTGGAAATGATACACATATGTGACCAAGAAGCAACCAGTCATAGACTATATAACTTTACTAAGTAAATGGAATTATTTTTGCCCATCTTTTACCTAATTTCTCTAGCTCTAATAAAGTTTTCCAAATTAAATGATCGTATATATTTGTTTTCAAAACTTTCTTTTTTAGTTCTATTCACCACAATTCTGGCACACACGTGTGAATAAAAAGAAGAAACTTTATTTTTGACAATTTGTCTTTTCATTCTTCAATATTTGTACATGTTTGGTCATGGTTTGGGGTGGCTTTCTTCTTTCTTGTTTAGAAGTTTGTTTGCTTTAGTACTTAATGGCAAATAAACACATGAAAGATGATACAAAGTTGAGATAACAAGAGTAAAATGCCCTTCTCAGCAATACACCACAGCAGCCAACCTTGATTATACAGCAGTAAAACCTGTGACCTTTCGATTGTGAGTTTGACAGACCCGGTCTCTGTAACTTCCCTATTTTGAATAATCCTGCACATTATTAAGAATATAAGTTTGACATGTCCAAATAATATTTAAATAAATGCTATAAAAAGTGATCAGGTGTGTGCATCCTTATTAAAGCAATGATCTAGAATTCATTTATACAGCATTCCCTCATTATAAGGATGACCATGGGATTTTGTGAGTAGTATACTACATGATGTGAAGACTACTTTGTAATGAAGTCAGTTATCTGTATAATTTATACTTCTTTTTAATGTAACTTTATCCATGACCATACATGCCTTATAACAGAAATTGCAGTATAGTGAATGGTATTATAGTGTTTGTGTTATAGAGAATTGTGTTATAATGAATTGTGTTGTAGTGAATAGTATGATAGTGAATGGTATTATAGTGAATGGTATTATAGTGAATTGCATTATAATGAATTGCATTGTAGTGAATTGTATTATAGTGAATAAGATTATAGTGATTGGCATTATAGTGAATTATGTTATAGAGAATGGTAGTATAATGAATTGTGTTATAGTGAATTGTGTTGTTGCAGATGGTATTATAGTTAATGGTGTTTTAGTAAATCTAAATTATTACAGTGAATTTCATTATAGTGAATGGTATTATAGTGAATTGTGTTATAGCAAATTGTCTTACAATGAATGGTGTTTTAGTGAATGGTATTATAGTGAATGGTGTTTTAGTGAATTGTATTATAGTGAATATTGTTTTAGTGAATGGTATTATAGTGCATTGTGTTATAGCGAATTGTATTACAGGGAATTGTGTTATAGAGAAAGGTATTATGGTGAATGGTATTTTAGTGAATGGAATTATAGTGAATTCTGTTATAGAGAATGGCATTATAATGAATTGTGTTATAGTGAATTGTGTTGTAGCAAATGGTATTATAGTAAATGGTGTTTTAATGAATGGCATTATAATGAATGGTATAATAGTGAATGGTGTTTTAGTGAATGGTACTATAGTGAATGGTGTTTTAGTGAATGGTGTTTAAGTGAAAGGTATTATAGTGAATTGTGTTATAGTGAATGGTATTATAATGAATGGTGTTTAGTGAATGGTATTGTAATAAATTTGGAGTAAGTGTTAGTGAATTTGAACCATGCTTGGGTCGTTAGTAGTGATTTTGGGTACAAGCCGAATGACTGTCCCTTTCAGTAACATAGTCCATATTAAAATTCAGTGGTGTATACAAGTAGTGTGATTGAAAAGGCAGCATTTATGGTTGGAAATCAGTAAATTATAGAATGGAATCAATAAGTTGGAACTTGGTAGGTACCGCTTATCTGGCCATAGTGGAAAATTGGCGTATGTATATGAGTGTGATACGCCGGAAATTCTGTGGATGGACTGGCCTAGGGTCGCGCAGTTAAATATTTCCCAGTTAGTAAGGGAATACTGGTGTAATTTCTATGGCATGACAAGCTATCGGTACGGAAAACGGATGATAATGAAGAAAAACCATGTAAAGGTGCAGTTAATGGACGTTTGGGCAAGTTGTCTCCTCTGGGTCGCCCATTGATTACAGCAAAGATTAATAATTATAGCAGACACGTCTTTCTTTCCATTTTACAACTCAAGTTGTATGGAAGTCTTTGGAAATTTGGGGAAAACATATGACTTCCAGCGTGACTCGCGCCAGGGTTTTGACACCGCTCGGTCAAGTGAATACCCCTGTGCTTGTAACAGTATTATAGTAAATTCTGTTATAGAGAATGGCATTATAGTGAATTGTGTTATAGTAAATTGTGTTGTAGTGAATGGTATTTGGTTAATGGTATTTTAGTGAATGGTATTATAGTGAATGGTGTTTAAGTGAATGGTATAATAGTGGATTGTGTTATAGTGAATGGTATTATAGTGAATGGTGTTTTAGTGAATGGTGTTTTAGTGAATGGTAATATAGTGAATGGTGTTTTAGTGAATGGTATTATTGTGAATTGTGTTACAGTGATTGGCATTATTGTGAATTGTGTTTTAGTGATTCATATTATAGTGAATGGTATTATAGTGAATTGTCTTATATTGAATGGTTTAGTGAATTGTGTTGTAGCAACTGGTATTATAGTGGATGGCATTATAGTGAATTATGTTAGAGTGAGGAAATGTTAAATAGCAGGACAGGATATCAGGACATCAAAAACTAATTAAATAATGATCAAAATTTATTTTGTTTTATGTTCTGTCACATTTAATTATTGTTCAAAATATCCTGCTCAAATAGAGAGCAAAAGAATGAAAATATCACAGATACAATAGTACCTTGTAATATTTTTGCATAGACAATTCATTTACAATGATACCTAAAATGAATGGATACAAACAACTGTATAAAATACATAGGAATAAAGTTTACTTTTTTGTGATGCAAGATATAATAGAATCTAATTGCTTTATGAGCTTTATAACTAATGGCTATTTGTAATATTTCTAGTCATTCAGCTCTATTATTTTTTAATCATATATAATTAATCTGCTTTAATTTCTACATGTTCTTGCTCCATTTTTACCACAAGTAGCTACATCACATTAACCTCACTTTAAATTCTCAAATCTATCTATCTATCTATCTATCTATCTATCTATCTATCTATCTATCTATCTATCTATCTATCTATCTATCTACATACTGTATTTGCTGGCCTATAAGGTGATACTTTTGTGTGTATATATATATATATATATATATATATATATATATATATATATATATATATATATATATATATGAGGCGATATGTTTTTACCAATAGATGTTACCATTCGCTTAAACTCAAAATCAACTTAAATATGGTTTATGTCATCTGTATTGCCTAATCATATTTTTCCGATGGAAAATAATTCTCCAAAAGTATGAAAAGTAATATGCAAAACTATTTTTTTGGAGGAAAAGATATTATGTATGAAAAAAAAATAGGAACTCATATTGAGTATTTTAAACAATTACATGATCACCAGTATTCAGAATTAATATACATCAGATGTAATTGCATGAAAGCAGCATGTGTCTGTAATGTACGTTGTTTGTAATGTACATTGTTTAAATATGATTACATATATGGGCATAATAATTGGCAAGTTAGAAGATGAGTAACCATGACAAAGACACATTCCAACATAATTTCTTTTTTGCACCTAATGATCAAATAAAACTTATGTCTCATCGAGAGACAGAGACAGAAAGAGAGATGTCTTCATGATTGTAAATCTAAAATGTATTGTTCACTTACCTTCGTGCTGATCTTACTTATGTACAAGTGCAGTACCAATTTCCATTATCATTTAATACCTCTAGGTAAGCAATTCCTTCTAGATATACATTATTCAAGAATCACATGGCTTGTTAGTGGTATTTACTTGCAATTTAAATAAGTAAAGCTGTATTCAGGTTTCACAAGCTAACACCTCTTAGGGGTCAAGATTTGGCAGACCAGATCAGATTAGGAAGGCTACCTATATTGAAATGAGGCTACCCATGGGGTTTTATAAATATGGTACTGTAAAATGAAAGGAAATGCTTGGTACTCATGTAAATTTCATAACCAGTGACATCTCTTAAACTTGCCAAAAGAATGGTCAGCAATTTAAATTATGAGAAAAGATGATGTAAATTTCATAACCAGTGACATCTTTTAAACTTGCCAAAAGAATAGTCAATTTAAAGTATGAGAAAAGATGATGTAAATTTCATAACCAGTGACATCTTTTAAACTTGCCAAAAGAATAGTCAATTTAAAGTATGAGAAAAGATGATGTAAATTTCATAACCAGTGACATCTTTTAAACTTGCCAAAAGAATGGTCACTTTAAAGTATGAGAAAAGATGATGTAAATTTCATAACCAGTGACATCTTTTAAACTTGCCAAAAGAATGGTCAGCAATTTAAATTATGAGAAAAGATGATGTAAATTTCATAACCAGTGACATCTTTTAAACTTGCCAAAAGAATAGTCAATTTAAAGTATGAGAAAAGATGATGTAAATTTCATAACCAGTGACATCTTTTAAACTTGCCAAAAGAATAGTCAATTTAAAGTATGAGAAAAGATGATGTAAATTTCATAACCAGTGACATCTTTTAAACTTGCCAAAAGAATGGTCACTTTAAAGTATGAGAAAAGATGATGTAAATTTCATAACCAGTGACATCTTTTAAACTTGCCAAAAGAATGGTCACTTTAAAGTATGAGAAAAGATGATGTAAATTTCATAACCAGTGACATCTTTTAAACTTGCCAAAAGAATGGTCACTTTAAAGTATGAGAAAAGATGATGTAAATTTCATAACCAGTGACATCTTTTAAACTTGCCAAAAGAATGGTCACTTTAAAGTATGATAAATGATCAAAAGCAATTGCTGCCTAAGCAATGGAAGAGTACATGCACTTAAAAAAAAACAATGTATTTGTAGGGAATGGACAGGTCATTGCACTTGTAAATAAAATTAGACAGCATGTAAAATGGTTATTCGTAGGATTAAACCTAAATGGAGTCTATGTGGATATAAGTATTGTGAATATAAAACTAAAGATAAAGTATGGTATGCATTTTTATAGTTAATACTTAATTTGTTTATCTCTCTTTGACAAAAGCTTCACCTAAATGGGGGAAGTAAGATAATTAAAAAAAACATGAAGAGCTAAAATCTCTCTCTCTCTCTCTCTCTCTCTCTCTCTCTCTCTCTCTCTCTCTCTCTCTCTCTCTCTCTTCTCTCATATTGGGCAGTAATATTTTATTTTGATGATGTGGTGCAAGAAGAAAAATGACATGGAATATGCTTGCCTTATTCTCTCTGCATTGCTGGTTATCTGAAATAGCGTATAGTTATATTTTTTAAATTTAATATTTATGAAACTGATGTTACCACAGTTTAATTCCATACAGCATTGCAAATTTTATCCTATCTGTAACTCAGTAAATATTCATCATTATTATATGTAGATAAAAGCACATAACACGTTTAAAATACTTCATGTGAAACAAATTAAGCACTTTTAGTTACATTTAATGATCCTGACCTGGATGGTTACCGAGATACATATAGGATACAAATTTGCAATGCAGTGTGGAATGAAGTGAAAAATACAAAGCCGAGTTGTTGATCTGGCCTTGTCTTGTACTCGACATCGATTTATATATGGATAAAGGATGGAAAATTTGCCAAATTTGCTCATTCAACTTATACTCCACATCAACTTATATGCCAGCATGCACATATATATATATATATATATATATATATATATATATATATATATATGTCTGAAGAGGTTTCTGCACTAACAATTCAGCATGTGTCTACACATCTTGCCTCCCAATGAAAATGTATTTTGTACTTTTTAACTAACATTGGTGGATTTACATGACGAGGTGGATTTTTTTTATGTTTCATTCATTCAAGCACATCTTAATGTAATATATTAAAGTTCAGAATTAAATTCCCATACTTTCTTTAATACTTTCTTGTCTTATAGTTATTTTAATAGATGCCTTGGAGGTGGTGTTGTTTCCAAAGGAAGGGTGGGTGGGTGTGCATTAATTACAGTACTAATAACATCAATATCATCATCCTAAAATTCCTTCAGAAAGTCTAAAAATAGACATGTGTACTGTTATAGGTGATTGTGTAGAATTTTTTAAAACATCATATGTCATTGTTTCACTGAAAAATTTCATAAATTAATCTAACCATCATCCATTTAATTACTCATGTACTGTTTTAATTATCTGGACATACCATAGTGGACATATACAGATCTATAACCTATATAAGGAAGGGATTTCTTTTTTGTGTGGCTCCTGGTATAATAAATATGGTAAGTATTCTGGTATACACTAATTGGTATACCAAATTAAATATACACTAATTGGTATACCAAATTAAATATACACTAATTGGTATACCAAATTAAATATACACTAATTGGTATACCAAATTAAATATACACTAATTGGTATACCAAATTAAATATAAACCAATTGGTATACCAAATTAAATATACACTAATTGGTATACCAAATGAAATAGACACTAATTGGTATACCAAATGAAATATATACTAATTGGTATATAAAATGAAATATATACTAATTGGTATATAAAGTTAAGTATACACTAATTGGTATATATAGTGAAATATACACTAATTGGTATACCAAATTTAATTATACAGTAATTGGTATATCATATTAAATGCAAATAATGTTCAATCACAATCTTATATACAAATGAAGAGAATCTTAATAAAACTTTAATTAGATAAAATTGTTATTAAATGTTCACACTAAGAACTATTACATAATGTCATATGCAAATTCCATTTTTTTCCCCAGAATGTATGTAACTAATTGTTAGATGAGACATCTAATTTGGGCTGAACGTAGGTTGGATTGTCGTAATGTTTTGTCAGAAAGTTTTCATCATGATACAATTGCTTGTCATTCATTGCATAACTTCCATTTTTTGTTTTCTTTCCTTTTCCACTGAAATACAAAATAATATGAATTTATAAATATTGGAAATTATGAAGTTACTTTATCCCATGTTGTCACCTTTCATATGTTGAAACCTTTGTGTTAACAGAAGAAATGTTGGTTTATTGTTTTCCGAATCTGTTAAATTTTGATAACAGAAGCTTGAAAGTTACAATCTATTTTAAACATGTATTAAATTATTTTATTGGACATTGTTAATATTGTTTTCACATGTTAGGTCAATTTTTTAAAACTACTGTCTGATGAAATTAAACTTTGATTTTATCTCATGATACACAAATCTCCAGAGGTCAAATCAACTTATAGTTTTGAAAAACGAACAAGCAATTAAACTACAAGAAAGTTGTAAACTGATGATTTTTTAATGTTTCATTTTCAAACCTTTGAAATATGATCGATGTTTAAATGTAGAAAAAGTGAAAATGCTATACCGACAACATGATGGTAATGGACCAAGAAATTTCATCATTAAAGAAATTAATTCATTTGCAGATAAGAATAGAAATACAACAGAAGTTAAAATGAATGTCCATACAGTGATCCATTATGCACACCTGTCATAGGCATGGTGTCTTGATCAGAAATATAAATGAATACAGGAAATTAAACAAAAATGTTTGAGAATCTTCCTTATATTCATTAGGTTACTAAATGTTTTATCCTATAGCAGACTTTTGAGAATTTTCCTTATATTTATTAGATTACTAAATGTTGTATCCTATAAAAGACTTTTGAGAATCTTCTTTATGCCATTTATGTTAATAAACATTGTATCTTATAACAGATATAGCTATGACTTACAAATTTATGAAAAAACAATTTAAGAAAACTTATTTATGTAAACTTTACAAGTCTTTAAATGGCAAGCTCATGAAAATATAATCTTGGCTGAATGTGACTCCATTTCCGAAATCATTTCTTTATACATGTACCATATAAATACTAAAGATTCTTTATCGTATGCATAACCACTAGAATTATAGAAAGAAATACATGAGACTTAAAACCAATATTGGATATTAAACAGACACAATTAATAAAAAATATGGTACCGTATTTTGCAGATGCAACAGATGCTGATTAGGAACAACACTCCCAATACTGCACACACAATAGCAAGGACTGTCACCAATGTCTTGTCATCAATACCAGATGATGGTGTTCCAGTCTTGGATGAAGTAACACTGGATGAGAAGCAGTTTTGTTCTGTGAATAGTAGAATATATTAGGCTGATGGGATAAATAGTAGAATATGTTAGGCTAATGGGATAACTAGTAGAATATATTAGGCTTGTGAGATAAATAGTAGAATATATTAGGCTAATGGGATAAATAATAGAATATATTAGGCTAATGGGATAATTAATAGAATATATTAGGCTAATGGGATAAATAGTAGAATATATTAGGCTAATGGGATAAATAATAGAATATATTATACTAATGGGATGTTAAGTAGATCTGAGCTAGAGATTTTATTATGGTAAATTATGTCTTATTTTTCTAGCATACATAATTTTCAAATTATGTCTTGTAGAGTGAATGAAGTACAGAAGTGGGCACAATGGACCCACTCTATATGCCTGAGACTGCAGGGTATGGTAGAATATAATTCTGATGACAAATGTAGTTGGATAGTGAATAATTATATCTCCAAGGCAACAAGGTATGATGTGTAGGAACCCTGCTAATTCCAATAGACTCTGAATATATCTCCAAGCCAGCAAGGTAGGATGTGTAAGAATTTTGCTAATTCCAATAGACTCTGAATATCTCCAAGCCAGCAGGGTATGATGTGTAGGAATTCTGCTATGTCCAATAGACTCTGAATATATCTCCAAACCAGCCAGGTATGGTGTGTAGAATTCTGCTAATTCCAATAGACTCCGAACAAATCTCCAAGCCAGCAGGATATAGTGTGTAGGAATTCTGCTGATTCCAACAGACTGAATAAATCTCCAAGCCAGCAGGGTATGGTGTACACACATTTTGACAATTTAAACCTCAATAGCTTTGCCTATACCCCAAGACAGCAGGGTATGGTATCTATGAATTCTGATAACTGTTGGCATCATTGTGAAATTTTCAAGACTTTTTCTGACAGCTGGATTAACTGTTGGCATCATTGTGAAATTTTCAAGACTTTTGCTGACAGCTGGATTAACTACTACTACTGTAGATGCATTTTACTTTACTGCTATGCTGCATAATATAATGGGATCGTAACAATAACTTCCATGTTAAATATTCACCCAAATACAAAGTTAAAATCTACTTCAGTATTGCACTTTCCCTTCAAGTTTTACTTTTAATATTACATAAACAATTATATTTTCCTGTGGTCTGATATTTTCTCTTGTACTGTAGCTAATTAGTCTTTATAGTACCTGTTCCTGCCCTGTACAATCAATATCTTATCCATGTTTATTCAAGAGTCAGGTTAATCCAACAATATTAATAGGAACTCTTTGTCCAGGATTGCTGACAATACACTTTATATCATCATCAGAGATTAATAACATACTTCAAATAATGGTTGATTTGGAAAACCTACCACTTCTGTCTGTTAAGCCTGATGTATTGAAGTGTAACTTACAAAGCTGACAGCCTACTTCTGCTATCTGCCCTAGACACTGTACTGAAGTATAGCTTTTAGAGCCAACAACCTACATCTGCTGTCTATGATGATGTGCTGAACTGTAGCTTTCCGGGCTGACAACCTCCCTCTGTTATCTGTCCATGATGATGTATTACAGTTTTGCTTACAAAGCTGACAAATTACCTCTGTTATCTGTCCATGATGATGTATTACAGTTTTGCTTACAAAGCTGACAAATTACCTCTGTTATCTATCCAAGATGATGTAAAGTTTGGTTAACAAAGCTGACAACTTACCCCTGCTATCTGTCCAAGATGATGTATTAAAGTTTGGTTTACAAAGCTGACATTCATTCTTTGGATTTCTGGCATCAGAAGAATAACAATCTCTGCCTATGAGGCAGTTGTTTTCCTGGAAATCATAATATGTAAGTGAAAATGAAATTTTATTTTAAAATACTAATAACTAAGGCATGTTTGTAACACATACTTTTCATAAACAATTGCAGAATTTATTGAATACTAGAAATCATAATATTTTACCATCAATGCATGTCGTATAATTCCTAATACCTGAGACATGTTTGTGACATATAAAAATCTTTTCATGAATAGCTTAACTGTATACTTGAAATAATCATTGTAAATGTTTAGTTTTAGCTAATTTGGGCTGTAAGATACAGGTAATTACCAATGGCCAAAAATAAGCATTTTCAGAGGTAGTTTTGTGTGCTTCACAACATCAACATGGATTAAATGAATTGTGTATTTTGCTAGAACACAAAGTATTATTGTTAGTAGTATTCGTGTTGCACATATGATTTTCATTTTGACATGTGTAAAGGATATCATTCTTTTAGCATATGTGTAATGGAATGGATTTGATTCATTTTGGTTGTTGCTGTTTTATTGTTGCTATTGTTGTTGTTGTTGTAGGGTTTACACCATTTTTCAGCACAATATAGGCTATACATGGTGGCTAGTATAATGGTAGAGGAAGAACCCAGGAAAACCCATAAAAGATTCACAGACCCATGAGAAGCTACTGGCAAGCTTTCTCACAAGTCAGTTGACCTCTTCAGTGGCCTAGTGGTTAGAGCGTCCACTGTGAAAGTGCGAGGTCATGGGTTTGATCACCTGCTGAATCATACCAAAGACATACAATAAAGGTACTAACAACTGCCTTGCTTGGCACTCAGCATTAAGAGGTTAGTGTTAGGATTGGTTGGCCTGGTGTCAGGATAATGTGACTGGGTGGGACATCATACTGTATGTCTGCGGCATGATGCCCCAGTGGTAGACATCATTATAAACTGCCTCACCACAGACATCATTGCAATATGACTGAATTTTTTAAAAAACTACATTAAATATCCTAATCACACACACACATCAATTTAGCATGTGTGTAATGAATGTGATTCATTTGGCATATGTGTAATGGATATGAATCATTTTAGCATATTTGTAATTGATGTGATTAAATTTGGCATATATGTAAAACTTAATATTAATTGTTGTACTAATATTTAATACTAATATGCTGTACCAATGTCAATTCAATCAAGGTGTATGTCAATATACACAGAATAGCTCATCCTAAACTTAATATTAATTGTTGTACTAATATTTAATACTGATATACCAATCAAGATTGTTGAATCCTATGTTCATTTAATGTCATCAAGAAACTTCCAGAAAAATTACTGATTACTATGGATTTGACAATGGTGGCCAGGTACATGTACTAAACTGGGTCAAGAAAACTGGAATTTGGGTCTACCATAACAATTACCAAAGTAGTACAAATTTGTTTCAGTTTGTGCAGCTTTTACTGTGGCATCATGATGCATGACATTCAGTCTAATTTGTACATACATCTGGAATATCCTCATTCTAAAATGTCAATGAACTTAACCGTAATAATTTCTCAGTATTTCAGTATTTTTCAGGGCATGTAAATAATGACCGTCAAAGGAATATGGATGCATTAGGCCCCAATAAAGTAACTATCTGCCCCAATAAAGTGTCTGCTTTCTGAAGGTATGTATAATCCAATTCTGAAACTGATACCTATTGCTGAAAAATTACTGAACACCTACATGACCTATGCCATTTGTGCTGTAATATCAAACCCTAGTTGTAAACTTCAAGAACTGTCTTTCCAGGAAGCATCATTTCTTGTTTGTGTCATACAGATTTACCATCATATAATTTTACATCTATGTAACATCTCAATGTGTAAAGAAAATCTCATAGAATTTTGGACTATCTGAAAGATTGATTTTTTCTTTTCTAAAATGTTAATACATTTCTCATGTCAAGATTGTGTCATTGATATTCAGAATCAGATAACTAAAACTTGCAGTTATTTCCATGATACATTTCCTGTCTGAAGAAAACCTTTGGATGGAATGAAAAAAAAAAGATAATTTTATTCAAGATTGGGTACATTTTGCACACAACCTGTAACTCATTAATGCATGGTAAATGTCAATAAAAGTGACATTTTATTTGCATTTTGCATGAGTTCATGTGGATTACTTCTGACATTAATTTATGTAGATGTCCTCAGAGATTAATTTATGAGGATGACATCAGACATAATTAAATGATAAAATTTGTTCTTTTTATGTGACCTTGAACTATATGTAGTTATCCTTGACCTTGAGAGAGGAGCTATGTGATGTCATCTTTGCAATGATTCCCTTACTGTTTTAGTGCATGTTGACTTTGGAGTATGGGTACAGCTGTGGTATGCCACATACCATATCCTCAGTGATTAAAAAGTTGCTCTTTTTTTCTTGCTGTGACCTTGACCTTTGACAAGGATCATAACATAATACTCCTGACTTAGAATGTGCATATCAAATCAAATTTCACAGAATTTCATAGCCTGGTACTCTGAATATATCAGTGTTATCAATCTGAGCAAGTGAAGCAAAATTAAATTAAAACATGTGAACACTGACATGCGATTCATAGCACCGTTTGGCAATGTACAATGTACATAATAATGTACATGACTAATTACAGTAGTCTGTTTGGCAATGTACATAAAAATGTACACGACTAATTACAGTAGTCTGTTTGGCAATGTACATGTACATGTGTGATATACAGCAGTCTACGTGGGAATGTACATAATATTGTACAAGAGTGGTTTACATTAGTCTGTCTGAATTTATAAATAATAATGTACATGTGTGATTTACATTAGTCTGTTTGAATTTATAAATAATAATGTACATGTGTGATTTACATTAGTCTGTTTGAATTTATAAATAATAATGTACATGTGTGATTTACATTATTCTGTTTGAATTTATAAATAATAATGTACATGTGTGATTTACATTAGTCTGTTTGAATTTATAAATAATAATGTACATGTGTGATTTACATTAGTTTGTTTGGCAATCCACATAATAATGAATATAGGTGAATTCACATTTTTTTTGTATTTCATATTCATCTGACATTTATGTGCAAGACATTGAATATCTATATGTAAAAGAATGTATTCAAAAGGTAAATGTAAATCTGACAGTTCAAAAGGATTTTGTGTCATAAACCATGGCAAAAAGGGACATTGTGCAGTGAACCATGGCAAAAGGATTTTGTGCCATAATCCATAGAAAAAAAAAGGATTTTATTCTGTAAACCATGAAAATAGGAATTCTGTGCCATGAACCATGTCAAAAAGGGATTTCATGCCATAAACTATGGATAAAGGGAATTTGTACCATGAAACTGTTTAGAAGCATCCTGATTTACATTTAGCTTTTGAATACCTTAAACTTGCTAGAATTGGCCAGAAGAGGTTCTCCTTTTTCCAGTTAGTACATACCTTCCTCTTACAGCTATCAGAAACACTGGCATTCCCAATATGACATTCAAAACAGATGGAATCATAAGCAACGTGATGGTACTTGTCAGTTGTGACATTAATCCCGTTGTTACTGATCTGGATAAAGGCACTGAGAGCATCAGGAAGGGGGCACATGACATTGTTCATATTCATAAAAACTGCAGCCACAGTGCTCTTCTCTCCGGTTTTCTCATGTCTGTATGGTATCTGAAGTACATTGCATTATTAATATCTGTATTACTAGCTATATATTGTACATATATTGCTTGATGGCAACATAGCTACAGCAAATTATCTAAAGTTTAAAGGTAATTTCTAGCAGACTTAGTTATCATATGATGCCACATAATATGATGCGTTAAAAATATTTTTAAAAAAATTAGGACTTATTTTTATAATGTGAATGAAATATATTTTTGCGCCATGCAAGCCACATTTTCATCTAAAACTAAGGTTACAAAATACATACTTTAAGAATAAAACATTTTATTCTGCTATTAAATGTTATCATACATACATACATACATACATACATACATACATACATACATACATCTGCTTTAGCATACACTGATTTCTTTGAGATAATTTAAAGATGGGAAATGGTACTATGGTATAAAGAAGTTGCTTGATTCATTCAAATATTCATTTTTTTGTTGATAATTGATATGTTTGGTCTCAATCAAAAGTTGCTCTACTTCTCAGAAAGAGTTTACATATTGAATTTGTAGTGCATGCATTGAAATAAATACCTCAGTGTACTGAAAGTGACAGGTCAGTTTTTCTGACTGCACAAAATTGTTGCCTGCAATACTGACGGCCTTGCAGTCCACATAATGTTTATCACATGGCTGTCCATCTTCGGGAAATGGGATCAGCGTTGGCCGGGTTGCACTGGACACATTACAGTGGACACCTGAGTAGCCATCATCACATAGACACACACCTAAAATTAATGACATACTTTTTATAGTTTTATTTCATATCAGGACTACTGTGTCATACAATAATAAAACAACTAACAGTCACAAAGTGTGTACCGTATTTTCCCGCATATATCCCGCGTGTTATACCAGATTTTACAAACTCCGCAGGGGGGGGGTGCGGGTTATAGAAGGGTGCGGGCTATATCACAATTTTTTTACATATAATAATATTTCAATATATTGTTTGAAAAACGTAACTACATAATATATATTGTTCTAGTTTTGTTTTGCTACTCTCATCGATATCAAATTTTCTGCCTGTGGCTCTATTGCCATGCACTTCAGCATACGCAATGGCAGTTAGCTTGAAGTCGGCTGTGTAAGACTTTCGTTTCGGCATTTTTTAAATTAAACAGAAAGAAATTATTTAAACTCGAATCTACACTTGACAAGAATACACTTCACAAGAATACAAGATTATTTAGAAATGTCCGTGTTTATGTAGCCTGTAGTTGAGGCACAGCTCCTATAGACAGCCTACGCACACAAGCACTGTGTACCGTGTTTTTTGCTGACTTTTTTTGAGCAAAGGTCATCGGCTTACTTTGATGATGGCGCCGCTAAAGGCTCCAGTTGAAGGGTCAAACAAATACCTGTTTGTTATTGCTGCGGCAACTTCAGATAATTGTAGAACATTGAAACAGATTTGTTTTATTTGTTTAGTATATATCAGTGCTTCAAAGGTAATCAGTTCTCTTTGAAGTGTCAGCAAACGTATTTTTTCTTCTTACATCTGGTATTTGTTTTTAAATTAGTGTCATCTGCTTGACTGTACTCATTTTACGTTTCCGCCTTCTGCGGATTCGGATTTTAACTAGTCAGTTGCATAAAGTAATAAGGCTAGATATCATCATTAGCGGATTATGATATAACAGTGCACTGTTAGTGTGGTTTGTCAGTATGAGACAAGGACTTGTTATTTTAACAATATATTCCAGTACATTGTTTCCTGTCATGGTGCCTTTGATTTTCTCTACTCCAAACGCAAGACTGTATATACGGTTTTTATCAGCCAAAATTGGTGTCGCCACAAATATCACCAGATAGTATATTTTGTCACCAAAACGGAAAACAGAATCGCAGTTTTCTACATCAGCGAAGCCCCGTGATCCTGTAATTGATTTCATTTCTGATTGTAGCTGTATAAATATATCTATGGTTGCGGGTTATACAAAGGTGCAGGTTATGCCAACGATTTTTTACACAAAACCCCAAAACCCGCGGGCTATATGAGGGTGCGGATTATCTGCGTGTGCGGGATATATGCGCGAAAATACGGTACTTATATGTCATGCATGCATAACATTTGACAGTCATATAGTGCATACCATAACAGTTATTGTTAACCTAACAATTACATCTGGAATACTTGTACATCACACTGTGAAGTAATATCTATCACATAATGAATAACAGTCACATTAGGAATACTGTATACAGTAAAACCTGTCTTGAGAGACCACTGCTATAGGAGACCATCTTTTTGGGAGACCAGAATCTGAATGCACAGATTTATTGATTATATAGTGCTATGACCTGTTATGAGAGACCACCTGTCTTGAGAGACCATTATATTTTGGCAGAAGGGGTGGTCTTTCAAGACAAGTTCTACTGTATCATGCCATGACATAACATTTAACAGCTAAATTGTGCATACCATATATCATGCCATGACATAACATTTAACAGCTAAATAGTGCATACTGTATAACATGCCATAACATTACATTTAACAGTCAAATAGTGCATACCGTATATCATGCCATGACATAACATTTAGCAGTGAAATAGTGCATACCGTATATCATGCCATGACATAATATTTAACAGCCAAATAGTGCATACCGTATATCATGCCATGACATAATATTTAACAGCCAAATAGTGCATACCATATATCATGCCATGACATAACATTTAACAGTCAAATAGTGCATACTGTATTACATGCCATGACATTACATTTAAAAGTCAAATAGTGCATAATGTATATCATGCCATGACATAACATTTAACAGCCAAATAGTGCATACTGTATATCATGCCATGACATAACATTTAACAGCCAAATAGTGCATTCTGTATGTCATGCCATGACATAAAATTAAACAGCATCACCTATCAATTTCTTTCAGTGATGCATGTGTAGAAAGGTACCTAAAAATGAATGTTCATTTCACAACAAAACCAAACTTTGTGAGCATTTAACTCATTTGTGAAATTAGAACACACCGATATATATGTATACCATAATTTCTTTTATGAAACCGCAGGAAAAGTGGACGATTTAATATTTTACATCTGAATTTGTACAGCAAGCTATTAATAGGTACTGATGCATATAAAAGTGTATATGTTTTTATATAAAATATAACATAAGACATCCTATACAAGTAATCACACATGGCTGTGATCATGCTATAAAATAGATACAAAATTATGTCTCAATAGATCTCTTTTAATATGCTTACTTAAAGATAAATTTAATACTTAGAGGCCATACAGTTTATGTGTCAACCTTACTTTGCCATTTTCAGCAAGTCAAACTGAGATAAAGTTGGCATCCAATTAATTATTTTCAGCAATTACATAAAGTTGGTCTTTTATCTTATATATATACCCAATAATAAAATCAATGAACTGTAATAATATGGCTAACATCTGAATTGGGTTCTATTACCATTGGCACAATGGCCATGTTGACCACAGTCCTCTAGGCAGGCTTTGTCCAGCAACTGGGTTATGTTGAAGCTGGGAGGGGTTGGAGTGGTATCATTACTGCTGTTAGCACTATGAAGGCTCTCAGCAATAATGTCCTTAGCTCTTGTAACACACTGATCTATGATGTCACGTAGAGCATCTCTAGCCCAATCCTTGTTCCCAGTTTCCTATTGATGAAAATTTGTATTTGGTTACAACTTTAAAACTAAATGCCGACTGCAGTTGATATTCATCATACAAAACAAATAAGCAACATACATGTAATTGAAAATACAATTTGTAGAAATTTTCATGTCCTTTCCTATAATATTATCAATGCTTTGTTTATTAATTACAATCACATATATGTCTGAAATCTCATAAGTTCTTGTGACATTCTGGAAATAAAATCTGATCTGTGGTTTGGAATTTTTACAGACATTCAGAGAAATAAGAAACATAAAGGATATAATATAATGGGAATTTCTAAATCCCAGGATATATTCTGCCTTCACAGCCATGAAAGTTTAAACATTCCATAGTACATGTAAACTGAGGTAGATTATTTCCTTTTATTATTTTAATCATGTTGTTTATCCCATCCAGAATGGATAAATATGATGTTTTTCTTTACTACTATTATTATTAATACTGTAAATGACACATGTATAATAAATATTAACTAAGACAAGTGAAGAAATGTTAACTGCCATTCAGGGTTGAACCAAGGACAACTCACACCAGTGTCAAACACATATGCTGTAAGACTAACAGATCGGGGCAGCTTGAATGGTCAGTAAATTGTCTTGCATACATTGAATACCACAACTGTAACAAATTTACACAAAAGTATTGTACAATCAAATAAATTAACCTTGTAATCATGGATACAGTTGTCAACTGGGGCTGTCAGGTTGTTTCCAATCAATGACTTGCAGTCTTTTGTGATGCTGTTGTTCAATATTTCATCCTCACAGTATCTCCTGGCATCATCTTCTGAGATGTTGAACTCACTTGTGTTCTGGAAAACAGTAAATTGAACCAATCTTATTTAACCCAAATCCTTAAAAATCAAATATCTATAAATTAATCTCTCCTATGATCTATCCCACCCCATTTTAGATATTTGGACAGGTAGTTTTGGGTGGGAGAACCTTCCACCCATCATAAATATCCAGATATGTAACATGGATGGGAAAAGTCGAATGAAGCTCTGACTAATCTACTGAAAATATCTGTATCTTCTGTCTCGATGTCTTTACAATGTTACTGAAAATTCCCAGGATTCAGAAACTGACCTACTGACAACATTCAATATATAAATAATACTTACCATTTATCCTAATATATTGCTAGCCTGATGAAAATTTTACTTTGCAATTAGACATGTAATGGTGCATCCACCAAATCCTTGCTAATGGAACTGACACTCTGGCAGTTTTTATTCTATTTCATGTGCACTTTTGAACTTTACCTGATTTACCAATACTTAATTGCCAACATTTTAGAGTATGCTAGGCAGTGATTTGTTCACACATACATTTGTATAAAAAAATCTTTGATTTTCAGGCATAATATTTAAACAGTTGAATTTCCACTAATTTTGTGGAATGAGAAAGTTAATACCATAAATGTTTCATTAATTGTTTCTCATATAAGTAACTTAAAAAAACATTAGCAATGCAATGATTTGAAAGATAACAGATTTTAGAATCCAAATGTTATTTTATGATCTGAGTTTTAATGCAATGATAAATAATAAAAATGTGATTGCATCAACTAAACACAAATTTGTCTTGTATGACCTCTACTGATCCACCACTTCTCTTGTTTGACCTCTGCTGAGCCACTGCCTGTATTGTGAGACCTCTACTGAGCCACCACCTGTCTTGGTGAACCTCTACTGAGCCACTGCCTGTATTTTAAGACCTCTACTGAGCCATCATCTGTCTTGTGCAACTATTCTGTTTAGTAACCACCTGTGTTATGAGAGCTCAGTAGAGCTACCATCTTTCTTAACAACAAACTTGTCTTGTGAGATCTTTATTTGAAATTATTTATTTTCCTAATTTTTGTATTTTTGGATTATCTATTTTCACATCTTTAGAACTTACATTTGAATTAGTACCACATAACCAGTATGTGAGTACAAAGTCAGATGTGGATGCTATGATGTTTGATGATGGTCACCTTCCTTTTTAAACCTCCAAACAAATCCAGTCTAAGAATGACTTTCCTTTTAACAGTCTTGTCTTCAAAAAGTGAAGCCAAAATAGCTGAATGTATCAAGTGTCTGTGCTACACTGGAAATGATTACATGACAGTCTAGGGACTAGAATCTGGTTTAGTCTTTGTCTAAGAGATTGACTTAAATTGCTGTGGCTGGAGTGACTGTGGTATGAGAATCAGAGTCAGTGTTTACCTGACAGATGGATTTGCATCGCCAGTTGGGGTGACAGTGGGATTGGAATCTGGTTCAATTTTTGTCTGAAAGCTGGCTTACATTGTTGGGGCTGGAGTGACAATAGTATCAAAATCAGAGTTAGTGCTTTCCTGATAGATGGACTAATTGCAATAACATTGGAACTATAATTAGAGTCAGTGTTTGCCACCAGAGACAGTTAGACTAACATTATGAGTTTTAAGTGACAGGGAAATGGAATAAGAGTCAGTGATTTCCTGCAGATACAGATAACTTACATTAGGAATTGTTGGAGTTACAGTGTTTGCCTGTCTCTTTGTTCTTGGTCTGATGACTGGAGGCTTGGCCTGCCTCACAAGGGAATCTGTTATATCATCTCCTGCAACAACAAAAATGATGTTCAATCCAAATGTTTTGAATGTAATAAAACTCAACCATTTAATACAGTTTAGTTTATATTTAAAACTTGGTTCACACATTAAGTTTCTGCTAAGCATTAGCCTTGGGACTCAATCGCTACAGCAACAGACTAAAAATCAAGGGTCATGGGTCTGACATTGCAACAGGCTGGACCAAGGTGGCTGCCTCAGTGTGTCCTTGAAAAAGGCACTTATCTTCCATTTCTTAAATTGCATGACATAGCCAATATTGTATTCAAACTGCATAAATTAACCAATCAACCAAAAAGCATATTTGATAATTACTCCATGTACCGTACAGAAACTTGAATGTCTTTTAGCTCCAAAAAATGTCTCTCTTATTGCCAACCTAGTGTTAGATTTGTCTTGCACTGTATTGAATTTGTATCTCATTGTCATCAGTTTTGTAACACTGTTACTTGTAAATCAATCAAATGACCTCTGAACTGATTATAACTTTATACTCATGCTTGAATACTAATTTGTTCATTTAAGATCAAGCAGAAAAGGTACAAAAAAACACTATATACATTTTCATTGTGTCTATTCTTTGGTAAATTTCTTTCATTGAAAAAAGAAATTGAATATATAATTATACTCACTGGACCTGTCACACTCAATCATTCCAAGGCCATGAGTACACGAGGATTCTCTCCCTTGCACACAGCTGCAGTAATAGGCAGTGACAGACTGAGATGATTCCCCAACTCCATAAAAGATTGTATTTGTCTCTCTGGAATATATATATATATATATATATATATATATATATATATATATATATATATATATACATATATATATATATATATATATATATATATATATATATATATATATATATATATATATATATATATATATATATATATATATATATATTAAGAAAGAGATGTTTAAAAAATTAGGTTGTGCATCTAAATTGGCTGATTTAGCACAGTACTTGCAGTGCTTATAGTATGTAATATATGCAGTGTTTAAAAGAACCTACTTATCTAACCCTTATTTGTAAACAGGAAAGACACATTTTATGCCTAAAGAAACTGTTAGAAGCAACTCGGAGGAAATGTATTTTATAGTAATTGTTGTCACTGATGCTTTGATAACAGTTGAAAACATTCTAAGAATAGGCTCACTACAAATACCTTGAGACAACAGGTGAGAATTTTTATAAAGATTATATTTTTGTATTTGCAATCAAAAGTTTATAAATACATGAGATAGATGTTAGCAAAAATAATCCAACATTTGGGTGGCTTTTCATTTTGAAGATGTGTATGCTAGGTATTGCCTTAAAAAATATCATGAAGAAATAATTTAATTTTAAGATTAATTTATGTTTTGTCTTGTTTGTGGCAAATGTCATCCATTTTTGCATTGGCTGATGTCAGTGTTTTTGTTGACATTCTTTTACAGGGCAATATCTGCAGTTTTAAATGTAGACTATCCTCATAACCTGCTAACATATGTGGGTGGGGTGGGCATCATTCCTAGAGAATAGAGGCCATGAAGGTCAAATGTCACATAAAACACAGTTGCTTACATTTTTGTTTTGTGATCAGTGGGTAAAGCTTTTTGTATTTTTAGTATCATTTTGGAACAGCTATCATCAGATGTAGTACAGTACTCTACCATGGAATATCACAGTGCCAGTATGCATGCAGATTCAACATGATGACCGATTCAAATGTCCAAGGTCAAGGTCACATAATGAATTGTCATAAACTATTCAGGGGTAGATTGTTCCAGGCTGTTGAAAGGGGCTGTGTCTTCCATTTTCATGCAAGGTTTGTTATCAGTATAAGTACAAAGGATTAACAGCAGAGATGGAATAGTTCTGGAAGTCAGATGTGTTAAGGTTAGAGGTTGAGATACATGGGCTGTTTCATAGTATGTTACTAATGCTGCAGCTACAATGTCACAGAAGAGACAATAAATTTATTCATTTTTTAAAATTAATTTAATATTTAAATTTCTTTATTGGCAATTGGGACTCATCAAGATCATAATTACTTACTTCCATGATATTAAAAAGTTGTAGAGGTTTGTTCCATAAATATGAGCTTGTCCTGCACTATCAGTTAGCTCATTACCACGATTTCCATCAAATATGCCACATAATCCTGCAAAAGAAAGCTTATATATAAGACTTGATATTGTTCACTATGTGTATTTCTGGATCACCACTGGATTTTTCTAAATGCAGAAAGTTTATATCAGCGCTATCACTTGTATCACATAACCTTCAAATGGTATACAATAATTGTCACCAAGGATACTTATATTTATTTTAACCTTTGAAAGGTATACAGTAATTGTCATCATGGATACTTATATTTTTCTAAACCTTCCAAAGTAATTGTCACCATGGATACTTATATTTATTTAGCCTTCAAATGGTATACAGTAATTGTCACCATGGACACTTGATATTTATTTTAACCTTCAAAAGGTATACAGAAATTGTCACCGTGGATACTTGATACCTTTTTAAGGGTTCTAAAGGTCAGAATGAGCTTGCTAAATGCTGTCTTGCATGAGAAATAGATCAGACATTATTTTGCAAAGACATTGTTATTGAGTCTGAATATACCTCTTTATTTGCCAATCAAAGAAATTGTATCGAGTCTGAATATATCTATGTATTTGCCAATCAAAGTCATTGTTATTGAGACTGAAAATACCTGTATTCGACTCTTTGTCTTCAAATATGTGATTACGGTTTCATGACTAAGCCATACTGCATACCTGTTGTATTTCTCCAGTCTGTTGCAGAACCCATGATCCAGATGTTGATAAAAGACTGGTAACTGTTCTGGACACTTATAACTGTTCCAGTTGGCAAGCCAACCTGAAAGTGGATTACTTGTTACTACCATACATTCATTTCAGGCTTGAGTTGTAAGCTTAATCATATAGCTTTAAATTGTCTTCATAGTTTCATAAGTAATGTTGGATGCTTTTTACATCCATTTATATTGCATGCTTTCTACATCCATTTATATTGCATGCTTTCTACACCCATTTATATTACATGCTTTCTACACCCATTTATATTACATGCTTCTAGACCATGTTATATTGCATGCTTTCTACACCCATTTATATTACATGCTTTCTACACCCATTTATATTACATGCTTTCTACACCCATTTATATTGCATGCTTCTAGACCATGTTATTTTGCATGCTTTCTACACCCATTTATATCACATGCTTTCTACACCCATTTATATTGCATGCTTCTAGACCATGTTATTTTGCATGCTTTTTACACCCATTTATATTACATGCTTTCTACACCCATTTATATTGCATGCTTCTAGACCATGTTATATTGCATGCTTTCTACACCCATTTATATTACATGCTTTCTACATCCATTTATATTGCATGCTTCTAAACCATGTTATGTTGCATGCTTTCTACACCCATTTTTATAGAATTGTTTCTACAACCATTTCTATAAGATGCTTTCTACATCCATTTATATTGCATGCTTTCTACACCCATTTATATTACATGCTTTCTACATCCATTTATATTACATGCTTTCTACATCCATTTATATTGCATGCTTTCTACATCCATTTATATTACATGCTTTCTACATCCATTTATATTACATGCTTTCTACATCCATTTATATTGCATGCTTCTAGACCATGTTATATTGCATGATTTCTACATCCATTTTTATAGAATTGTTTCTATAACCATTTCTATAAGATACTTTTTACAACCAATTTTTTTGGATTGTTTCTACAACTAATTTATAGCTTGCTTTCTACACCCATATTTATAGTATGCTACATCCATTTGTATTGGATAGTTTCTATGCCCATTTATATTGCATGCTTCTACGTCACATTATATTGCATGCTTTCTATACCCCTTTTTATAGCATGCTTTGACACCCATTTTTATAGCATACTTTTACACCCATTTTTATTGTATATTTTATATGCCCATTTTATTGGATTGTTTCTACATCCATATATATAAGATACTTTTACACACATTTATATTACATGCTTCTACACCCATTTTTATAATATGCTTTTTACACCCATTTTTATAGTATATAGTCTATATTTAAGGGTTATTTGTTTGTTTTGTTTTTTATGGTTTAACGCCATTTTTTCAGCACAATATAGGCTATACATGGCGGCCAGTATTAATGGTGGAGGAAGAAACCGGACAAACCCCGGAAAGAACCACCGACCCACGAGAAGCTACTGGCAAGCTTTCTCACATAACTACATTTGCCGAATCTTAGACTCGAACACACGCAGACAGAGGTGAGATGGCAGTGGTCCGTAACGGACAGCGCTTTAGACCACTCGGCCACTCGGGGCCCCTTTAAGGGTTATAAAAGATCCAAAGAATATATATCAAATATATAATCTTGGTATTCAAACCATGCTGTGTAGCCATGATATTGTCAGAGCACATAACATGTACCCATATTCAGCCTGTAAGAAATGGACACAAAACTTGGGGTCTTGTGTCAAAGCAAGCAATATAATCTAAATAAGTCTAAATTTTGATACATTTATCTTTATCATAAATAAAGTTGTTGAAAAATACTAGTCCTCCATTATACGAAATTGATCCTAATTTGTATGACTGTAAAATAAACACCAAGCATATACATTATGGATTTTAAGAATTAAAATGCAAGAAAAGAAAAATATAATTTTCCAATTTTGATTCTGATCTCACTTTTTGGAATGTGCTCAGCTGGTGTTTGGACACTAGAGCCAGTTCTCAAATTCAAAACAAAAATAAAAATAAACTTAAAATTGTATGCATTTCTTTTACACAAGTGATTCATCAATGGTAATATATCTGCCTTTCACACTGCATGCTATTAAAGTCTTTAGATGTCATGCTCATCAGAACAGGTTGCTTCCCTTTTGGAGTATATTATCACTGAACTTAACACTGGATTTGTTAGTCAGAACTGACAATGATGGATATGTAAATGCTATGTAAATCACATTTGAAAATCTTTCATTTGATCTAAGTACAAATTTAGGTTGCTAAAAGTAGATGAAACAAATTTTGCATACACAAATTATCATAGTTTCTGCATAACCTTTATATGCACTGTCACAAACCCACACTCACTGATTAAAAAAAGTCCCATCTTTTCTTTGTATGCAGAATAAAATTTCCATGACAGTAAGTGAAGGAAATGATAACTCAGTACTTAAGATCTGAATAGATATACACATACACAGAACAGAACACATTCTACCAATCATGCATCATAAATTAATGAGCAATTTGTAGAACTAAAGTGATTTCATAATGCAATATGATGCTGTATCAATACAGCACTACCTCGATTACAGTAAGTGATAGTGAAATAATCACATCCTTCATTATATAACAGTGACTAGTCATGTGTAGTGTTATAATATGAAAATATCTAGTACTAATCAGTGTTGTTAATATGAAAATATCTTGTACTAATCAGTGTTGTTAACATGAAAATATCTAGTTTGAATCAGTGTTGGTAATATGAAAATATCTAGTATAAATTAGTGTTGTTATATGAAAAAATCTAGTATGAATCAGTGTTGTTAATATGAAAATATCTGGTACTAATCAGTGCTGTTAATATGAAAATATCTAGTATGAATCAGTGTTGTTAATATGAAAATATCTAGTATAATCAGTGGTGTTAATATGAAAATATCCAGTATGAATCAGTGTTGTTAATATGAAAATATACAGTACTAATCAGTTTTGTTAATATAAAAATATCTAGTACAAATCAGTGTTGTTAATATGAAAATATCTAGTACTAATCAGTGTTTTTAATATGAAAATATATTGTATGAATCAGTGTTGTTAATATGAAAATATCTAGTATGAATCAGTATTGTTAATATGAAAAGATCTAGTATGAATGAGTGTTGTTAATATGAAAATATCTAGTACTAATCAGTGCTGTTAATATGAAAATATCTAGTATCAATCAGTATTGTTAATATGAAAATATCTTGTATGAATCAGTGTTGTTAATATGAAAATATCTAGTATGAATCAGTATTGTTAATATGAAAATATCTAGTATGAATCAGTGTTGTTAATATGAAAATATCTAGTACTAATCAGTGTTGTTAATAAGCAAATATCTCGTACTAATCAGTATTGCTATTATGAAAATATCTAGTACTAATCAGTGCTGTTAATATGAAAATATATAGTAATAATCAGTGTTGTTAATAAGCAAATATCTAGTACTAATCAGTGTTGTTAATATGAAAATATCTAGTACTTATCAGTGTTCTTAATATGAAAAATTCTTGTATGAATCAGTGTTGTTAATGTGAAAATATCAGTGTTGTTAATGTGAAAATATCTTGTACTAATCAGTGTTGTTAATATGAAAATATCTAGTACTAATCAGTGTTGTTAATATGAAAATATCTATTTTGAATCAGTGTTGGTAATATGAAAATATCTAGTATAAATTAATGTTGTAATATGAAAATATCTAGTTTGAATCAGTGTTGGCAATATGAAAATATCTAGTATAAATCAGTGTTGTTAATATAAAAATATCTAGTATGAATCAGTGTTGCTAATATGAAAATATCTAGTACTAATCAGTGTTGTTAATATGAAAATATATAGTAATAATCAGTGTTGTTAGTATGAAAATATCTAGTACTAATCAGTGCTGTTAATATGAAAATGTCTAGTATGAATCAGTGTTGTTAATATGAAAATGTCTAGTATGAATCAGTATTCAGCACTAAATGTACTGACAATGCTACATTAGACATGATGACATGGGTAATGACATATGCACACTCATGCTATTACCTCATATTTTTGTCCACATCCCATGCGTTTTACATAGGTTCCAGGGGTCAGTTCATTGTTCTTGTAAATCTGAACAGTCATCATTGGGTTTTGGTGATGCTGGGAGTTCTGACAACCCCTAAAGGTGATGACATCATCCCCAGACTTGATTGCCACGGCACAATTACAGGTGACCCTGGAGTTAGGGCTGCATTTTTTATACTCAGCTCTGACCTATAGTATAGATACAGGATTGATTGTATAACATAATGACAGCTTCATCTGTACTCAGCTCTTATGTACAATAGTTTTGGTTGGCTTATCTTCTATCATAATGACAACATTGTATACAGCTCTGACTATAGTATACACAGCTGGGTTATTATGTACTCAGCTCTGACCTGTAGCATAGATGATTGGATTATACAGTATTAACATAATGACAGTTGTTCCATCTGTACTCTGGTCTGACCCACATAATATTATATGATAATCACAACATACTTTGTATTCAGCTCTGCTATAGTAGAGATAGCAGAATTATATTGCATTACATAATGACAGCATCATCTGTACTCATCTATGACCTGTACTGCAGTTGACTGGATTATATTGTAATTACATAATGACAGCATCATCTGTACTCATCTATGACCTGTATTACAGTTGACAGGATTATATTGTAATTACATAATGACAGCATCATCTGTACTCATCTCTGATGTGTACTACAGTTGACTGGATTATATTGTTGTTGTTGTTGTAGGGCTTAACACCATTTTTCATCAAATGATAGGCTATACATGGCAGCCACTATTAATGGTGGAGGAAGAACCTGGGAAAATCTGGGAAAGAACCACCAACCCATGAGAAGCTACAGGCAAGCTTTCATACATACCCACATTGGTTGAATCTGAGACTTGAACCCACGCAGATAGAGGTGAGAGAGTACTTTATACCACTTGGCCACTTGGAGCCCCAGATTATATTGTTATCACATAATGACAGCATCATCTGTACTCATCTCTGACCTGTACTGCAGTTGACAGGATTATATTGTAATAACATAATGACAGCATCATCTGTACTCATCTCCGACCCGTAGTGCAGTTGACAGGATTATTTTGTAATCACATAATGACAGCATCATCTGTACTCATCTCTGACTGGTACTATAGTTGACTAGATTATATTGTAATCACATAATGACATCATCATCATCTGTACTCATCTCTGACCTGTATTACAGTTGACAGGATTATATTGTAATAACATAATGACAGCATCATCTGTACTCATCTCCGACCCGTAGTGCAGTTGACAGGATTATTTTGTAATCACATAATGACAGCATCATCTGTACTCATCTCTGACCGGTACTATAGTTGACTAGATTATATTGTAATCACATAATGACATCATCATCATCTGTACTCATCTCTGACCTGTATTACAGTTGACAGGATAATATTGTAATTGCCAAATTTTAGACCTCTACTGAGCCACCATATGACTTTAATAGTGATGCCATTACAGGTTCATTTAAATGAAAGGTATTTGTTCAAACACAGACAAGCAGAGGAATATGACCTATTTAAAAGTCTCTTCTAGTTGTATTCTCCCCTTGCTTATATCATGTGGGAATAGTAAACATATTTGAACAACTTAATTTTAATTGTATGTTGTGGTTTTTCACGGCATCCATTGAAAATCACAGACCTGAACTATATAAAAATATACTCAGTATGCCAAGGTGTAGATAGGTTTAATATATCAGAACCTTGGCTAGCGAAGATGAGTACAAATTGTTTTACAAAAAAGCATGTCTATTAACCAAATGTTCATACTTTGATATGGCTGCAGACCATGACATGATTAAATACCTAAATGGCTGCAAAGAGTCAATTATTCAAAGAGTATGATTCAAATTGTTGTTGTTGTAGGGTTTAATGCCATTTTTCAGCACACAATAGGCTATATATGGTGGCCAGTATTATTGGTTGATGAAGAACCCAGCAAAACCCCTGGAAAGAACCACCAACCCACGAGAAGCTACTGGCAAGCTTTCTCACATAACTACATTAGCCGAATCTAAGACTCAAACCTACGCAGACAGAGGTAAGATGGCAGTGATCTGTAATGGAGATCGCTTTAGACCACTTGGCCACTTGGGGCCCCTAGTATGTTTCAAGAGAGTAGTCTAATTACCAAAGGTGTTGAAGACTATACTTATCCAACTATAGTCACCTTGACAGTAAATGAGCCCAATAACCCACTTAAATCATTTAGTCCTACATGTATGTGGAATTTTTATTTTAACCATGGTAAACATTATCATGGCATTGAAATATATACTTGATAATATCTGATATTTTTATTTAAAAGCAAGGCTGCAGATTGTAGAATATTATATACAAATAAGGTTACAGATGATCACTTTTTAAAGACAGACATTACTGCAAAAGGCAAACTTACAAACTTCATTATACAGTAGTTGCAGAAAGTAAATATACCTTTCAGAGGAATGCTGCAGAGTTAATATTTTATGGCTGCATAAACAAAACATTATATAGTATATGATTCAAGAGGTTTCATTTTGAAACACTTAGTTGAAGATTATTTTTTTAGTCAAATCCATGGTTAGATCAAATTTTAATTGGTCAGAAACATAAAATATGTGATGTCATTAACATTGAAGTGGGATTATAGAAAGAAAATCTGGTTAAAATTGCAATTTTATATCTACAAACATTAACAGAGAGCAATCACATCAAACCAAATAATCCTAAACTTTGTTATTTATAAGCTACTTCTGTGATGGGTTCAATAACAATTAAAGAACTTGTGATAATGATATTTAAAAATGGTATGTTATTTATATGAAGCCATAGCTTTTTACCAGGGTTGATCTAAATAGCAAGTCAGCAATCAGTATTGGTACAAATAGTAACTGACCAACCATGATTGGTATGAATAAAACTGAATAATCAGGATTGATTTGAAAGTGAGCAGCTAGGAGTGGTCAGAATATCAAACGGAGTAACCAGACTTGTTCTAAATAACAAGTTGAATTACTAGGATGGACCTGATTAACAAGATGAATAAGTAAGATGGACCTGAATAACACATAGAATAAACAATTCAAAGAAAACTCATTGTTTTCATTCAAAATCCAAAGCTTTAAAAAGGGTTTGTTTACTTGAGTATTTTTCACAAATCTTTTCTTCATAACTGCCAAAATAAATTAGTTGAGTATTTACCTCAAATGGCAGTGTTGAATGACGATACAGAACAAATTCTCCCTCATTGAAGTTGTCATATCGACTGAAAAATAGAACATGTTTGTGAGACTATAGAAATATTAGTTGGAACCTTCCTCATATTTGATACAATACAGACATTCAAAATAATACAAATATTAGCTCTAACTTTGATTCTATATAATACAGACATACATAACAATACAAATATTAGCTCTAACCTTGATTCTATAGAATACAGACATACATAACAATAGAAATACTAGCTCTAACCTTGATCCTATAGAATACAGACATACAAAACAATACAAATATTAGCTCTAACTTTGATTCTGTATAATACAGACATACATAACAATACAAATATTAGCTCTAACCTTGATCCAATAGAATACAGACATACATAACAATACAAATATTAGCTCCAACCTTGATTCTATAGAATACAGACATACATAACAATACAAATATTAGCTCTAACCTTGATCCAATAGAATACAGACATACATAACAATAAAAATATTAGCTCTAACCTTGATTCTATAGAATACAGACATACATAACAATAGAAATACTAGCTCTAACCTTGATCCTATAGAATACAGACATACAAAACAATACAAATATTAGCTCTAACTTTGATTCTATAGAATACAGACATACATAACAATACAAATATTAGCTCTAACCTTGATCCAATAGAATACAGACATACATAACAATACAAATATTAGCTCTAACCTTGATTCTGTATAATACAGACATACATAACAATACAAATATTAGCTCTAACCTTGATTCTGTATAATACAGACATACATAACAATACAAATATTAGCTCTAACCTTGATTCTATAGAATACAGACATACATAACAATACAAATATTAGCTCTAACCTTGATCCTATAGAATACAGACATACAAAACAATACAAATATTAGCTCTAACTTTGATTCTGTATAATACAGACATACAAAACGATAAAAATATTAGCTCTAACCTTGATTCTATAGAATACAGACATACATACCAATACAAATATTAGCTCTAACCTTGATTCTGTATAATACAGACATACATAACAATACAAATATTAGCTCTAACCATAATTCTATAGAATACAGACATACATAACAATAGAAATACTAGCTCTAACCTTGATTCTATATAATACAGACATACAAAATAATAGAAATATGTATTCTAACCTTGATCCTATATGATACAATGTAGACATACACAAAATAGAAATATTTATTTTAACCTTGATCTTGTATAATATAGACATACATAATATAAAAATATTTCTTCTAACCTTGATCTTGTATAATATAGACATACATAATATAAAAATATTTCTTCTAACCTTGATCTTGTATAATATAGACATACATAATATAAATATTGGCTCTAACTTTGATCATATAAGACATAAATTGGTTGCTTAAAAATATGTTGTTCAAATTGCAGCAGATAAAATATTTGCCAAACAATTTGCTTCATAGAATAATTTTAATAAAACTTTTCTGTAACAGTTGAAATGTGGGATTAAATTTTTTTCCTTGCTCACTATATTTTAAAACGTAAATAGAAAGCTGTTGAAAAAATACTTTTGCAAAGTCAGATTCTTACTGGATACAAGAGGTGATTGTTTAAGAGAGGTGATCAGTATCGCACAGGTTTATATTTAATATGGTTTTATCACAAAACAAATGCTTAGAAGGAGCTTTGATAACTACTGGCACTGTACACTCTCATTACCAAGCTTGTATCATATGATTTATGAGCAAATGGAACATAATTTGTGTACAGTTCTTGTTAATTTAGAATGTTTAATCACTATTTTAACATAGTTGCAAGTATTTGAAAACAGTGGTAATATTTTCATTATGTGTGATTTATGTTCATTCAAGTCAGTGTTAACAATTGTGTAGCAATTTTTCATTTTATGTGATTTATGTTAGTTCAGGTCGTATTAAAAATTGTATTCTTGTACCAATCAGCAGTTTGATTTTCAGTCAGACAGTTTCATATTTTCCCTCCTCAGTGTAAATTTTGTATGCATGAAATGTAGTAGTACTATGAGATCAGTCCAAAGTGTCATTACTTAGTTGTCTATGAAATATACCTGCACTTAGTTGTCTATGAAATATACCTACACTTAGTTGTCTATCAAATGTATCTGCACTTAGTTGTCAATGAAATGTATCTGCACTTAGTTGTCAATGAAATGTATCTGCACTTAGTTGTCTATGAAATATACCTGCACATAGTTGTAAATGAAATGTACCTGCACTTAGTTGTCTATCAAATATACCTGCACTAAGTTGTCAATGAAATGTATTTCAACTTAGTTGTCAATGAAATGTATCTGCACTTAGTTGTCTATCAAGCATACCTGCACTTAGTTGTCAAAAAACTGCACATATACTTAGTTGTCAATGAAATGTAACTTACTTAGGTGTCAGTGAAACAGTTTAATACTGTATAACTCTGTTTCAAAAGAAAAGACTTACATAGCATCAAACGTTGTCATATGAGGATCATTCAATGAGGAGCAGGTGGATGGTCTGTGATCATTATCTTTTGATGTTACCTGTAATCCAAAGAATCCTTCTATCTATATCCTGTTTAAGCATATATCTAGTCACCTATTTTTCTGGTCAGATATATATATATATATATATATATATATATATATATATATATATATATATATATATATATAATAGCATACGTTTATAATAATCTCTATAGCTACCTAGATCTATTGTTCAATTTCTATCAATCTGAAATGACTGACAAATTGTTAAACTATAAAGCTACATTAAAAATCAAACTGACACCCACACACTCTGTCATTCTGATGTGACTGACAAATTATTAAAGGTACATAAAAATCTCTCTCTCTCTCTCTCTCTCTCTCTCTCTCTCTCTCTCTCTCTCTCTCTCTCTCTCTCTCTCTCTCTCTTCATTCTGCCTAATATGCAGTGGTAACTGAATTTTGCTTTGATAGGGATAGTATTTTTAGATTTTTCTAGCTTAGGCAGATTGTTATTGATTATTTTACTGTGCAATAATGGTGTAAAGAAAGCATATAAATGTCTAACTTTCTTAGTAGCCATAACGTACAATTAAACACTAATATTGTTAAATGTTTTCACATGTAATTGTGACTATTTTTTTTTTCAAACTGAAATGCTACTATCATCTATATGAATCTGTCAAATATCACCATTACCAATGCAACAGTTATCATTTCAAATTGTCACTGATGCAATCACCATCACCACTCTGTTTTAAATTCACATCTGCTGTCACCATTGTCATTAATACCATCATTATACATTTCCGCATCTGCTGTCATCATTACCATTAAAGTCATTGCTATTCCTACAATGGTAATACCAGTAAAACAAGGATAATGACAATAATGGTGGTCAAAAATATAGAACATAACTGGAATTGTGAAAACCACTAACACAATGAAAAAAAATGTAATTATCTTTTTGACTGGTACAACATAAACATTTGCAACAATAAAATCGATGAAATACTGACACAGACATTTGCAACAATAAAATCGATGAAATACTGACACAGACATTTGCAACAATAAAATCGATGTAATACTGACACAGACATTGGTGCTGCATGATGTGAAGACATTTACTGTTAACAGTGATATGAAACATTTTCAGCAATTTCTGATAGAATTTCATTTTTATTTTAATAAATGTGTCAGAATGGGGGTAACAAGTTTATATTTCAGGATTTGAGAATGTTACTGGTCATTTTACTGTCATACATATCCATGTTACTGATTACAATAGTGCTGGGACAGCAAACAGTAAATTCACCATAAAAACCCTCAGATCAGTAAATATATTCCCAACTGTTATTGTCATATACATCCATGTTACTGATTACAATAGTGCTGGGACAGCAAACAGTAAATTTACCATAAAAACCCTCAGATCAGTAAATATATTCCCAACTGTTATTGTCATACATATCCATGTTACTGATTACAATAGTGCTGGGACAGCAAACAGTAAATTTACCATAAAAACACTCAGATCAGTAAATATATTCCCAACTGTTATTGTCATACATATCGATGTTAATGATTACAATAGTGCTGGAACAGCAAACAGTAAATTTACCATTAAAACTATCAGATCATTAAATATATTCCCAACTGTTATTGTCATATATATCCATGTTACTGATTACAATAGTGCTGGGACAGCAAACAGTAAATTTACCATAAAAACCCTCAGATCAGTAAATATATTCCCAACTGTTATTGTCATACATATCCATGTTACTGACTGCAATAGTACTGGGACAGCAAACAGTAAATTTACCATAAAAACCCTCAGATCAGTAAATATATTCCCAACTGTTATTGTCATACATATCCATGTTACTGACTGCAATAGTGCTGGGACAGCAAACAGTAAATTTACCATAAAAACCCTCAGATCAGTAAATATATTCCCAACTGTTATTGTCATACATATCCATGTTACTGACTGCAATAGTGCTGGGACAGCAAACAGTAAATTTACCATAAAAACCCTTAGATCAGTAAATATATTCCCAACTGTTATTGTCATACATATCCATGTTACTGACTGCAATAGTACTGGGACAGCAAACAGTAAATTTACCATAAAAACCCTCAGATCAGTAAATATATTCCCAACTGTTATTGTCATACATATCCATGTTACTGACTGCAATAGTGCTGGGACAGCAAACAGTAAATTTACCATAAAAACCCTCAGATCAGTAAATATATTCCCAACTGTTATTGTCATACATATCCATGTTACTGACTGCAATAGTGCTGGGACAGCAAACAGTAAATTTACCATAAAAACCCTCAGATCAGTAAATATATTCCCAACTGTTATTGTCATACATATCCATGAAACTGATTACAATAGTGCTGGGACAGCAAATAGTAAATTCACCATAAAAACCCTCAGATCAGTAAATATATTCCCAACTGTTACTGGTGCTGCAATCTATGATCTTAATTTTCTTCACTTAAATCACCATCATCAATAGTGAATCAAAATTAAACTTGAAATATAGTTTACAATAATTTGATATATGCTTTTGCAATGACAAATTAATGAAGAGGGCTTGGGTGGCCATGTGGTCTAAAGTGTTCACCTTTAGCCAATGTTACTATTTGAGAAATTTTGCCAGTAGCGTTCCATGGGTCACTGAAAAAAATTTGCTAGTAGCTTCCCATGGGTCACTGGTTCTTGAAAGGATTTATTCTTCCTCCAATTACACTGACCACCCTTTATATCCTCTCTTCTGCTGAGAAATGACATTAAACCACAAAACAACAACAACAAAATTAATTACTGAAGGCATGGACAGCGGAGACAATGTGTGGAGGATAAATATGTATATCCAGAGAAAGCCAGCAACCATGAATGATCATGCACTATAATGCACCTTTGCACATGTCAACATTGGGAATCACTTTCCTCATGAAAAATAAGCTAAAGTGACTTTTATATAGAAACCATATTTTCAGCTTGTACAATTTATTTTTAACGTAAAACATTTGGATCTGGTGACCAGAGTTAAGAACTTAGTACTTACAGTAACAGTTCCAATGGGGAAGACATGAGGGGTGACAGTGATGGAGGCAGATTGGGGCTGATTGTACACATGTGCCTCCACTATAATCTCACGTCTTTGATCACGATCGAGCACATTGTCAATTGTGGCCTTGATTGGCAGTTTGATTGGCTGGTTCCAGGACACAGTTGTCAAGGTGGAACCACACTTTACTGTGCTGGATGTACTCAGTATGACAGCATCAGCAATTGGCTTCTTATTGCACTGGGTAATATAGTTTCCGGTAAAATGTCCCACGATATGAACGATGCACTCAGCTTTGCATTCCTTACAGCAGAAGAACTGCGGAGGAGCCGTTGATGTAACAATGATATACTCCAGCCAGTATCCCTCCACAACTACAAGGGTGCTCCCTGACACAATCTTCAAAGAAATTTTCATTAATAAAACTACTTGTGAAAAATACAATAAACCATTCACATTTATGGCAGTTTACCAAGTAAACTTATAATTAAGCCATCAGCATTTTATTACATTTTCTTTAAAAAATAAAAGTGGATATTAATCTATTGCCTCTAAAAGTTAATTAATTTGAAGCACAAGATGAAAATTGTGAAAAAAATGATGCAAACCATAATAATGAATGTTCTTTTACAAGAATACAATGTTTCATATATGTGATCTTACGGAAAGATAAAACTTCATCGCATTACACATTTGATAAATTTAATTCTGTTATTTAGGTATAATAGATTTTGTGAGAATCTTTTAGCTATGGGATATTTTAGAGATGAAATGTATGAAATTCATTCCATAATATACTTTATTATTATTAAAACTTGATTACTTTAGAGATGAAATGTATGAAATTCATTGCATAATATACCTTATTATTATTAAACTTGATTACTTTAGAGATGAAATGTATGAAATTCATTGCATAATATACTTTATTATTATTAAACTTGATTACTTTAGAGATTAAATGTATGAAATTCATTGCATAATATACCTTATTATTATTAAACTTGATTACTTTAGAGATGAAATGTATGAAATTCATTGCATAATATACCTTATTATTATTAAACTTGATTACTTTAGAGATGAAATGTATGAAATTCATTGCATAATATACCTTATTATTATTAAACTTGATTACTTTAAAGATGAAATGCATGAAATTCATTCCATAATATACTTTATTATTTTTTAACTTGATTACTTTAGAGATGAAATGTATGAAATTCATTGCATAATATACCTTATTATTATTAAACTTGATTACTTTAGAGATGAAATGTATGAAATTCATTGCATAATATACTTTATTATTATTAAACTTGATTACTTTAGAGATGAAATGCATGAAATTCATTCCATAATATACTTTATTATTTTTTAACTTGATTACTTTAGAGATGAAATGTATGAAATTCATTGCATAATATACTTTATTATTATTAAACTTGATTACTTTAGAGATGAAATGCATGAAATTCATTGCATAATATACTTTATTATTATTAAAACTTGATTACTTTAGAGATGAAATGTATGAAATTCATTGCATAATATACTTTATTATTATTAAAACTTGATTACTTTAGAGATGAAATGTATGAAATTCATTGCATAATATACCTTATTATTATTAAACTTGATTACTTTAGAGATGAAATGTATGAAATTCATTGCATAATATACTTTATTATTATTAAACTTGATTACTTTAGAGATGAAATGCATGAAATTCATCGCATAATATACCTTATTATTATTAAACTTGATTACTTTAGAGATGAAATGTATGAAATTCATTGCATAATATACTTTATTATTATTAAACTTGATTACTTTAGAGATGAAATGTATGAAATTCTTTGCATAATATACCTTATTATTATTAAACTTGATTACTTTAGAGATGAAATGTATGAAATTCTTTGCATAATATACCTTATTATTATTAAACTTGATTACTTTAGAGATGAAATGCATGAAATTCATCGCATAATATACTTTATTATTATTAAAACTTGATTACTTTAGAGATGAAATGTATGAAATTCATTGCATAATATACCTTATTATTATTAAACTTGATTACTTTAGAGATGAAATGTATGAAATTCATTGCATAATATACCTTATTATTATTAAACTTGATTACTTTAGAGATGAAATGCATGAAATTCATTGCATAATATACTTTATTATTATTAAAACTTGATTACTTTAGAGATGAAATGTATGAAAATCATTGCATAATATACCTTATTATTATTAAACTTGATTACTTTAGAGATGAAATGTATGAAATTCATTGCATAATATACTTTATTATTAAACTTGATTACTTTAGAGATGAAATGTATGAAATTCATTGCATGATATACCTTGTTATTATTAAACTTGATTACTTTAGAGATGGAATGTATGAAATTCATTGCATAATATACTTTATTATTAAACTTGATTACTTTAGAGATGAAATGTATGAAATTCATTGCATAATATACCTTATTATTATTAAACTTGATTACTTTAGAGATGAAATGTATGAAATTCATTGCATAATATACTTTATTATTAAACTTGATTACTTTAGAGATGAAATGTATGAAATTCATTGCATAATATACCTTATTATTATTAAACTTGATTACTTTAGAGATGAAATGTATGAAATTCATTGCATAATATACTTTATTATTAAACTTGATTACTTTAGAGATGAAATGTATGAAATTCATTGCATAATATACCTTATTATTATTAAACTTGATTACTTTAGAGATGAAATGTATGAAATTCATTGCATAATATACTTTATTATTAAACTTGATTACTTTAGAGATGAAATGTATGAAATTCATTGCATAATATACCTTGTTATTATTAAACTTGATTACTTTAGAGATGAAATGCATGCAATTCATTGCATAATATACCTGATTATTAAACTTGATTACTTTAGAGATGAAATGTATGAAATTCATTGCATAATATACTTTATTATTAAACTTGATTACTTTAGAGATGAAATGTATGAAATTCATTGCATAATATACTTTATTATTATTAAACTTGATTACTTTAGAGATGAAATGTATGGAATTCATTGCATAATATACCTTGTTATTATTAAACTTGATTACTTTAGAGATGAAATGCATGCAATTCATTGCATAATATACTTTATTATTAAACTTGATTACTTTAGAGATGAAATGTATGAAATTCATTGCATAATATACTTTATTATTAAACTTGATTACTTTAGAGATGAAATGTATGAAATTCATTGCATAATATACTTTATTATTATTAAACTTGATTACTTTAGAGATGAAATGTATGGAATTCATTGCATAATATACTTTATTATTATTAAACTTGATTACTTTAGAGATGAAATGTATGAAATTCATTGCATAATATACCTTATTATTATTAAACTTGATTACTTTAGAGATGAAATGTATGAAATTCATTCCATAATATACTTTATTATTAAACTTGATTACTTCAGAGATAAAATGTATGAAATTCATTCCATAATATACCTTATTATTATTAAACTTGATTACTTTAGAGATGAAATGCATGAAATTCATTCCATAATATACTTTATTATTAAACTTGATTACTTTAGAGATGAAATGCATGAAATTCATTCCATAATATACTTTATTATTTAATTTGATTACTTTAGAGATGAAATGTATGAAATTCATTCCATAATATACTTTATTATTTAATTTGATTACTTTAGAGATGAAATGCATGAAATTCATTCCATAATATACTTTATTATTTAATTTGATTACTTTAGAGATGAAATGTATGAAATTCATTCCATAATATACTTTATTATTATTAAACTTGATTACTTTAGAGATGAAATGTATGAAATTCATTGCATAATATACCTTATTATTATTAAACTTGATTACTTTAGAGATGAAATGTATGAAATTCATTCCATAATATACTTTATTATTAAACTTGATTACTTCAGAGATAAAATGTATGAAATTCATTCCATAATATACCTTATTATTATTAAACTTGATTACTTTAGAGATGAAATGCATGAAATTCATTCCATAATATACTTTATTATTAAACTTGATTACTTTAGAGATGAAATGCATGAAATTCATTCCATAATATACTTTATTATTTAATTTGATTACTTTAGAGATGAAATGTATGAAATTCATTCCATAATATACTTTATTATTTAATTTGATTACTTTAGAGATGAAATGTATGAAATTCATTCCATAATATACTTTATTATTTAATTTGATTACTTTAGAGATGAAATGTATGAAATTCATTCCATAATATACTTTATTATTAAACTTAATTACTTTAGAGATGAAATGCATGAAATTCATTCCATAATATACTTTATTATTAAACTTGATTACTTTAGAGATGAAATGCATGAAATTCATTCCATAATATACTTTATTATTTAATTTGATTACTTTAGAGATGAAATGTATGAAATTCATTGCATAATATACCTTATTATTATTAAACTTAATTAAGGAATATTATCATATGAACACTCCTAGATGAGCCTTAAATATTGAGGAATTTGCAAAATAAAATAATGCATTACCTTTATAGTTGGTATAAAGATATTACTGTAGAACCGTATGGTATTTATGCTGCTACCCACATATCTTGCTTCCACAGAACATTTTATCTGTTAAAGAAAACACAACCATTTGCATTGCTTCATATATGGGACAAATAGTGGCAATAAGGGAAAAAGTTGAATATCAGGTAGCTTGTAACATATAGCATATTGCAATAGATGTAAATGTCACTGTTTACAAGTGCATATTAAAATGTAATACATTTTCGCATTACTAACTTAAAAAAAAGTGTATGTTCTTTTTATCAAGTAAGTTTAGTTAGTTTTAAGGTGCCAGATTAGATGATTTTGTAACATCATATCAATCAGATTTGTATTACATAATAAATAATATTATAAACCAGTCACACAAGATGATAAGAAATGAAGCAAAACGCCTTTACCTGCTTATTATAAAAAAATTCATTGAGTTTGGCTATGTTGAAGATGAAATGACTGCTTGCTCCTGGGACAGTTTGAGCATCAACCTCCTTGTTATCGATCCAAAGGGAAACAACCAACTCAAGTCCCACAACTGCAGCATTGTTAAAATTGCAGCTAAGGTAGGCATTTCTTTCATTATTTATACCAGGTGTTAGAGTTGGAATCGTCTCGTAGGGTGGAATTCCTCTATTTGTCGTAGTTGGTTGTTTTGTTGTTGGTGTTGATGGTTTTGGTGTTGTTGGCTCTATTGTTGTTTGTTTTGATGTTGAACTTGGGGATGTATTCGAGGTTGGTACTGTACCAAGTGATGTTGCTTTTTCAGTGGAAGTAGTTGGTTGACCTAAATTATGAAAAAGAAATTTAATATAACTTGATGACATTGTAGGAAAGGTATAAATTTAGAAAACTGTTCTCTGGATGCATATTTAAATGTCTTGTTAAGCTTATGTCAACATTCATTAGTCGAATGGTGTCATATGTGAGTTACGTAATACTTACAACAACGCATTACCGTTTATCTTCTCTTCTTGTAAGGTGATTGTTATTGTTTTATATACAGTAGACTCCACTTAACTGCACATCGGTTAACTGCACCCTCCGGATAACTGTACGTAGTCACGCCGGTCCCATTTTTTCCGGATGCTTTTCAATGGGAACAAACTTCGGATAACTGCACTTCGCTTAAATGCACACTCCGGATAATAGCACGATATATTTCTGCCTGTAGCACATTATTTCATACAATTTTACTCCGGTCAACTGCACAATGTATAGTCATGATCAGTTATTGCCAGTCTACTGCTGTAACGCTTCAAATAAGCTGACAATTAAGCCGGTAAATGCGATTTTATAAATGATTGACATGTAAAGGACGCCTTAGGTGGTATATACATGAATATCCGCGCCCACTCTCTAGCAATAGCGTGGGAAAAGTCATAGTACATGTACAGCATGGGAAACATTGCTCTAAATCGTTCGAGTTTGAATGATATCAAACCAACAAATGGATGGCTGGAAAGATTAAATTTAAACTACAACACGGCAGCAACAAAAAAAAAACAGGATGCAGACGACTTTGGAGCTCTTTTACTGTGGGAGATGATCCATCAATGTCTGACAGCAGTTTTCGAATAACAAGCGATCTATAGAATTTCTTGAAATTCGCTATAATTCCATGATCCATTGGTTGAATCAGTGAAGTTGTGTTCGGAATAAGGAAAACGAGCTTAACATTTAGGTAAAAGTTGAAAGAGCGGATTCTAATCATTGTTTAAATTTATTCTTCACATATATTCGTCCTGTGCTGATTTAAAGCTGTACTGTGCTGTACTTCGGTTAACTGCACACTCCGATTAACTGCATACTCTCGTGACAGGCCCGAGGGTGTGCAGTTAACCGGAGTCGACTGTAACTTTGACATAATCTGAGTAACAACCTCCTTGGTGTCGATCCAAATGGAGACAACCAACTCAACGCCCATATCTGTGGCATTGTTAAAATTGCAGCTAAGGTAGGCATTGCAACAAGAAGGTTGCTACTCAGACTGTCCCAGTAGCAAACAGTCATGTTATCTTCTACATAGCCGAAATTAATTATTTTATAATACTTAGGTAAAGGCAAATTTCTTCATTGACATGAGAACTCTTTAAACTCACCTTTTTCGACTGCAAGAACAAACATAAAGACCTAAAAATGTTTCCTACCTTAAATATTTTCAGCATTTTGTTTGTTTTCAATTTCATGGTGTTTGTGTTTGTTTTGTTTTATTTTTTTGTTTTTTGTTTGTATTCATATTATAGATGTTGTAAAGCACTTAGAGCTTCTAAAGATTAGGCGCTATACAAAGTCCTCATTATTCTTCTTCTTCTTCTTCTTCTTCTTATTATTATTATTATTATTATTATTATTATTATTATTATCTTGGACTAAATGCCTTTTGTTGTATCCCTACAAGACGTGTATAAATTCACTCCGTAGTAAAGTAAATAATAATGCACTATGCGTGTAAATATTTACCAACATTGTCATTAGAATTGCAAATATGAACATGTAATGAGACAACGTTTAATTTTTATTTATGGCACTGTTTATATATTCCTCTTTAGTAAATTGCTTGTTAGTTTTCTCAAGTGTTTGCTCGTGACTTTACATTGGAAACATGAAACACAAGAAGCTCTCCTATATTTAATTACGCTATAAAAAACAAAGTGTTAGAAGGGAGATAGAGAAAAAAGCAACTATAATACCAGTCAAACAGGTAATATCAGTTAAAACCCGTTTTCTACCTGGCTCATTTATAACTCCATTGGTCATAAATGAGATTTTGAATATAAAACTACACTAAACAAGCGTTTCGAGAGTGGTCCTTTTTTCCCATACTAATGTTATATTTTAATATATCAATTTGTATATTCCTGTAAATCTCAAGTATTTTAGTCAAACACTTTCATACATTTATAAATATTAAAGTTCTCAGCTTGAATGGATTGATGCAAAAGTTATTAGCAAGTAGGACATTTTAAAGGTCCTTTATCGCTTTTATATCCACGTTAACTATCAAAATTGACTTTCTCATTTTGTACATTTTCTGTACAGAGGGAACATCAAATAAGCAAAAATTAACAATAAAAAATCCCTGTAACAAATAGAAATCCTATAGGATAAGAATGAGGTAGTCAAAGTAATGTGTCCTTCATCATCATTCTTGGATATTTGATATTATAATGCTAAATATAAATCAATGTACACACGCTTACAAATTCATAACATGCAGAAGAACTTATTTTGAAAATATTATTTTCATAGCTTACCGGCAGGGACACATCCAACTGGGCAGTGCCCAGAAGGTACGGTAGTTCCTGCTGGCTGGGTCATGGTAACAACAGGTGTAAACTTGGTGGTTCTTGCAGTTGAGACGACTGTGGAAGGTTTCATTGTCGTAGTACCTGATAATGAGAGGAGTCGTAAATATTAAACACTCTAGGACATGATTAATCCAGTGAAAATGGTAGAAAACATGAATGAAACGTACGAATATACTCTATTGTCGCCTTTATATTTGTGACAACATAACCCATTTCAAAACGAGAAAGATGCCACCATTCCACAACGCTCCCACAGCTGGAGGAAAATGATTGATCACACTTAAATACAATCTATGCCTATATATTTGTTCTGCTACAAATATTCTTTCATATAACAACGTAGGACAGAAAATGTTTCTGCTTATTTAGTTTCCTATGACACAACTATCAAATCTTCAACTTATCAAATAGGTCAAAAGTAAAATAATTAACGAAGTTTATAAGATAGAAACAAAATACACATACGCAATCTAATTTTGTTGGCACCTATTTTTTTAAGGCTTTCATCAGACATAGGCCCCTAAATTATTAATAACAGTTTTTTTTTTCCAAACAAATAGCACATATAAAAACACGAACCTTTGATTGGAGGTTTGCAGATTCCTTTCTGTATCAATATTTCCAGTCTCATGTACCAGATTGTGAACGTTTGTACAGTGTAACTCAGGATCGTTGTCGTGGTGACAGATGACGTGGCTGGTTTTCCAAAGTACACATGAGTTGATGTGATGGTATAATTGTAATGATTGACTGATGTTGCGGTGTTGCACATTTCTTGGTTGTCAATGTAGACAAAAAGTCCTGTTGTCTCGTACCATGTAATCATGTAGGTATGGAAAGCATTGGATATCACAATATTCCTTGGGCAAGAGGTAAACCAAGTCTGGGTTGAGGTGGACAGAACAAAATGGAGCTGTCCAAACCTATACAAAACAGCTATACCAATGCCATCGTGATTCTCAGCACCGCTCGAGAACAAATAAGTGTTCTCTAGTAACATGTCAAATTTAAGAGAGAAATTGATTGTAACACCGTTTAAACACGAATGTGGGCTTATAAGACAATATGTGTCAGTTGTACCGAAGTCGATAAATTGGGATGTAGAGTTAAAATGCAGCCCACCATCCAATATTGACACCGTGCCATTGATACTTAGGTTGTACTGGGTACCAATAATGTGGTTTGACACGATGTTGGTAAAGTTCCAGTGATATTCGGGTATCTTAAGTTCTGTGGTGCTTGGTGTTGTTGACACAGTTGTTTTCATTGACGTTTTGCTGGATATAGGTGTTCTTGGGGTGGTTTTAGGACTGGTATTGGTTGTTGGAATTGTTGTCATGACTTCTGTTATCTTCCTTGTCATTGTTGTCGATACGGTTGATTGGGTACTTTTGAGTTCTTCGTCTGAATAGAAGTTAAACAGATCAAAAATAGCATTAAGAACTTGCATTCTTTCAACTCAATAATAAAGGAAAGACATATTATACTCCTGCTTCGAATTGCATGGTCATTGGACTGATGTATAGGGCTAAATATCTAGAATTAAAGAGCCATAGCTTCTATTACTGACCCGACACATCGTTTCAGTTATATATATATATATATATATATATATATATATATATATATATATATATATATATATATATATATATATATATATATCATTGTTTTGTGATATCAGCATACATCAACTACTCAGCATACATCAACGACTCGTGCCCATGACCCCACAAAATCCTTACTACATGCGTTTTTATTCGTCAAAGCCCCTAAAACATGTGTGCGGAATTTAGAAAAACTTGATAGTGTATTCAAATAACCCAGATTCAATTCGGTGTACAAAGATATTTATTTTATTTCATTTTAACTATTCTTTTGTGTCCGAAACCAGTAAGATTTTAGAATTATTTCTGCGAGATTTGTAGAACTCTGTAAGAAATACAAGATTTTTCTCGATTTGTTGTGTTCCAACGATTGTTGTGGCATGAGGCAGAGTGTATAGGAAAGGTTTCAAGACTTTCTAATGGGCTCCATTTTTCAAACCCCAAACCGTGTATGGTCGTTATTGTTTCAATACCAATCTCTAAGTACAAATACACACCAAACTATAACACATGGAATATTTCATATAAAATAGATTGAAGAGAAAGAGTAATGCATTCCATCCTCGTCTATACTGGCATGTAAAGAGTTCAGCATATACATATGTTTTTGTTTGTTTGCTATGTTAACAAACGTGATTCTTCAAATATCATTGTTTAAACGTTTCTAACGTGAAAAAAAGAAAATTACAATTCGAGCATTTTATTTGTTACACCTTGAAATATTTAGTGCGTTACTTAAGACTGGAAAACGTGTTGTACTTGTGCTATCTTAGTTATTACATTGGTGAAGAAATGTGAGGAGTCAAAACTTTACATCTTCACGTACTTGAAACTGAATATATGATTTGATTGTCTTAAAACGCTAACACACACACACACACACACACACACACACGATAAGAACATAGCTACGTATCAAAAAGTTTCACTGAAAGATTGTTTAGAACCCTTATGAAAAGTGACTCTTAATGACTTGTTAATCATGACGAAGTCACTTGTAGACTATTCCTTTTTACTAGTGAAACAAATCAACCACACAAATCATTGTCTGCCAAACACATATACACTAAACTGGCACCAAGACAGCTAGTAAAACATCGATTTCATTGACAATATGGAAAAAAACTTATATATTAACACTTATCCCATTACAAACATATATTAACACTTATCCCATTACAAACATATATTAACACTTATCCCATTACAAACAATGCTATAATGTCCTTAGAGAAGATAATAAGAACCTCGTCGATATGTTGTTTTAAAAAAAACATCCAATATCTCAACGAGTCAGTAAATAGTCATGTTTTCATTTTCTAACGGATCTTCTCCATTTAAAGTCATTCGGTATTGCATGCCACGCGTGACGTTTTTCTCTTCGTTAATGCCATTTCTCATATCACAAAATTTACCCCCACCCTCTGATGTTTGTTATATGTAAATTACGTTATACGTAAAATAGTACTGGACTTGTTTGATATATACAATTACATACATACAATAGCTACATTAACCTTTAATCATTCCGTTGTTGATAAGAGTTTCTCTGTTGGCAGTCCATGTGTATAGGTTGCGCACCTTCATATAGGCAGTGTAGGTGACATTATGGGAAGACCCAATATAAACCGGATGTGTTTCGAATGTTACTGACGTTGAAATGGTATTCATTGTCATATTCAGCCTATATCTGTCCAATAAAACAGTGCAGCCATTCAAGGGTGTCCAAGATACTTGAAATGTGTACCAATTCCCCGTGTTAAACTGTATGGCCATATTGGATATCCAGTGAGTTCCGTTAGTTTTCACTGCACACGCCAGTTTACCCTCACTGAGATAAAAAGCCATGCCCGACGTGTTCTCAACATTTCCCCCACTTGATAATATATAGGTCTGTTGTGTTGTGTTTAAGTGGAGGAAATTCACTTCCAGCCTGAAGGTGAATCCATTCGTACAGTTTTTCAGGTCCTGTAAGCATGGTATTCCCTTGTCAGGGAGTTCAACACGTTGACCTGACCCGTTAAGAACTAGGTTCGTGGAACCATTATTGTTCAATTCCAGCTTTGGCGTTCCATGGACGGTAAAGTTGAATGTTGGAGTAATCAATACTTTGTCCTTTATGTCGATAAAAGTCATATTGTATCCTTCTATTGGGGTCGATGGCGGTTTGTTGGAGCCTGAAAAGAAGCAAAGTGTATCATTTTGACTTCTGATTAAGCTTGGAGACAGTGACGTCGCTAATATGATTCAAATTTGTATAGAAGATGGAATCACTTTATATTTAACACATCATCGAAAACGCAAAAGGGCAAGTACTATAACGATTTCATATGCGAATACGAAAGTTTAGAAGTGCAAATATGTCTTATTGTTATGAACTATGCATCTTAGGACACATTACTGTTAAGGATGGTCCATCACAATCTAAAATGAAAAAGTTTGTTAAATTTATTGTTTGGTTATTGTTGACCCTAAAAATATTATATGAATCATGACATAATTTGACCGAATATTTTTTATGAACTTGTAAGACATTTGTCAGGAATTACAGTTTACATATAATGGTCACGACGCAAAGATTCTTGTTTCTTAATAATCTTGTACATACCTGGAAATATGAAGTTACACCTTACTCCAATACTAGCTTTGACGATAATAGTTCGTCTTTTCCATGCAGACATGTGCCAGCGTCAACGCGGTGACACGCGACTGCTATCATATTTAAATTATTGAATGCGACTAATTAACCTCTTATTATTTAAAAACTTTAGTCATTCAGAGAAAAACTGTGCAGATGACAGCTAGTAAAACGAGTGAGAGAGAGAGAGAGAGAAATTTGCACTAAAGCTGGAACAATTAGACAATGAGACCATTATTTGATATCTTTGTTACCTTACTGTCCTATCTATGTGTCTTAAGCAAACCTAGTAGCTACCCGGTTAATGCCCGATTTAAAACCATTTTAAAAAAAAACGCAATATTAGGATATACGCAATGCATATACATATAAACACCTGCCACTGGATGCTTGATATATGTGTTGTATTATCGACCAACCAAACTTCTTTTGAGACATTTCAATAAAATTTAAATTTAAATTTAAAATTTAAATATCGGAACAAATTTACAATACAACGACACATGTAAAACGGTAACGAGAAAGCTGATGCATGGCTAGGGTGATTTATTTGTTTCGTTAACTCTCTATGTTTTAATTTCTCCATCCGTAATGTTTTTAAATGAAGATATCTGTATCATTATCTGCAAATATATGTCTCCACAGCACAATGATACTACTGCATATATATATATATATATATATATATATATATATATATATATATATATATATATATATATAGTAGCAAGAATCATTCATCCAACGTTTATAGTACGTTTTGAGCTCGGAGGGATATAGACAGGACCAATACCGCATGCAATCAAATCGGATAAAAGTCTTAATATGACATCTAAGTTACTTCAAGTTTATAATGTAATTTTTGCTTCAAGCACATCAACAAATTGGTGTGACGATGCTGGCTTTGTTGTATTTATGTTCTAAATCGAGCGAAAACTATAACACCATTTGATAAATGAAGCAGAGGTAATTAATCATAACTATAATTTTTTTCCTCCGAAGTTTATTTCGCATGAAACATAAGATTGTACATTAACGTGATGGACAGAACAACGTGAACACTTTAAAGACGGACGCTTCTCCTTTATCCATAGCATATCTTGAAAGAATATTAACAATTGTGTGCATTATTGATGCTATTGTAATTTACAGGACAAAGAAACTATGACAGATTCAAACAGAAAGAATAACAAATAATGTGGACATAAATCATTCACAACAACCAAAAACTATAGTGAAGATAACTCGTTAAATAAATGCATATTCGGTACCTTGTGTAGTAGCTGAAGTACTTTTTGTGATTGATGAAACAGTTTGAGTCGCTGTATGCGTAGTTGTTACATGTATAGTCGTAGGAATTGGGCTGGTTGATGGTTCTGTAAATAAATTTGTAAGACAAGGTATTATTTTTTTTTCAACCATACTTTGATACAAAAAATAATATTGAAATATTTAAGCCATTTCCATTTGTTTTGTTTAAAATTACCTTTTCCCTACAAAGCTGTTGGGATTCATACATTGTTATCATGTGGGTATTCGACTAAGACATTGTATTGCGCCAGACAGCACTGTAAAGGACAGTTCCTAAGGGAAAGACAATACTATACATGTAATTCATATTTTACATGACGCAATGTAACGTCATGTGACGATCGCTCATGGCCGTTTTTTCTGCTGTTGTGAACAGGTGTATTGACTTTATCCATATACAGTATCCATGAATGAATGTGAAATGGATTAAGTCCTCATATAAATCCATGTCCTAAACCAATGAGACACTGAGAATTTAGTATGTGTTAAATGATAAAGACAATAAATGTGAAAGATATGGCCAATTCCATGTTACACAAATTGCCTTTATTAAAGACAAAATCTGATACAGTGTTTTCCTTTCAAGTATTCACTTATATATATACACTCGCTTTGATGAAGGTCCTTTTTTCTCTCTGACTTTCGGTTATTTGAACTCATATATTTATTAAGTATGAAATAATTTTTTTATTCACTTTTAGTAACGTTTGTGGGAAAAAGTGAATTCTTTTTCAACCAGTTCAATGTTTGCCAAATGTGCTCTATCGATGTGTTATCTATGAGGTGTGACTCCAATGTGATATATAATATTTGTAACATTGCTATTTTCATTTTGTGTACAATTTTTAGTAATTAGTATGGCTGTATGAACAATGTTGAACATGTAATTTGTAATATACACATACAAACTAATAAATCCATCACTTGTTTTTTTTTATTTTAACATGGATCTTTGATCTATATACATACATGCTTCTAAGTTAGATTGCTTTTTAAAAAATATGAACATTCATACAGGCACAACGCATCATGACGATGTCAGCCCCAAAATTTAAATACCAAAATGTGAAATATTAGGTGCCCTCTTATTATTCTACAAAATTGAAAATACTGAATCTTTCCCAATTATTGCTACATCTCATTATAATTACTATACAAAAGCCTTTTTAACTTACCTATGGGTATAGCATTGGCATGCACTAGATCATCCCTACTGAATGACCAGGACTTGAAATCTCTGACCATCATGTGGACGCTGGTATTAGTGCTCGTATAGATGCATCCCAAACAAAGCTCCTTTGTGACTGTCGCTGGCTGCGGTCTTGCTGCAGGCTTTGTGGCAGATCCTAGAAGATGTCCGTCTACATACAAAGAAACTCCTAACAGTTTGTTCCAAGAGATCTCATAACGATGCCAGGAGTTGATAGTTAAGTTGTACTTCACATGCAAGGTCCACACCTGTGTAGTCGTGCTAACGATGAAGGTGAAGCCATCACCTGGTGTATAGAACAGCGAAAGTCCATTTCCATTCTGTACGTCTGCTCCACTGGACAAGATAGGGACGAGCCCTGCAATTCTTTCCAAAAAGAGGTCTAGGCCGTAAGTAAATCCAGATGAACACATCTCCACATCTGCAATGCATCCAGATGTCTGGTTCTTGTTTATAGACACAAAGCTGTTCTGGCCGTTGAGGTAGAGGACATTAATATTACCTTCAATACGAATCGTCACTGTACCATGGATCGCAAATGTATGGGATGTAGTAATCAAGACGTTGTGCTCAATCCTTGTAAAATCGAACGTATGGACAGGAACGTTGTTTGCTGTGAAACAAATAAAATTATTTCACAAACTCCATCTAATCGAGTATAGCCTGTACGTTATTTGTCACTTATTTGTTATTTATTTTAATTAGGATTATTATGACATAAATACCGCATAAATAATTGCAATACATTCACAAATACAAATGTCAAATAAATATAGCTATACACACACCGATATATTATTAATTTCCTTTAGATCGTGTATTTTAAACATTTAATCTACAAAATATATACTGTATAGCATAGACAGTGTGTATAGACTTGACAAATATGGTACAAACATAGTGTCTATAGACTATATATATATATATATATATATATATATATATATATATATATATATATATATATATATATATATATATATATATATATATATATATATATATATATATATATATATATATATACTGTATGAACATACATAGTCTATATCACCTTGAGAAATACCGTACATTCACAGTCTCTATAATCTCGATAAATATCAGGTGCATACATACACAATACACAGTCTCCAAACTCTTGAGAAATACACCGTACAAATATACACAGTCGCTATACTTGAGAAATACCGTACGTACATACAGAGACTAAATAGTCTTGGAAAATACTGTATAATATACCTGTTGTTTCACATCTGCTACCAAGAAATTCTTTCGGACACAGACAAGTGTTCGTTCCCATACATGAACCTCCATTTAGACACCAGCCTTGCTGACAAAGAGCTGGGGAAAAAATGGTTATTCAGAGTAAAATATGAAAGCTGAAAGTGACAAGCAACAGCAAAGTTTGGCTAAAGTGACACACGTTAAATGTTTACCTGCTAAGTTATGGAGTTTTTTAACGTATGATGTTCACTAATTCGTATTTTATGGATTCGGTCAATGCTTTAATGAAATTACTGAAGCATGGTGACTCGAAATCTTCACCGTGATTCCGTTTAGAGATTCATACAGAGTTCCAACATGTATAGAACTTAATATTGCAATACATATATTCCATTTAAAATAAGTAAATAAATAAATAAATAGATACATAAATAAGAACAAACATATGCTACTACTTACATACAGGATCACATCCTTGTAAATCTAGAATGAAGCAGGCACGTGTTGTCCACGTAACTGGAATTATTCTTATCGTGTCCGTAACAACAGGTGGATCCACTCGTACATTAAAATAGTGAGTACCATTTAAGGCAGGAATTTCCTATAAAATGATTTATATTTGGTATTTAGTGAAAAAGGTATTCATTTCAAATTCTCGGCTAGCTACAATACTGATGTTACTTTATGGACTCTGAGAATTGGAAAAGAAATAGTGACATACAACTGTAACACACACACACACACACACACACAGACACACACACACACACATATCAGGGTTCAGAAAAGCCAATCGTCATTTTGTCCTGACCAGTTACTACTAATTTACTGGACTGTGCAAAACGTTACTACGTACTTGTATTTGGGCAGAGGAGATGAATACATATTCGAGCCTTGACAATAAATGTGAATGCATTTCCTACCCTTAACAAGCCCAGAACTTCAACATTGCTTAAATAACATTAGCCTGATGTGTATTAATATTGTCATTAACAAGTCGTAAAAGATGCTGGTTCAATTTCTTAAACATATATACTTGATGTAAGCGTGATATTGAAATGCATAAATATTATGAACATATTTTTATGAATTTTTCGATTTTTAAATATTGTTCGCATCAAAATCTTACAGCCTATTGTATTAATTAGCAGCCAATGTGATGTGGATAAAGTTTATTTTTAAGCGATCTATCATACATCATTATGAGTCAGATATACGAGAAGTTCAGACAGATAATATCGAAATTTGTGTTTGTGTTAATCTGGCAAGAATACGTTACAGCTGATCCAAAATATCCAAATTAGTGTTTGTGTCAATCTGGATAGATTAGGTTACAGCTGATCGATCCAGTTCACCGGTATTTTTAAGACTTAACTTTTATTGATTCATTGACATGCCAGAGGGAAGGAAAACATTATTTATGTATGTAATTACTTTTCACAATGTTGCCCACTTACATTCCAAATAATAAATAGTTAATCGTTTTAGTGATTCCCAATACATTTCACACAATACTAGTATTTTATGTTCTTTTTATAAAGTTGTTAATGGCAATGCAATAATTCATTGGTAGAAAACTGGTTGGGATATTTACTAAGATATATTCTAATTATTTTAACCATCCCGAATAATTTTCTTGGCGCCAACGTGTTGCTTTCTAATCTGGAGGTTTTACCAACTTCGATCATTTACTTCGAAAGTTGGAAAAATTGAGGACGATTTCAATTCGTCTTTCAAATGGAATTACTGATATTTTTCTTGTGCAAATTATATATATACTTATATAAATATCTTGATATATATATCTTTACATTGGGGTGATAATAAATTAGTCAAGATGGATGGTCTTGTACATACTGCTGAACTTGAGCAAGCGTAACAATGTCTGACTATACGATAATAATAAAATCGTGGCATTCTCTGTCTCTCGAATTCTCCAATATCAAACTTTGCCTTATATTATTTGTTTATTTAAGAAGCAATGTATTACAACTTAATATTTTAATGATTTTGAATCATTTTAGTATCAAACTTGCTACAGGTAAAAGCTTATTTTGGTATTGTACTGTTTTGAATAGCATGATGGTAATGACGAGTAACTCTTGGACAAGTAAATGGTATTGTTTCTTCCTAACCCACCCACCCCCATCTCATCACACAATCGATTAAAGATCAGTTTTAATGCATTTTTATCGTTGTCTTGGTATTGCCTTTTGAGAATATGGTCAGCTTCTTGTTCGATTCGACTATTAGACAAAACAAAAATGGAAATTAGAATGGTCATTCTGTTGAGTTTTATTTATTTTGTTAACAAGTGGTCAGCAAACTACGTACCTCTCCGAAATCCAACAGTTGTTGCTGAGATCCTGTTGCAGGCCTGAACTTTAGATTGAAGGTTTTCATGTATATACCTCCTTGAGCAATATATTTAAACACAAACACACTGACCAGCATGGGTTTAGGCAGCTTAACCTGTAACCATGGCGACTGGTCTCCTATTTTCGGACACCAACCTTCAATTTTTGAACATATTCATTAACAAAAGTATTCAGACGGTTATTATGCCTGAAAAAGTGACGATAAACTTACACATTATATTGCTTTACGTTACACATATTTCATTAGAAGATTCAAATTTGATTAGTGAACCAAGTGTATGCATTTCTTGCAAGAAAACAAAACGATGAATATTTTCAAACAGAATTAATAAAAACTGTTTCACATGAGGTACTAATCTAAACTTAATTATGAAACACCTTTCCAAATTGAAAAGCGAAAGGATTTAGGCGACTTACAAGGTTAGGAAGTGAACATTTGTTATTATAGTATTGTTTTGATTTTATGCTATTACTGAAAAAAATCAATATGCTCTTTTATCTCGATTGGCATAGCAAAAGCAACCTTGTGGTACAATAATAATGTGTCATTATAAGATGGCGTTAGATAGAGCAGAATACACAATTAATCTTTTGAACAAAGATTTGTTTTGTTATGGGGGGAGGGTAAATTATTAGTCTTACTCTTACATATGTTGATTATCACAGAAATTTGTAATTGTAAGCAGGTTTTCGTTCATGGCACAAAAACTTAAACAAACATTAAAAAGCACGTTTTATTTTTGAAAATAGCATTTTCCTCTTATTTTCTCTTAGGATGTTTAAAATTTTAAAAGTTCTCATGCCAAAGGTCATATACTATAAAGGTGAATAACATGGCTAGTATAAAAAAAATCCGTTTCATCGTTAAAATGTACTGTGATCTTCATTAGACTTCTTGAAAATTAAACGCATATCCATTATATGGAATTTATTGAAACACCTGAACACTACAACTGGTTGCGTTATTATATTTCGCCTAAGTAATAGTTTATAATAATAATAATAATAATAATAATAATAATAATAATAATAATAATAATAAAAATAATAATAATGAGTACATTGTATAGCGCCTAATCTTACGAAGCTCTAAGCGCTTTACACCATCAATGATGATATGACTACACTAGAGAACAACAAATGACAAAAACAATGAAATTGGAAAACATAAAAACATGTTGAAAACATATAAGATACAAAACATGATTAGGTCGCTAGGTTTGTCCCTGCAGTCGAAACAGGTGAGTCTTAAGACCACTCTTAAAAGGGACCACTGTGTCTTTGTGTCTATATGACTTTGTTTTCACCTTGGGGACAATGAGTATACGATTATCAGAAGAAGAGCGTAAGGATCTAGCTGGTGTATACAAGGGTGAGGCTGGATAGGTATGTTGGGCTGGAGTCTGTCATTAAAACATAGCACAGAGAACAAATTTTGTGTTTGATTCTGTATCGAATTGATAGTCAATGTAGGGTACAGAGCAGTGGTGAGGTGTGCTTTGATCTAGGTACTCTAAAGATGATCCGTGCAGCTGTGTTTTGAACTTTTTGAAGTTTCTGGAGTAAATATTGCGACGAACCAGACATTACAATAGTCCAGTCTTGAAAGTACTAATGAACACACAAGTGTTTTAGTTTATATTGTTTCTATGTTTATATAATGAAATGGTATGGAGAACATTGAGAGGATGTGCATAAACAGACGTAATATTGTAATTTACCTTTAACACATTCTTGGTACATTAATTTTTATACAGTTTGTACTTCTTAATTAAAATGCTAACGATGGTTACCATTAGACGCCACACTGTCCTCAGAAAAATTAGAACCAGATGATGACGCTGTTATCATGTCTCCTGTTATCCTACCATCTGCCAGACCCAGGGAAACCGGATTGCACGCTGAAACAAAATGATATCAAATTCAGTTTGACATCTCTCATCCTCGGCATTATAGATTGTAACTGCAAAATAACTTGTAAAATTCACAAACTTAAGAGTCGAGATTTCGCAAATGCCTTATTGCCAACCATACAAGAATGAGCCTGGTATGGTGAACTTACTTCATATATCTCGAAAGAAAGATCAGATTAAGTCATTATTAGTATTTTCGTTTTAAAAAATGGTAATGAAATTGTCAAAATAATCTTTATATTTCACAAGTAATAGCCACTAAGTAGATGACACAATTTCTGGTTTGAGCAATCAAGAAGTATGTCACTCGTTTAACTCTTCAAACATATATATATAAAGTAGCAAGAATCATTCATCCAACGTTTATAATACGTTTTGAACTCGGAGGGATATAGACAGGACCGATATCGCATGCAATCAAATCGGATAAAAGTCTTAATATGACATCTAAATTACATTAAGTTTATAATGTAATGTTTGCTTCAAGCACATCAACAAATTGGTGTGACGACGTTGGCTTTGTTGTATTTATGTTCTAAATCTAACGAAAACTATAACACCATTTGATAAATGAAGCAGAAGTAAAGAATCATAGCTATAAGTCTTTTTATCCGAAGTTTATTTCACTTGGAACATAAGATCGTGCATTAACGTGATGGACAGAACAACATGAACACTTTAAAGACGGACGCTTCTCCTTTATCCATAGCATATCTTGAAAGAATATTAACAATCGTGTGCATTATTGATGCTATTGTAATTTACAGGACAAAGAAACTATGACAGATTCAAACAGAAAGAATAACAAATAATGTGGACATAAATCATTCACAACAACCAAAAACTATAGTGAAGATAACTCGTTAAATAAATGCTTATTCGGTACCTTGTGTAGTAGCTGAAGTACTTTTTGTGATTGATGAAACAGTTTGAGTCGCTGTATGCGTAGTTGTTACATGTATAGTCGTAGGAATTGGGCTGGTTGATGGTTCTGTAAATAAATTTATAAGACACGGTATTATTGTTTTTTTTCAACCATACTTTGATACAAAAAAATAATATTGAAATATTTAAGCCATTTCCGTTTGTTTTGTTTTTAAATTACCTTTTCCCTACAAAGGTGTTGCGATTCATACATTAGTATCATGTGGGTATTCGACTAAGACATTGTATTGCGCCAGACAGCACTGTACAGGACAGTTCCTAAAGGAAAGACAATACTATACATGTAATTCATATTTTACATGACGCAATGTAACGTCATGTGACGATCGCTCATGGCCGTTTTTTCTGCTGTTGTGAACAGGTGTATTGACTTTATCCATATACAGTATCCATGAATGAATGTGAAATGGATTAAGTCCTCATATAAATCCATGTCCTAAACCAATCAGACACTGAGAATTTAGTATGTGTTAAATGATAAAAACAATCAATGTGAAAGATATGGCCAATTCGATGTTACACAAATTGCCTTTATTAAAGACAAAATCTGATACAGTGTTTTCCTTTCAAGTATTCACTTATATATATATATATATATATATATATATATATATATATATATATATATATATATATATATATATATATATATATATATATATATGTGAAAGTAAATCTCAGTTATATGTTACACTCGCTTTGATGAAGGTCCTTTTTTCTCTCTGACTTTCGGTTATTTGAACTCATATATTTATTAAGTATGAAATAATTTGTTATTCACTTTTAGTAACGTTTGTGGGAAAAAGTGAATTCTTTTTCAACCAGTTCAATGTTTGCCAAATGTGCTCTATCGATGTGTTATCTATGAGGTGTGACTCCAATGTGATATATAATATTTGTAACATTGCTATTTTCATTTTGTGTACAATTTTTAGTAATTAGCATGGCTGTATGAACAATGTTGAACATGTAATTTGTAATATACACATACAAACTAATAAATCCATTATTTGTTTTTTTTTTATTTTAACATGGATCTTTGATCTATATACATACATACATGCTTCTAAGTTAGATTGCTTTTTAAAAAATATGAACATTCATACAGGCACAAGGCATCATCACGGTGTCAGCCCCAAAATTTAAATACCAAAATGTGAAATATTAGGTGCCCTCTTATTATTCTACAAAATTGAAAATACTGAATCTTTCCCAATTATTGCTACAGCTCATTATAATTACTATACATAATTATTTTTAACTTACCTATGGGTATAGCACTGACATGCACTAGATCATCCCTACTGAATGACCAGGACTTGAAATCTCTGACCATCATGTGGACGCTGGTATTAGTGCTCGTATAGCTGCATCCCAAACAAAGCTCCCTTGTGACTGTCGCTGGCTGCTGTCTTGGTGCAGGCTTTGTGGCAGATCCTAGAAGATGTCCGTCTACATACAAAGAAACTCCTAACAACTTGTTCCAAGAGATCTCATAACGATGCCAGGAGTTGATAGTTAAGTTGTACTTCACATGCAAGGTCCACACCTGTGTAGTCGTGCTAACGATGAAGGTGAAGCCATCACCTGGTGTATAGAACAGCGAAAGTCCATTTCCATTCTGTACGTCTGCTCCACTGGACAAGATAGGGACGAGTCCTGCAATTCTTTCCAAAAAGAGGTCGAGGCCGTAAGTAAATCCAGATGAACACATCTCCACATCTGCAATGCATCCAGATGTCTGGTTCTTGTTTATGGACACAAAGCTGTTCTGACCGTTGAGGTAGAGGACATTAATATTACCTTCAGTACGAATCGTCACTGTACCATGGATCGCAAATGTATGGGATGTAGTAATCAAGACGTTGTGCTCAATCCTTGTAAAATCGAACGTATGGACAGGAACGTTGTTTGCTGTGAAACAAAAAAACATATTTCACAAACTCCATCTAATCGAGTATAGCATGTACGTTATTTGTCACTTATTTGTTATTTATTTTAATTAGTATTATTATGACCTAAATACCGCATGAATAATTGCAATACATTCACAAATACAAATGTCAAATGACTATAGCTATGCGCACACCGATATATCTTTAATTTCCTTTAGATCGTGTACTTTATACATTTAATCTAAAAAAATATACTATATAGCAAAGACAGTGTTTATAGACTTGACAAATACGGTATAAACATAGACAGTGTCTATAGACTAAATACTGTATAAACATACATATCTCTATACTCTTAGAAATACCGTACATTCACAGTCTCTATAATCTAGATAAATACCGCGTGCATACATACACAATACACAGTCTCTATACTATTGAGAAATACCGTATTTACACACACAGTCTCCAAACTCTTGAGAAATACACCATACACATATACACAGTCTCTATACTCTTGAGATATACCGTAAACACACATACACAGTCTAAAATCTCCTGAGAAATACCGTACGTACATACAGAGACTAAATAGTCTTGGAAAATACTGTATAATATACCTGTTGTTTCACATCTACTACCAAGAAATCCTTTCGGACACAGACAAGTGTTCGTTCCCATACATGAACCTCCATTTAGACACCAGCCTTGCTGACAAAGAGCTGAAACAAATGGTTATTCAGAGTAAAATATGAAAGCTGAAGGTGACGAGCAACAGCAAAGTTTGGCTAAAGTGACACACGTTAAATGTTTACCTGCTAAGTTATAGAGTTTTTTTACGTATGATGTTCACTAATTCGTATTTTATGGATTCGGTCAATGCTCCAATGAAATTACTGAAGCATGGTGACTCGAAATCTTCACCGTGATTCCGTTTAGAGATTCATACAGAGTTCCAACATGTATAGAACTTAATATTGCAATACATATATTCCATTTAAAATAAGCAAATAAATAAATAAATGAATACATCAATAAGAACAAACATATAATACTACTTACATACAGGATCACATCCTTGTAAATCTAGAATGAAGCAGGCACGTGTTGTCCACGTAACTGGAATTATTCTTATCGTGTCCGTAACAACAGGTGGATCCACTCGTATATTAAAATAGTGAGTACCATTTAAGGCAGGAATTTCCTAAAAAGTGATTTATATTTGGTATTTAGTGAAAAAGGTATTCATTCAAATTCTCGGCTAGATACAATACTGATGTTACTTTATGGACTCTGAGAATTAGAAAAGAAATAGTGACTTACAACTGTAATGAACACACACACACACACACACACACACATACACAAACACGCATGAGACAGATATACGAGAAGGTCAGACAGATAATATCGAAATTTGTGTTTGTGTTAATCTGGCAAGAATAGGTTATAGCTGATCAAAAATATCCAAATTTGTGTTTGTGTTAATCTGACAAGAATAGGTTAGAGCTGATCGATCCAGTTCACCGGTATTTTCAAGATTTTATTGATTCATTGACATGCCAGAAGGAAGGAAAACATTTATTTAAGTATGTATTTACTTTTCACAATGTTGCCCACTTACATTTCAAATAAAAAGTATTTAATCGTTGTAGCGATTCCCAATACATTTCACACAATACTAGTATTTTATGTTCTTTTTATAAAGTTGTTAATGGCAATGCAATAACTCATGGGTAAAAAACTGGTTGGGATATTTACTAAGATATATTCGAATTATTTTAACCAACTCGAATTATTTTCTTGGCTCCAACGTGTTGCTTTCTAATCTGGGGGTTTGACCAACTTCGATCAATTACTTCGAAAGTTGGAAAAATTGAGGACTATTTCAATTCGTCTTTCAAATGAAATTACTGATATTTTTCTTGTGCAAATTATATATATACTTATATAAATATCTTGATATATATCTTTACATTGGGGTGATAATAAATTAGTCAAGATGGATGGTCTTGTACATACTGCTGAACTTGAGCAAGCGTAACAATGTCTGACTATACGATAATAATAAAATCGTGGCATTCTCTGTCTCTCGAATTCTCCAATATCAAACTTTGCCTTATATTATTTGTTTATTTAAGAAGCAATGTATTACAACCTAATATTTTAATGATTTGAATCATTTTAGTATCAAACTTGCAACAGGTAAAATCTTATTTTGGTATTGTACTGTTTTGAATAGTATGATGGTACTGACGAGTAACTCTTGGACGAGTAAATGGTATTGTTTCTTTCGAACCCACCCACCCCATCCCATCACACAAACGATTAAAGATCAGTTTTAATGCATTTTTATCGTTATCTTGGTATTGTCTTCTGAGAATATGGTCAGCTTCTTGTTCGATTCGACTATTAGACAAAACAAAAATGGAAATTAGAATGGTCATTCTGTTGAGTTTTAGTTATTTTGTTAACAAGTGGTCAGCAAACTACGTACCTCTCCGAAATCCAACAGTTGTTGCTGAGATCCTGTTGCAGGCCTGAACTTTAGATTGAAGGTTTTCATGTATATACCTCCTTGAGCAATATATTTAAACACAAACACACTGACCAGCATGGGTTTAGGCAGCTTAACCTGTAACCATGGCGACTGGTCTCCTATTTCCGGACACCAACCTTCAATTTTTTAACATATTCATTAACAAAAGTATTCACATGGTTATTATGCCTGAAAAAGTGACGATAAACTTACACAGTATATTGCTTTACGTTACACATATTTCATTAGAAGATTCAAATTTGATTAGTGAACCAAGTGTATGCATTTCTTGCAAGAAAACAAAACGATGAATATTTTCAAACAGAATTAATAAAAACTGTTTCAGATGAGTCACTAATCTAAACTCATTTATGAAACAGCTTTCCAAATTGAAAAGCGAAAGGATGTAGGCGACTTACTAGGTTAGGAGGTGAACATTTGTTAATATAATATTGTTTTGATTTTATGCTATTACTGAAATAACTCAATATGTTCTTTTATATCGATTGGCATAGCAAAAGCAACCTTGTGGTACAATAATAATGTGTCATTATAAGATGGCGTTAGATAGAGCAGAATACACAATTAATCTTTTGAACAATGATTTGTTTTGTTATGGGGGGAGGGTAAATTATTAGTCTTACTCTTACATATGTTTATTATCACAGGAATTTGTAATTGTAAGCAGGTTTTCGTTTACGGCACAAAAACTTAAACAAACATTAAAAAGCACGTTTTATTTTTAAAAATAGCATTTCGCTCTTATTTTCTCTTAGGATGTTTAAAAGTTTTAAAGTTCTCATTCCAAAGGTCATATACTAAAAAGGTGAATAACATGGCTGTTATTAAAAAAAAATCCGTTTCATCGTTAACATGTACTGTCATCTTCATTAGACTTCTTGAAAATTAAACGCATATCCATTATATTTAATGTATTGAAACACCTGAACACTACGACTGGTTGCGTTATTACATTTCGCCTAAGTAATAGTTTATATAATGAATTGGTAAGGAGAACATTGAGAGGATGTGCATAAACAGACGTAATGTTGTAATGTTTCTTTAACACATTCTTGGTACATTAATTTTTATACAGTTTGTACTTCTTAATTAAAATGCTAACGATGGTTACCATTAGACGCCACACTGTCCTCAGAAAAATTAGAACCAGATGATGACGCTGTTATCATGTCTCCTGTTATCCTACCATCTGCCAGACCCAGGGGAACCGGATTGCACGCTGAAATAAAATGATACCAAATTCAGTTTGACATCTCTCATCCTCGGCATTATAGATTGTAACTGCAAAATAACTTGTTAAATTCACAAACTTAAGAGTCGAGATTTTCGCAAATATCTTATTGCCAACCATACAAGAATGAGCCTGGTACGATGAAATTACTTCATATATTTCGAAAGGAAGATCACATTTAGTCATTATTAGTATTTTTGTTTTAAAACATTGTAATGAAATCGACAAAATAATCTTTATATTTCACAAGTAATAGCCACTAAGTAGATGACACAATTTCTGGTTTGAGCAATCAAGAAGTATGTCACTCGTTTAACTCTCTAAACATCGTGTCTTAAATCATTCACTCTTCAATCGAATTTACAGTCGATACGCCAACTATTTGTTTTAATTCCATCACATTTGTCGAACTATATATGAAATCTTAGTTTCCAATAGTGTGATGTCACTTATTAACTGATTTTAAAAAGTATGTAGACTCTAACAACCATGAATTCATCACTTCAAGACTTGGTAATTAAAACAGATTTACGAAACATTTTGTGATGTTGGACATGAACCTACTTACCATTAAATTCACATTGCGCACCAGTTGAGGTACCGTCGCACAAACAGTTTTCTTCATATAGACATTGACCGCGTCCACTGCAACCCGCAGGACAAAGGTCTGGAGAAATCAATACATATTTATTAAGAAATTATCTTAAAGCAATAATGCCACGTATGGATGTTATCTTTAGAATGAAGAGTAGATGGATTTTGTTCTGGTCATTAAGTTGAAATCTTGCAATGACCGAGAATAGATTTTATGGAATACAAAAATTGCTCTCGGTCGGATAGGATTTGTTGAGTGTAAATATGTTAGTAGTCAAGCTTAGAGAAGCATTTAAATTAATATGTACGTGTTAACATTGAAATACCTGCTGCTGGGCACCCAAGAATCTGTAATTGGAAGCATGGTTTTCCGACCCAACTTTTTAGCAGAAATCGGATCCTTTTGGTGGAAATGCCGGTGAATTGGTTTGTTGTAATGTCAGTTGCTTTACTGAGAGAAAAGCTCTGGAAAAAAATGATTTTAATGAAAATCGCAGTATTTAAAAAAAAGGTTTTATTGCGATAGAACATGCCTCAAATAGTAACAGTAAATAACGTTTTATTAAATATATTAAATTCTTTTTTATGTAGAGGTAAGCTTGTTACTATTGAAAGTAAGTTATTAACTATAGACAGATATAAAGAAATATTTATCTTAAGAAAATAATATTAAGACGTGTTTGAATCTGAGTGGCTATTTCATCCCACCCACCATTTCTATTTGCAAGAATGAAACTAATCGGACCAGTTCGCGAGACCTACATTTACTGAATATATCTGAACATAGCTTGACAGTTGTAGACAGAATCACTCCAATATGTTCCATTTTATTACAAACGTTAGCAAATGTGTCAAATGTAAGCTTTTCCCGTCAAAGACGTTTCTTCGCTTTAAACAAAATTCTTTTAATGTCACATGTGCGCTGATAGAGCTTTTAAAATTGTCTTTGACCGGCCTGATAGAACTTTTAAAATTGTCATCGATTTATGTGACCTGCTGGAGAAAGGTTCCATTATAAACGAGCAGCTTATGCGATTACCGTAAATCTGAATCATGAACGTATTTGTGCTGAAGGGCATGAATTTAGTATTAGAGTACAATATTAACTATTACCGTTGCAGAATCATTGCTATACTAAAAAGCTTATATTTCGAAAGATATTTACCAAAGGTCCTTGATTAGTTTCGTACTGTTGAAGCTGAGATTCACCCACTGGAACGTACAAGATATCTAGCCGACTTGGAAAGTTTGTTCGCAGACCTTCTTTTGTGGGTGCCTGAAGAACCACACCACGTATTCCCATAGGAGCAACAAAATTTACGTCAATCCACTTATCTCCTTGTTGATGCTCGTTTGCACACCATCCGCCTAAAATCAGTTTGTAAACGTTCCACTCATTTACCATATCTCTGCTATTACCTTCAAATTAATGTTTTCTGGAAATGTGCATGTAGATTACAATCAAGCCATTTACAATTTAAAAATGCGTTGCAAAGTATGTAACATCGTTAAGACTTTAATCGTTCATTTTTCAACTTTGCTATCAATTTCCGACTTTATTCATCGCAAAATATCAATTTTAATTTCTTTGTTGTGTGTGACAGACATAGTTTGCCTTTTTGTAGAAAGAGTTTATATTTTTTATCCATGAAGAATCACTTGCTAACGTTCGTACTTCAGTAGTATAGTGGTTACATCCGGCATGCTGACTCACGTGGCCACATTTAATCTTCTTTTGATAAATTTTACTTATTGCTTTCACGCCTCCGATGCAGGAGGTCATGGGTTTAAACCTCGGCCAAGTTATACCAAAAACCTATAAAAACAGTACCAACAGCTGCCTGGCAGCGTGCTAAGCATTAAGAGATTAATGTTAGGACTGGTCGGTCTCGTGTCAGGATAATTGTAACTGGGTGCGACTACATGCAACATTTCTGCGGCATGATGCCCGAATGCTAAACATCACTATAAACTGATTCAAAACCGATATTGTAGCTATATGACTGAAAACTTGTTAAAGTTACGTTAAAAATGAAAATCAAACACACACATATACACAGTCACTTATTGCTTTCAAGATATGAAAAAAAACTTCAGTGGAATTCGATGTAATAATTTTCAAGAATGGTGCTTTAAATCCTAAATGTAATGTATCTTTGTCTTCGTTTTGGAAAGGTAGATATCCCTAATAAGCATGAATTTATCGCTCCTTTACTCTACCTTAACAATCACTTGAGTTCAGTAGCCTACTAATTCCTTCTCTTTCCTTAGAGTGAGTATAAACGGAGATACCATGACATTAAAGGTCCTTTATTGCAAAGTATATATATATATATATATATATATATATATATATATATATATATATATATATATATATATATATATACAACAAACTCAAGACTAGTGGTATATCAGCACATTCAAGACTATTGGTATATCAGCACTTACAAGAATATCGCAATTCGTATGAAAGATTCTATCCTTTCGACTTGTGATATGACATTTAGAATTATTTGGAATTTAATGCATAATACACAAAGAGTTTTGAATTTTCATTTTGTATTATCAGGAGAAAAAAATTAAACAATTTACTAAAATTGTTAGTTTCACTTTCTTTCTTTAACATATTTAAGATCATAGAGTCGTAGCAAGTTTCTATATTTTGAGAACATACTGTATAACTATAGTTTTTCAAATCCATTTACAACTTGGAAAACTGGCCTTTCTGGCTTTTGAACTAGCACAAAATGTTGAGCTTTGTTTACCAAGCTACTTGGAGTATGTAAGTGTTTGGAATCATGCCAATATCTTAACGTTAACTACATCTATACGAATGTTTGAAAGATTATTTAACAACGATACTTGTGTAACAAATGAAAACCATTATTTCAGCTTTATTACTGACAATAAATGTTGTTTGTCTAAAATTGATATTACTCACTTGTAAAAACAGACGATGCCGTTGTTGATTCTGCACTAGAAGAGGACGACATTGTCACACCACCTGTATTGTGTCCCAATAGATTCGTCATGCAGGCTGCATAAAGAAAAAATATACCTCAACAGTTATAAATCAATTCTCTCTCTCTCTCTCTCTCTCTCTCTCTCTCTCTCTCTCTCTCTCTCTCTCTCTCTCTCTCTCTCACAATATACTGCCTCATTGCAGACAACGTAGCGATTCGACTGAAAAATTGTAAAAGCTACGTTACAAATCCTAATCACACACACACACACACACACACACACACACACATATATATATATATATATATATATATATATATATATATATATATATACATGTATGTATATATATGACAATGTCAAAAGTCAGTTTTGCGACTGTTCGTTCTGCTTTCTAACTTAGCAGAATTTTGTTGTTATATATAGTACGTTTTCAGTGTCAATGTCCCTGTTTGACCCCCCTCCCCTCCGATTTCTTGAAATAAGCTTTAGAACTCTTTGAGGTGTTATGATGAAAATGTCTCACATTCCTTGTCTTCTCAATGTTTTCGCATCTCCATTACAAAATGCTTAACCAGATTTTAAAAATGTACTTCTTTTTCTTCTTCTTCATCTTCTTCTTCTTATTATTATTATTATTATTCTTATTATTATTATTATTATTATTATTATCATTATTATTATTATTATCACTAATGTAGAGAAGAGGTCGTCTCGTGGAAGTAGTTTATCAAAGTTACCTCTTGAACTTTAGTATTTTAACTTAAAAGGTCATATCTTTTATATTTTCTGCAAAGTTATTAGGTGAAAATGGCGAATCTTATTACAAATGATGCTGACGAAAGTGGTTATACAGTGAGTAAAATCACGTGTGTATAATACTTCAAGTGGTCACACTCTTAAGGACGATATTGAGTTTGAAACTGTGTCCGATTGGGATAAATTGCAAATGCTACCACTGCCAACTATTTACGAAGGAATTCAAGTTTAACGGACAGCTTTAAATACATGTAATTTTACAAAGCTACGATATGAGTCAATACTGTGCCAGTGATGTGGGCGTTATAAAGACCAATTATCTATTTTATTGGGTACAATTTATCAACTACAATACATAAATCACTGTGTACATAAGGCAGAAAATCCAATAAGTTGAAATGTCTTCATTGTAACGGGATACCTTGTCCTTTAATATATGGACCACTTTGCGATACCAGCTGATAACAAATTTAAAACTAATCATGGCATGTGTATACTAATATTATGAAAATAAAGTATGTAGATATATGATTGAGTTCACCTGTTTTATCTGTTTAGATGTAGAATACAATGATATGGCCGATCAATTGCTCTCTGGATATAATCCAGAAGTTGGGGTAGGATGAATTTGTTTAGCTAGAAACAGTCGGGGCGGTTTCTAGAATAAGTTTTCTCATTAAAGCTATTTGAGCTGTTGCAATGAAACTTTGTTAAATTCCATGTCTTCTTGATATTTTTACAGCTCCGTTACAAAGGTCATAACCAGATTTTAAAATTGTACATTTTGGAAACTTCATAGCAGCAGACATTAGACCAAATCCGAATGTCTTTTGTTTTAATACTCCATTTCTATTTCTTCTTATGGCCCTTGAAGTTATTCTTATAGCTTACTTCATCTGTGATTGGGGTACTTCTTATGCCCGTACGTCTCAAACACCTATATCAACAGTCTGGCTGTTCCAAGCAGTGCCGTTTCCCCGAGTGTATATGACCTTCCTTTTCTTCTTCTTCTTCTTCTTCTTCTTCTTCTTATTATTATTATTATTATTATTATTATTATTATTATTATTATTATTATTATTATCACTAATGTAGAGAAGAGGTCGTCGCGTGGAAATAGTTTATCAAAGTTACCTCTTGAACTTTAGTTTTTTAACTTAAAAGGTGATATCTTTTATATTTTCTGCAAAGTTATTAGGTGAAAATGGCAAATCTCCTTAATCATGATGCTGACGTAAGTGGTTATACAGTGAGTAAAATCACGTGTGTAATAATACTTAAAGTGGTCACACTTTTAAGGACGATATTGAGTTTGAAACTGTGTCCGAGTGGGACACATTGCAAATGCTATCACTGCCAAACTATTTACGAAGGAGTTCAAGTTTAACGGACAGCTTTAAATACATGTAATTTTACAAAGTTACAATATGAGTCAATACTGTGCCAGTGATATGGCTGATCCATTGATCTCTGGGTATAATCCAGAAGTCGGGGTGAGATCAATTTTTGTAGCTAGAAACAGTCGAGGCAGTTAGTGCCGGGAAACGCATAAAACTGAAAAGCCTCTTGGGGCTTCGAGTTCCGTTCAACAGTAACCTTGCCTAATTATGTGTAGGTAGGTACCCGCCTAAATGACGTTCCTGGATCCGCCCTTGGCTCCATCAATACATGCGTACAAGATTAAATACTGTACGACATGACACACGTTCCATATATGGATATATGCCAATTCGTTGTTTGCGGTATCTAAACAACGAACATATTCTCGTTATTATTTTTGTGAACAACTAAGTCACACACAAATCTGAAGGAAGCAAAGAAAAGTAGATATCAATTTGTTGAATTGTTGAATTTAATACACAAAAGCCACACAAAAACCAACCATCATATATATATATATATATATATATATATATATATATATATATATATATATATATATATATATATATATATATATATATATGAGAACGTATATATGTCATCTACTTTTTTCACAGATTAATGGTCAAAATAATGTTTGTCTTCCTAGCTTTTATCCAGGCTTAATTCTAGAAATTCTAAAGGAGATAACTAAATAATGTATCAAGTATCACGGCCATAAATTAGATTATTGTTATGGATTTAAACAGATGCGGTATAATAGTTTACATGAAATGTTGCAATGTACGACACATGTTATCTGGAAGTAAGTCGGGACTGATTGAAGTTGTTTTAAAATCACAAGAAAATTAATATTATTTTAAATAAAGGAATCAATCTCCGCTTCCGCTACCCATTCAAACCCAGAAATAGATGTAGTGGAGTTTTCACCTGAGGATATTTTCTCTCGGAAAATCATTTCCTCTGCTCCCAAAACCAAATCTGCTTTGCTAAAGGAAAGAAAAGGTCTAGAACTGATGTTGTTTCTCCAGGAAATAATCATTCTGGCATACTGGAGTAAATTGTTTTCCAGGAAAGAAATGCTGTAGTCGACGTTCCCACATATATTTATGACAATTCATGGAAAAATTCAAGAAAATATTTCATTCCTTTTTTGTGCTTTGGCGGGGGGGGGGGGGTGTAGGGAAGGAGTTGGCGAGGCGAATTGACAGTAGATTACTATTTCCCATGCTACCATTCTGTGCTAGAAAAATGATCAGAGAGCGACATTTTCCCAAATGAAGCAAGAATATAGAGCAGGCGTTTTTTTTCTTTGAGGTATTGTGTATATTTACTTAGTATTGTGTAATTAACCTTTATCCATGACTGAGGGTAGGCGTGAGGTCTACGACTAGTTTCTTGCTATTTTGTACACAAAATATTACATAGCAAATATTTACCTATGATAATATATTATACATTAAGCTTATTACTTTTAGGGTAAAAACGTTAACCGAGTTTCAGTTCACCATACAGCCTTTATTATGACCTTATAATTTCTAGAAATACACTTACAATTTGATGGAAGTTTCCATTAAGATTACCCTCGACCTAGTCCTCGAATTGAGTCTTTTGTTTCTATATTATGTTGATTATATTAGAATTAATTATTCCATATCTTATTATCAGTCATAGTGGAATCAATTGTAGTTGTTTTAAGTTGGGGTATATTTATTTATTAAAATTATTCATTGAAATTACAAAGTGCTCATGGATTTGGGACGATACCATGATTTGCAAATTATTGTGAATTCATTCAAAGACATTGAGGATTATATTATTGTGACATCACATCAACACCCTTCTAGGCTATTGGCACATAAGCACTTTCGAATTGGAATTCAACCATAATAATTTGTTCGGAATACTCTATATATTTATACCCGTGATAGAACGTTAATGACCATTTTGATTTTAATTCCTAATAATAAAAGTTTCTTTTCAATGTTTACTTTATAATACAGAGAAAGAAATTATTTGTTGAATTTTTATCACTTGTTTTTCTTTAAATCCTTAATGTGACTTAGTTTTAGACCATAAAGTCATAAAATAACTTATAATTTCAATGAGTACATTATATTTTGGTCCCTATGACCGGGTAAATTCGGCTAGTTGGATAATCTACCCTGCGACAACATGTGATTATGAACCGATACGACAATGCAAAGAAATGTTGGCATAAACAATGTTTACACGAAAGATATAGAGACACACTCATTAACATATATAAAGAACTGAATAATCGATAAAACCGATAACGAATTTTAAATGTTTACGGTATTAAATATGACATAAGCCATAACTCAATATTATTCTTTCTATATTATGATCCAAGAAAAGACTTTATTAAGGTGACACATTAAATAGGACTTCTAGTCGAAAAGTACGTTTATAAAGAATTGACAAATTAAACAAGACTTACAGTGCAAAAAGCGATGTCATATTAAAAATGACTTCAGTGCTAAAGTAAGTCTCTGATGGTCTGAAATTATTAAACAGGGCTTTCATTGCTAATGTGTAAATCGCTAATGAGATGTCATATTAAAAATGACTTCAGTGTTAAAGTAAGTCTCTGATCGTCTGAAATTATTAAACAGGTCTTCCATTGCTAATGTGTAAGTCGCTAAAGAGAAGACATATTGAAAAGGACTTCAGTGCTGAAGTAAGTCTCCAATCATCTGAATTATTAAACAGGAATTTCATTGCTAATGTAAGTCGCTAAAGAGATGACATATTAAACAGGACTTTCAGTGCTAATGTAAGTCACTAAAGAGATGTCACTAAACAGGGCTTTCATTGCTAATGTAAGTCGCTAAAGAGTTGACATATTAAACAGGACTTCCAGTGCTAAAGTAAGTCGCTTAAGAATTGACATATTAAACAGGACTCTCAGTCATAAGTAATTACACTGGACAACAAATTTTTACAAAAGTCATGTTACTGAAATAAAATTAGTCAATTCTTATCAATTTTTATGTGATGAACACGAATATGACAGTCAAATTGCAAAATTGGCTCTAGTTTTTTTGTAATCTGCAAGAAATTAATGTTTACATAACGAAATGCATTCCAATAGTAAAAGGTCAACTGTAATAGCCTACCTATAAAAAATCAAGTCATTGACTACATCTTAGGTTTCTTCGCCTGTCTCTTGTACAGCTGTTCGGGAGCATCTCTGAGGAGTGTCCAGCAGTAGTCAGCCAGCATTGTAGTGGACCATTTTCCTTGGTATCTTTGTTCCATTGTTGCGATATCTTGATGAAAACGTTCGCCGTGTTCATCACTAACAATACCACAGTTGCTAGGAAAGAAATCCAAATGGGAATGAAGGAAGTGAATCTTTAGAGACATATTGCAGCCAAGTTTCTTATACTTCATCAACATGTCTTCTACTAGTTCCTTATAGTTTTCTGCCCTAACATTTCCGAGGAAGTTTGTAGAAACTAGGCGAAAAGCATTCCATGCTTGTTTCGCGTCACCTTCCAGCAAGTTGTTGAACCGGTCATCTTTGAAAAGCTCTCGAATCTAAGGACCCACAAAAACTCCTTCTTTAATCTTTGCTTTGATGTGAAGGGGTGGTAGCAAGATTTTCTGAGCCTCAACCAGAGCTGGGTGTTGGATATTCTTCTCTCCAATGGCTAAAGTCTGCCTGTGAGTCCATTCCTTCCTCATGTAGTGCATTTCCCTTGCTCGGCTATCACACTCGCATAAGAAACACATGTATTTTGTATATCCTTGCAAAAAGGGATTAAAAGGGCAACTACCTTCAAATCACCACAGAGGTACTTGTTATACTCAATGGAATTCAGTAGCTGCCTTAAGTTATCGTATGTCTCTTTCATGTGGACAGCATACGCTACTGGAATAGATGGAAGAATGTTTCCATTGTGCAAAAGCACAGCCTTGAGACTCAGTTTCGAAGAGTCCACAAATAGTCTCCATTCTTGTGGGTCATGAGTGATTTTTAAAGCATTCATGAGGCCCTCAATATCGGAACAGAATATCAGATTACTTTCCTTTCTGAAGAAAGGCTCCAATTGCTGGTGGCGCTTTCGATATGCAGTAATTGTGACATCTTCTTCTAGAAGATTCCATTGTTGGAGTCTTGATCCTAGCAATTCTGCCTTGTTCTTTGATAAGTCCAAATCACGAATCAGGTCATTTAGTTCTTCCTGTGTTATTCTGTGTGGGGTTGATGATGCACCACAGTGAAAATCTGGATCACTGCATGCAGATGGACCAGGAGAAGAACAGGTCGACTCACCTTTGTCTTCATCAGATGAATCAAGAGAATATTCTGCTGGAGGTTCTGGAATAGGAAGTCCCTCACCATGTGGAACTGGTCTCAATGCAGACGGAGTGTTTGGGTAGACTATTCTCGACTTCTTTCGCTTCGTTATTCCGCCGGAAAGAGGAGGAACCAAGCAGAAGTAACAGTCAATCAGGTGGTTGCTTGGCTCTCTCCACACCATTGGGACTGCAAACGGCATTGATGACCTTTTGCAATTCAACCACTGTGAAAGCTGTGTTGTACATGTAGCACAGCATATATGCGGAGCCCAAGGCTTGTCTTGGTCACCAACCTTGTATCCGAAGTAAAGATGATATGCCTTCTTCACTTGAGAATTGATACTTTTCTTCTGGTTGGCAAAAGTCACTTCCCCACAAATATAGCAAAAATTGTCCGCGGTATTAACACACTTTCGAGGCATTACTGTTCTTTATTGTACGTAAATGGATAAAATAATAAGTTTTATGTAACAGTAGCTTGAACTGTCTCGCACAACGTCTAAAATATTTTAAATGCTGAACCTATCTGATTGGGCTTTATATAGTACACAGCTTACGTCAGCTTCAGCAGCCGCCTGGCATTAGTATAACAGGCCTACACATGTATAGTACACAGCTGACGTCAACTTACTTCAGCAGCCGCATGGCATTAGTATTGCATTGCATCAGAAAATGATGCAATCAACTGTGGATGATGTGAGCATGATGGTATTATGCAATGTTACATCATTATTCCGGATGTTGCTGCAGTCCTACTGGAGAAATTTACACAGTGAAACATAGAAAATGAGGTATATGAATATCTTCAAAACGAGAGCCAATAAAAAAAAATCACGGTTATATTCGTGTTCGGCACACCAAAATACTACAGATTAGGGCCTTTTCAAGTCAGTAATGATTTCACTGTTGACCAGTGTTATCTAAACAGCTGACATCTTAATTTAGACCTGCAGTGTTATAATAAGTCTCTAAAGAGATGACATATTAAAACGGACTTTCAGTGCTAAAGTAATTATATAAAGAGTTGACATATTAATTAAGACATGTAGTGTTAGAGTAAGTCTCTATAGAGATGACATATTAAACATCACTTTCAGTGCTAAATGAATTTTCTGAAGAGTTGATATTTAACTAGGACCTGCAGTTCAAAGTCTCTAAAGAGTTGACATATTGAATAGGGCTTGCAGTGCTAAAGTAAGTCTCTAAAGGCTTGACATATTGAATAGGGCTTGCAGTGCTAAAGTAAGTCTCTAAAGAGTTGACATAGTGAATAGGACTTGAAGTGATAAAGTAAGTCTCTAAAGAGTTGACATAGTGAATAGGACTTACAGTGCTAAAGTAAGTCTCTAAAGGGTTGACATAGTGAATAGGGCTTGCAGTGCTAAAGTAAGTCTCTAAAGAGTTGACATATTGAATAGGGCTTGCAGTGATACAGTAAGTCTCTAAAGAGTTGACATAGTGAATAGGACTTGCAGTGCTAAAGTAAGTCTCTAAAGGGTTGACATATTGAATAGGGCTTGCAGAGCTAAAGTAAGTCTCTAAAGGGTTGACATATTGAATAGGGCTTGCAGTGCTAAAGTAAGTCTCTAAAATGTTGACATAGTGAATACTGCTTACAGTGCTAAAGTAAGTCTCTAAAGGGTTGACATATTGAATAGGGCTTGCAGTGCTAAAGTAAGTCACTAAAGGGTTGACATAGTGAATAGGGATTGAAGTGCCAAAGTCTATGCTAAGTATTACAGCACAATTACTTCTCTACATAATATGTTGAAGCAATTAATTGAATCGGTTTATTGACACATCACATAATTATTAAGAACATCTCAAATCTACTTCATTGTAAATTTCATATATTTATCGGGGATTATATATTTGGTGAATTTGCTACATCACCAACAGCTACTGCAAAAGAAAAGGAAATGATCCGTACGCTATGTATATCTATATCGTGTAGTTCACTTTTGTTCATTCTTATATATTATATTTCAAGATAACGGTTATATGTAAACACCATGCTTGCATATGTAACTTTTGTCCATGAGTGTAAGTTGTAAATACGATTCTGACATAGCTTAGAATATTCTGTTAACAGACTTGTTTACAATTTGAAGGAATTTTCCATTAGGATGACTCACATCTTGGGCAAGTATATATATATATATATATATATATATATATATATATATATATATATATATATATATATATATGACTTGGTAAGCAAATTATAAATCGTTCTTGTTCTTAAGATCGGTCACACATTATATATAACAGTCTGTGAATTCAAATTGGTTCTTAACTGCATTATTTTAGTACCTCAGGATGTTCAATACTATTGGAATTGATTCGGATATTCTATACTTTCGGGCGTGTGATAGGACATTAAGGTCTATTGGGGGTTTTAATTTTCACTGTAACTTTAGAAATAAAAATTCGTTGATTTTACTAAACATTTATGTTTAGCTTGTTTTTGTGTCATAGTTTAAAGCTTATAGTAGAAACGCGTAAGTACATAATAGTTTTGGATCAACTTCAAATAAAAGTTTGTGGTGGGGTTTATCACTGATGAATAATAATTGTTCATTACTTTTTAAATTCTTGACTGAAGCAAGCAGAATATCCAAGAATATTGATCACTTACTAATTAAAGCAAATTCACGGTGTCTAAATGTGTTTTTGTTTGTTTTACTGCGATTAAAACTCCCTGTGATATCCCTGGAATAAAGAGGAAATAAAAATATAATACCATTTTGATCCAAGGCAGCCCATGATTCCGTAAAACAAACAGAAGACCACAACAAAACGGCGATGTGCAGCTTCATTCCACTACACATCAGCGTCACTGGGATGACGAAAACGCTCTAAAGCAAAAGAGAAAGCCAATGACTGCATAAGAAAAGACACACATAAACATTCGATCTTCAAGACCTTCAAAATAGAAGCTATTTATATTTTGCAAACATGTACAACAAATCTCTTTCCCAAAAGCGAACGAGACATTTTGAATTTCCGTAAAATGTGATGACATTTCCTGAGTATATAACATACTGGATAGAAAAATATGTACGGGTAGAAAAACTTTTGCTTCCATAGACGTGAAAAAAAAATTCTGTACATTTCTTCGTCAGCTATATTTCACTTGTTTTCTTGATAAAAATGGCCTTTGAAGACTAATCTTATAGTATCTACCCTGTAAAAGAAAAACCTCATATATATCATATATATTTAGGGGACGCCAAAAAAATTACAGTAGTAACATTCTTAATAGGGTATATAGGATCTAATTTCAATGCTGAAATGTTGAACACCAGTGCTCATTGGATATGAATGTATCTGATATTATCCACAAATCTGTAGCAATCCAAAACGCTAGAAAGCGTAATTGATTGAAAATGAATGTTATTGTCCTGTCAATATAGTCCATCATTCGAATACCATAGTCATGAAAACTGCAGTGCGGTCCAATATCGCATCATCAGTGCCATATTCCAGTCCATCATTCGGATATCATAGTCATGAATGCTCTTGTCCAGGCAAACACTATAATCTACACTTAAAGAATTAGTTACTGCATCTGTCGGACCACACTTATGAATTTCTCCGCCGAAAGCAAATTTCATGCGTCTGCGTTCTTCTATTCAAGTGATATTTTCTTATGGCAAAAAAAAGTTTTATACGAAATGTGCACATAAATGTATAAGCAGACATATTTTGTCTCATCCCTTCTTAAAAATATATTTAGTTGCAAATTAAAGTATTCATATATTCTTTCATTTTTTTACTACGTATTTTTTTCCAGTCTTATTTAACTGCTCTAGTCTTATAAGAGCCTAACAACCTTGAATTCTTCAAAGATCAATAAGTTCTTCATCTTCTTCTTCTTCTTCTTCTTCTTATTATTATTATTATTATTATTATTATCATTATTATTATTATTTACAGATGTAAATCCATCGTTCCGTATTCGTTACACTTAGGCCACGAAATACGGACAAAAAGGAGAAAGGCTAAAACCAGCATAAACAAAGAACACAGAGTGGTGACAGTTTATGAGTACTTTAACACTCATAGTCAAAATCCCACATACAATATAGTGCGCCTTTTCATATGGATACAGTAACACCCACCCACGTCCGCATAACAAATATCTTCATTCATTGACATATTGATATTTCTCTTGCACCCTTGCACGCCCAACAAAACGCTTTCCAGTTATGCTGTTGTTTTCTGTTGAAAGTATTATGGTGTAGATCGATGAGGAGTAATCAAATATACGCGTTTGGTTTGTTATGTTTAACCTGTGTCGTTCAACATGTGTCGTCAAGCAGTCTTTAACTTCTATATAAATATTCCATCCAGATATATCAAAGCTCACAAAACGAATATCATATAATATCATTCTAACTTGTGAACAGTAATAATTCTAAGTAGACTACATGTTCAACACATTATTTTTTTCTTCTTTTTAGTGTTTACTATATGATATAATATTCGTTTTAAATTGTAAAGACCATATATATCGGTGATTGTATATGAGTTAAAACACGTGAAACTTTTTATTAAAAAACAAAGAAAAAAAATAATTTGAATCAGCCACCACGAAGCCACAATGTTCGCCTGAAAGTGCCATGTGTCCATACGCCTGTGGAAGCCTGCAATCAGTCAAATGACGGTCACATTTGAAACGTGTCAATATTTTAATTGGACATAAACTCGGAGTTTCTACGTACGGATATATCTTACCTTCGTTGTTTGTTTATTTTCTTTTTACTTTCTTCTTTCTAAATTTTGCATTGGAATAAATCATTAAATGGTGGAATCATAAGGCATGAAGAGTGGACTCTTTCAATCTAACCATACGGATTTTTTTCGCGATACTGTCCTACCACTCAAGATGCGTGAATAGCATGCATTTAATTCCCAAATGCTTCATACTGAGGTCTTCAGATATGTAAGTTTGTTTAGGCAAGCGCTTAATATAGAAAATAGTTACTGTCAAATTTGTATCTATAGCTAATCCGTCTACTTGTATATTCCCAATGTTTTTTTATTTGCATACTTTATGTAATGCTTAGTTCACAAAAGAATCCAGTTTTAATGGTTTTACGTAAGATTGGTCTTCGATAACTTGATAATATGGACATCTAACAAAGGCGATTGTCAATTGCAGAGTTGTATTCAAAGCTTCCATTGTAACAACCATCGTCTTTACTCAGAGTTTAAATTTTTTTAAATTTAAATCAGGATTTTGGTGTTACAGAGGATATGGGAGAAAATAACATGTGGCAAAGTAGAAATTATTTAAATAATGATAACAAATGACAAAGTAGAAAGTAGTTAAACAATGATAACAAATGACAAAGTAGAAATTATTTAAACAATGATAACAAATGACAAAGTAGAAAGTAGTTAAACAATGATAACAAATGACAAAGTAACAAATAATAAACATTCAGTTAATCTCATTTAATTACATGCTATGCAACCGCCTTGACATTCGTCACCATTGACTCCAGACAAAACAAGACACAGTAGTGGAATAGTCAAAAAATAAAAAAATATTTTAAAATTATTTATGATGAATACAACAAACTATCAGTTGTAGATTGTCCAGTTTCCCCCCATCTCGTACTCCAGTAATCCATTCAAATTAGGCCCTGGAACAGACTATTGTTCCTCGTCATCCTCGATGATGGCAACACTGACCACGTTTAAAATTTCTTGTTCTGTATTTGCATTCTATTGATCGTAATAGCGTTTTAATAAGTTAGCATGGAACATGCGGGACTCCCTCCCACATCAATAATATAATCCATACCCCCTTTTACATCTATGACGGTATACGGACCTTTCCACTGTAACACTAAATTATTAAACAATAATAACAAATGACAAAGTAGAAATTATTTAAACAATGATAACAAATGACAAAGTAGAAAGTAGTTAAACAATGATAACAAATGACAAAGTAACAAATAGTAAACATTCAGCTAATCTCATTTAATTACATGCTATGTAACCGCCTTGACATTCGTCACCATTGTCTCCAGACAAAACAAGACACAGTAGTGGAATAGTCAAAAAATAAAGAAAATATTTTAAAATTATTAATGATGAATACAACAAACTATCAGTTGTAGATTGTTCATAAAAATAGTATGTGACTAGTTTCCATTCTTTAAATTTAAAATTACTTACTTATTTCAGTATTTAAAGCTGCTTATAATTCAGAATTGTCCAGCTGAAAGAGTTTATGCCACCTTTGTTTTTTTTTCTGGAAGATGTACAGGGAATTAGGCGGCAACGGTTCTATATAAGTAATCAAAAACTGACGTCAGAGCACAGGTAAACCATCATTTAACTTTTATCATATGAGAAGCACTTGACCCCCGCCTTAGAAATCTAACTTCAGTGTGGGTAGACTGGGTGGACGTGTTTAAATAGGCAACCGCCTTCTCATAATATCTGCATACCTAACGATGGCTGAGGTAAGATTGGGAGATTACATTCTGTCAGATTAGCCCCTGTGTTTTTCACACCTACAGATTGTACAATCGTTTGGAATAGTGTACTATTTACCTACTTCCTCGCTTGGCACGTAGCATTAATAGGTTAGTGTTAGGACTGGTCAACCTGGCGCCAGGATGTGAGTTGGTGGGATAAGATGCTGTATATCTGCGGCATGATGCCTTAGTGCTAGACATCACTTTAAACTACCACATTGCAGACATTAAAGCAATATGAGTGAAACATTGTTAAAACTACCTTAAAAATCAAAATCACACACACAAAGACACCTACATACTAATAATATCCTATCCTGCAAATGCATCTGACGTACTACTTTAATTGGAGAACATTTGACCGTATACATATCAACACACCAGTACAAAATATTGACGTTGGAAAATAAAACAATGAACATCTTGGGACTTTGCTCCATCTTCGGAATGTTCGATAAACCGCATGAGTCACATTAGATTTTATGTCCAGCTTTAACCAGCAAACAAACGAGATTTCTCAGCAAGTATTTTAACAATTAAATATTCTGTGACGAATGGGAAAATATGCAAAAGCTGAGGACAACTGGCAGTTCATTAATTTCTTTATGACAAACCAACTTTGTTTATTGTCCCCCTAATCTGACATTTCAGCAACCTCACGAATATCCGCTAACTGTGACATATCTACTAAAGAGATGAGATTGGCTTTAATGAACACAAGACAGAAACCTTAATCAAAACATTTAGATGTGTTAGATGTCTTAGCTCTATGCTTCTGAAGATAAAATACCCTGACATTTGAAGTTTAAAAATGTTTTAAAAAAACAATTTCCAGCATACTTAATTGTTCAGGTAGTCTGCTCTTTAATAATTCTTTATTTTTCTTCGGTCATTCCGACACGTTGGAGATTCGGGATGTAAAGGCAATAACAATTTTAAAACTGTCTTGAAGACCTGCTGTGAAAGCGTTTTGTATCAATGCTACACAAAGGCGTAGCGATGATATTTTGCGCCCGGGGACGAACTATAAAACTGGCGCCCCAGCGATCTTGTGACCGATTTATTACCCTTGTTTACTTATTATAATTTAACGTTGCAAGCCTCATTTTGGCGCCCCTGTACCTTGGCGCCCGGGGACATATGTACCCCCCTGCCCCCCCCCCCCCCCCTTTAGCTACGCCTCTGATGCTACATATTCAGACACTACAACTGGGCATCACCAGCTATGTTGTTTCAAGATACGTGTTACAGTAATTGTCTTCCATATGGTAAGAGCACATATCTAAATAACTGTCAAAAATGCAAGCGAGTACGTCGTAAAGCATTACCAGGTACTAGAGAAACAAAACAAATTTAACATTTTCTTTCTTTATTAACTGACAAAGAAGCTATAAACCAAAACTGAAGACTAAAGTTTTGTTGCAAAGAGATGAAAATAAAGATAATCTATGCCTTAGCAAAGACAAATCAAACAAACGCTTCCAATAGATCTGCAGTGTAATCTCTTTTTAAATTTGAGAAGAAATGTAAAATAAAAAAACCTTAAGAACGTTTGCATACAACCGATGGCGAAAATATTAGCATAGTATTAACAAGGTCGAAAAATTAATTTAAATGGGATCATCTAATTATTATGCAGACATCTTTCAACATCCTCATCAGTCTCTTGGCCTAGTGTGGTCGTCGAGGCACTGTGCTGCTGAACATCTCACAAGTTATCGCCACTTGTATCGATCATGTACCAATGCCTGTGTCTCCGCAAAACCTTTTCTGGTCCATTATGTGATGTCAGTCTACCTATGTCTACATCTCCTTCTGATACCCTGGACGCAGCCCTGGAGGACTGTTGTGTGTAGACTGTTGGTTCAAGTGACATGAGCATAATATTACAGCTTTATCTTTTTAACAGTGGAGAGAATGTCTTCATATAGACCTACATTTTTCCTGATGGTGTTACGCATTCTTCATTTGTGATGTGATCCATGTAAGAGATGCCAAAGATTTTCTACTGCATCTCATTTCAAGTGCCTGGATTCTTCGTTGTAATTCTGCTGTCAGGGTCCAGTCCTCACATGAATACAGAATGATAATGCTCTCAATAGTCCTATTTTAGTTTGCAGAAAGATATTCGTATCTCTCCAGATCGGTCGTGGCTTTGACATAGATGCTGCTGTGTGTGCTGTTAATGACAAAGTTTCTGCTCTTGATCCCTCTTCGATTATTATGGAATCAAGATATTTTTGAACTGACACACTGTTCCCAGTTCTGTCTATCTCAAAGTGGTTTCCCAGGACTTCGCTCATGATGTGCTCTAGGTATATGTTGAAAAGAGTGGGTGACAGGAGACAGCCTTCACGTATTCCATCTGTTGTCTGGAACCAGTACCACACATAATCTTGGCGATTACTGGACTGGTAGCCTTTGTGTATAGCTGATTGATGGTATTGATCAGCTTTCGACCCATTTTATATTTCTTCAATGTGCAGACATTTTACGCAGAACCAAATCGAACTCGAATCGTTTATGACGTTCTTGAAGCATTTAGAAGAAACATAATATTAGCCGATCAATAATCTCTGGATTTGTGAGTACTGTTCCAAACCAGACAACAGTTATAACATGCTAGGTGTCTGCTGTACTGATGTGATTCGCACTGATAGTAATGATCATCTTCTGTTTACGAAAATGTTTTTATGCATGAAGGTAACGATTTCTGTTGTATGCATGTCTTAAATCTCTCAAGTATATCAGCTGATTGTGTTTTCAAGAATGAAGTTACTATAGTGCTATTGTGTAAGAAATTTGAAATCCTCCATACATTACATAGCAATTGTGATACTTTATGATCCTCAGTGCATTTTGAGCTTCTGGTGAAACACATCCTGGACCGGCAACGTCCTGATTTGTTCGCATTCATCATAGATGTTGTGTAGAGACCCACAATATCCATCCATCTGTGGCAGTTGCAATCAGATATGCGTACCTAATATCTACGATACTGCAGATTTAAACTTTCCGTACATTTATGGAATAGTTTTGTTTTTAAAAATAATGATTTTCTGGCATTGTGTATCGTGATTCGAATGTTTTCACAAGGTTGCAATATGTCTCATTTTCGATACTTGAATAAAATGACATAATCTTTGCCTAGAGTATAGACATGTAATAGAGTAATGCCGTAGCTTTTGTACACTGAATGTTCTGCCTGAATGTCTCTGGAATTCTCAACTGACTGAACGGAGGAATGCCTTTCTGATAAATGGAGACTGCGTAGACGATGTATCAACGCCGTTAAACACAGCAAGAATATTACAGTTATCTCTGATCAATTTTGAAATCTGAGTGTATCGTTGAGTGACATATATCACGTCGGTGTTTTTATGCCTGCCTCGGGAAAATATTCTAGCTGGAATTTTTTGATTGTCTAACATCACATCGTCGTATACGACTAAATTGTTAATGCTCCCATCAAGGTCATCCACGGATGGTGCCTCGTCAATATCGGTTATAAATTCAATAATGCCCTTGCCGGCAATCTCTGAAGCGTTTTCATTAAAATCTTTTAGCACTTCATAGCATCGTTGATCAACTACGCTAGGAGCAACTAAATACAACTTATCCCACTTCATCCATCTCACTATTAAATTGAGCAACAATTGCGTCTTGCCGGATCCAGATGGCCCGATTATAATTGCGCGGATAGAGTTTGGTATCGCTGCATGATGCTTAACTGGTTCTCTTGTTTTAGTCGCTGAAAAATCAATTATATTCATATCTCTATACATAAATTATGGATCTATATTGTGTGAAGTGTAAAACGCGTACTAACACAAATGATGTGACGACGATTACAACTAAAAATAACAGATCAGCACTTACTGGTAGATGTGCAACATGTGGTATAAAAAAGTCTAGATTTGTTTCTATGAAATCCGGAGATGTTTTTAAAAAAAACGAGGAGGTGATATCGTAGCCAAATTGGCAAAGCTCCCTGGAACCCCATGGGCAAAGTAAAGAAAAGCACCATCCAGGATATAGCTAATGTGGCCCCGGAACACGATTAGATATCAGACTTGATGATCAAAATCAGCTCCGACCCGGCGAGTATCCGATAAACGCCATTGATAAGGCATGTCATGTTCATGATGTTGCATATAAAAGCAGCAATCTGCAAAACAGGCATCTCGCGGATGTGAAATTAATTCATGCGTTAAATGCTATTCCTGATAAATCTTTGAAAGAAAAATTGGCTTCATGGTTGGTAAAATCAGCTATGAAAGGCAAATTGATGATGGGCGCTGGTAATTAATAATATGGAATCTATTTATTATTCTCCGAGGGGATACTGGAGGGGTAACGCTGCAATCAATAAACTCGCCAACGCCGCAAAAGTGAAAAAGGCCACTGCGGCTAATTGGTTATCCAAACAGGCTATATGGCAAATTTATCTACCGCGTCCTAAACAAATCAATTTCTCGCATTTTGATGTTACCGGACCTAATGAAGTTCATCAAGCTGATTTATTCTTTTTACCACATGACAACGGTTACAAATACGCGCTAACCGTAGTTGACGTTGCGAGTCGATACAAACAAGGAGAACCGCTAAAAACAAAATCATCACCTGAAGCTGCTTCTGCATTTGAAAAGATTTATCGACGAGGCACTCTACGCTGGCCAAATCTGTTACAAGTCGATCCTGGCAAGGAATTTCAGGGTGTGGTTGCATCTACATGTCACCATCAGACGGGGGCATACTGCGTTACATCGCGATCAAGCAATTGTAGAACGATTTAATCGGACTCTTGCTGAGCGGTTATTTGGATATCAATACGCAAAATAATTCATCCAAGAAAAGCGATCCCGTGAATGGGTCAAAAGGTTACCAGGGGTAGTTGCAGCGCTAAATAACGAGATTACCAGAGCAATCAATATGAAACCTAACAACGCAATAAAAAAGTATATACCAAAACCACAGCGGGATAGCGTTTCTCAGCCAATTCTCAGCAATGTCACCGTGAGATATTTATATGAACCAGGAGAACTCGAAGGTGGTAAAAAAAAAGGGCTACTGATCCTATTTGGAGTGTCACTACGCATAGCATATCTACTATAACACGATCAACTGGTAGACCTCCAATCTATAAATTGGATTCAACTGCCCCTCAGCGGGGTTTTACACGCGAACAATTACAAGTGATTCCTGATGATACTCAATTGCCTCCGCATGGTCTTAACTAGCGCCGTTGCGTCTGTTGCACTCAAGACAAGTCAACATCACATTGTTTCTGACATGACCGAGACTGTTATTTTTTCTATCTACGGTAAATTGGCGAGGATCTTTATCCGAATACTGCCAACGCATTATACAATTGCAACTCGCGCAGTGATTATTCTGTTGTTTCTTCAACGCGATTATTAATTCAGCATCAATGTCAAATTCTCGTTTTTTTTTTGTCTTGTTGTTTGTAACCGGAGAGTTTTTTTGATTTATTCGCCGTACTCTAGACACTGCAAGATAGACTAAATTTGACCACTCAATGCGATTATCGACTATCCAAACAATTGTATCCGCGATGGTTAATCCCTGCAAGGAATGTATCGTCGTTACATAACCCAGTGTCCACGGCGATGATTTAGCGTTCAGTGCGCGTTCAACAAATTGTATATCAGCGCATACAATATCATTTAGCACAAGTATTTGTTTGCCTCCACCGGGTATTTTCAGCTCGATGTTTTGCTTGCGGGTGTCAGCTGGTCTGCAACACAATGGAACCTGTAACATCGGATATTTTTTGTTTGTGTAGCTCAAATAATTGCCGCTGAATTGTATCTCTGACTATCTTTCTACTTGCCACTACAAAATCGTTTGGTCTCCATGCTTCCCAAAATTCCTCCATGGAAGTTTCAGGAATTATTTCTCTGATTATTTCAAATTGGATTCTATCCGGCTGTAATCTAATTAATTTTTTAGCCTCAATTAATTGTTCATCAAGTGCCATATAATCGCTATCAATTTCTTCATAACAGTCCACAAATTCTTTCAGCCACTTATGTGGACCCGCACCGACAAATGGTGGTGGCTGTAAATGATCTCCGCACATTATCACGGTCGTGTTTTTTGTCAGCAGCCAATCCAAGAACATCTTTAATATTTCTGTTGATACTGTGCATACTTCATCCCAAATTATAACCTCGGGGATGAATTTCTCTCCCTTTCGTTCATGTCGCCACTGTATCTGAAAAAAACTATGATACGTACACGCGGAAACGCCTCGTTGTTTTATTTCTCTGGCTAATCTATGTGTTGGCGTCAGCACAATCATGTTTACGCGTCCTCGATATAATTCGATGGCACGCGTCGTTTTTCCTGACCCGCCACAGCCGTTTAAATAAACTGTTTTATATCTACAAACTGGATCTGATATCGGTGGTGGATTAGAACGTTCTGATAAATTATCACCGCGTAAGTAATTACTTTTAATTTCAACATCTGCTGATTCAGAGTAATCACGCAGCATTTCTTTTTTAATTCTCCATGATCCCCAGTTTTCATCCGAATTAGTGAATTCAGCAACTGCGCAACTGTACTTGCTGTTAATGTAAAATGAATCAACGGCAACTCTAACCGCAGTGTCAGGAAATCTATTTATCATTGAAAATAAATTAATACAAGCATAATCCAGCATCGACGACCTCAAATGTGTATACGGGGATCTGTAACCGTCGCTATAAGTAACGACCGTACCCAATTTTGTTCCATCGGACAAATAAGCATCTTTACGATCCACATATATGTTTTTAGATACTGCATCCGCGATTACAAAGTCATATTCGGTGTTATCCATAATCAGCCGTGAACAATATCTTTTATAGTCACATTTTTTCCCTCCCTGAGTGAATTTTTCGATTATTCTTCTGCCGAGATCTTTTGCTTCGATGTTTCGTTGATTAAATATCCGTTTGGACCACTCAATGATATATTCTTCGCCGGCATCAATATGTTTTCTGGATTCCTCAATTATACTATCAAGACGTTCCGGTGTTGGTAACCAGACATTGATTTGTTTCTGATATGATATAATTGCTTCACTGACTGTCAGTGAAATTAACATTTTTGTATCAATCATGAATCGTAATAGCGCTATTGGCAGCCACTTCTTTTCAGACATGTGTCTACCAATCCAAATATAACAACAGCGATGAAGTCCTGCTGCGAACTCAAATGATACTACACGAGCGAATCCAGTTAAATCAAAATCAGGCAGCGGCCCATTAATTGCAACACGAGTCATTTCATGTACGGGGTGTCCAAATCGTTTAAAATGCTCAGTACACTCTCCATAACCAAGAAAATTCGCTGGATAACAAGCAACCATATCAACTGAAATGATATTTTCGTGGTCGTATTTTTGATTCCATAAACCGCCATGATTAAATTCTAAACAACTAGCCACAATGTCTGGCAAGAATTCTACGCGTGTTGGTTTCCATGCGTTTTTGATTCTTGCAAAATGAGCTGCAACCGACGAGATTGTAAAACAGTTTGTCAATAATTGTTCGTCGTTGATAATTTCATCGTTGATGATTTCATCACTGGTGGCTTCGCCACTGTTGTTGCCTTCGCCACACGCCGTTAAAAATCCGCTAGCTGTTTTTTTTTTCATTTTGTTGTGAAATGCTTCAGTGCGGTATAACTCCCATTGAGCTATTTTGCTACGCCGTAGATCGGTAAGTTTGTTCCCTCGGGATGCATTTTTAAAATGTTCTGTTATTCGTGCTGCTACACAATTGAGTGGCAAAGCCACTGACGACGAAGTCGCCGGCGACGACTGTTTCATTGGTTTAAGTTTTCTTATATCAGGTTTTTCATTTGACGGATATATCCCATACACAACTGCTGTTTCAGGATATGCTCGTTCATAGTATGGTTTGTCAATTCCAGTTAACAAACCCGGCTTAGAATTACGGCTAACAACGACTGTTTTCTTGTCTTTGAGAATCGGTTCAAATTTGTCTCGTATAATCCAACCGCCTGATTCTACACGGATAATGAATTTCATTCTAAAAAATTACTATTTTTTGTTGCCAAGTTGTGATAACATCAACGCTGCGTCGCTGTCGTTCATGGTGGCATCAACAACGCCATCAATTCGAAATGTTGACCAGCTATAAGATGCACTGTCGTGCTTGAATTCATTAATACAATCGCGTATTTTATTTATCAGGGCTCTATCAGTTATTGCCCGTTTTGGCACATCTTTGAGGGTTCTATCGAGATTAAATTTAACGTTTTTGAAAGGCTTAATTGCTGATAATCTCTCGAACTCCTCCATGTTATAATTAAAACAAGTATTTAAATAGAAAAAATATAGTATAATGAATCACTGCAAGTGGCTAATGATTGGATCAACAACTCCATGTAACAAAACATGCAGAAGCGAATTCTGTGGGTATCATTTACAAAGCGTTCGCAACGGTTCCTTTGGCCCCCTTCCGTGCCTCCGATGTGGGGTGGGGGTAAGAGGAAAGTCGCAGTTGTGTCTCAGATGTGGCGGCAAACTATACAGAGAACTAAAACGCTACTATGACAAACGAATAAAAAATGCAGTCATTGATCCTACTGATGACTCCGTCAGCGACAAAATCATAAAAACCCCTCAAGACTACATTGATAGACTTATAATTAAAGCAAATAATAAATTAGATAAATAGTATTATTATACAAATGAGCCAAGATTTCAGACCGCACCCAGTGCTTGTTAATTATGAAGCATCCCGTGATGGTGTTGAAAGAGCATCGCAGACTAAAAAAACCAGTTGGATGGGTAAATAATATGGGATACTTGATGTTTACAGCTGGGAGGAAGAAATATCTCTGTCACAGAGCCATCTATGAAGCATTTTACGGATTAATCGAAGACGGATTTGTGATTGATCACGTTGATGGATTTCCTCAAAATAACAAATTGGATAACTTAAGAGTTGTTACTCAAAGTGAGAATGCAAAATTAGGTGGAACCGGCAAACACGCAAAAAGGGCAAAACATGTCAAATCATTTGATACAGAAACCAACGAAGAAAAAATATTTCAATCAATAAATGAAGCCAGTACATATTTTCATATGTATAGGTCTTCAATACGATTTGTTGCAGAAAATATAACTAAATTAACTCTGTCAAAGAAAAATGGCCATAAAATAAAATTCGTATACATCTGTAACGATTCAAGGGAGATAAATCCTTTATGGATAAGTCCGCCGCCACTCATAACACTCTACTCACTAAGTTCCCTTGTATTATGACCGTCAAAGGTATTTGTGTCGTCTGCTACACCTGTAGAGATAGAGTTATAATTGACATAGGCGCGCACACGTGACTGTAATGGAGTATAATACATGAGTTTCGGTAGAGTTGTATTTATCAACTTTTAAATTTCTAAAACTTTTTATTGTCGCTTGGCTAAAACTGCATCATTTAAACAGTTGTATTTATTTAAACCCTTAGACCATCTACATTCAGCTATTTATACACTTTTAGTACAGACGTTCTTTATAATCCAACGCGTTACCTATGTTCGCTCAGCCGGAACGAGAATAAAACACTAGTGTTTTCCATTCATTGAAGTAAGTGGGCGAGGTTAAAATTCCTCTGTATACAGCTCTTTGTGACCTAATCGGTAACGCAATTTGTCTAGAGGATTAAAACAGAGAAAATACACGCTGTTATCTAACAACTGTATTCTTTTGTTTAGTGTTTTATTTAAATATTTTGTCTCATTAAATGTTGTGAAACAGCATTAATAAGTAATTCAAGGAAATAAAATAACACACCCGTGAATCAACGCTGCTGTATTAGTCACCTTATATATGTTATGACTCGTAATAAGCTTGGGGCTTTCGAAAGCCAAATCCGACCGATCAAAACTAACCAACGTCATTAACCCGGGCGTGTGGTTGTCTTTTGTCAATCAGGCAACCGGGTTAATTTAATTGGGTTGCTTTGGATTGGCCGTAGAAAATCTGCCCCGTCGTTTCATGTTTGTGCTGTCTTTGTGCCGTCCCACATCATTACATCACAAATTCCATCATCGTTTCATTGAATATACCATCCTTAATTAAGTATATATGGAATTGTGTCATCCCACATCAATCGTTTCATTGAATAATACCATCCTTTATTAAGTATATGTTATGCCTAAAATCTGCCGCAACACTCGAGTAGAGATATATATATGGCATTGTGCCGTCCCACATCATCGTTTCATTGTAAATATCCATCCTTAATTAACCTAATTAAGTACATGTAATGATGCCCCCAAGCATATCTTCTGTGCGGTCTAAGATGACGTTTGTCACCTTAGGCATCCCTTCCGGAGATGTATGTTTCGGGTTCCCTTGGGATTACTTGGATGTGAAGGCAACCAAGGAGTTCCAAAGATGTGTTGTCGTATATGTAACCTCTGGGTCTCTCTGACGTCATAGGGCGCCAGCGAGATTGCCAAATGGGGTTTTCATGTATGTGCTGTCCTTAATTAACTTAATTAAGTACATGTAGTGATTGTCCCCCAAGCATATCTTCTGGGCGGTCTAAGATGACGTTTGTCACCTTAGGCCTTCCTTCCGGAAATGCATGTTTCGGGTCCCCTTGGGCTTGCTTGGATGCGAAGGCACCCAAGGAGTTCCAAGATGCGTGTTGTGCTGTCCTTAATTAAGTTAATAAAGTAACCACTGGGTCTCTCTGACGTCATAGGGCGCCAGCGAGATTGCCAAATGAGTGTTATATTTTTTAATAATTAGAGATAAAATGTATTATATAAATAATGATATCAATGATGTAAATTCTATAATTGTTGAAATTTCAAATTTTAAAAATCGAGGGATAGTATTATCTGAAGATCTCGACTGCGACAGGATTGCCTCGGAATATGAAGAAATTGAGTATCAGTCTAGTAAGGGTCGTTATGTTTTACGTAAGATGTACAGGCTCGTGAAAGGAATTCAAAAGTCCATCAATGCCTGTTTGTACGGTAACGACATTAATGTATTTATAACGCTATTTAGCACCGTTGAAGCAATACGCCAAAAGCTCGGCCAAGAGTATTAAAAACGAACTGAAATTAGTTCTAAGGTTCGTGATCTTAGAAAAATATTAAACGAGGAAAACCAGTATCCTAACCACGTGAGCGTTACTATAAAAAATAGGCTTTCAGTAACTTTTCAGTAAAAAAATTTTTTTTTTTAGCGCTTTTTGTAACACTCACATAGGATTTTCTCCTGAAAGAGTACTCAGCAGTTTGGGCATGCTCATGCAGTTATGTGCGTACTGAATGATCTGGTTGTGGTAGCCAGTAATATCCGCGACGCCTCCATTTTCACGTAGTTGTTGTTGTTGCCGCGTCGTTAACAAAAATTGTTCATCGCCGTTCTCAGATATTACAATTCTGAAATCCCCAGCGATGTTATTTCTGAAACACTCGCGGATAGCGTCGTACAGTTTAACCCTGTCGGCGATGGATACGTTAGCTTGATGATACATTATTTAATAACTCAGCTTTTAATTGTGATAGTTTCACATTTGAAAACTCAGTTCACAAACAATATATGGTAGGTGAATCGCTTACAACTAGATTAGCCCGAGAGCGGCTAGCAGCAATTAAAAAGTTTATACCGGTTCGAGACAGACTTCGCGAGAAACTTCAACAACAACAACAAGCGCAGACTGACTTTTCTGTGTCAAGTGAACAACTGTTTACTCCGATAACAAGTGCGACCAAAGATGTGAAAAAGTTAACTGAAGCAGCGATATACGGAGATATTCCTGAACGAGAACGAGCAAAGAAGGCGCCGCTGCTTGATACGCTTGAAAAGATAGCAGCAGAAACTGAAAAGACATCAGCGTTGTTACAAAAAAAAACACCACGTCCGAAAAGGACCAATGATAAAATAGTAGATGAATTACGCGAGCGATTTAACGAAGAAGGGTTAGCAGCAATTGATAAGACTGATCATGCAGAGTTTCCTGCACTTGTTGTTACGACGTATGAAAACAGAAAAAAATGTTAAAACCAGAACAGCACAAGTATGTAAGAGGTATAAAACATTGGGCTGATATATTTTACAAAATTAAAACTGAAACAGGTAAAGTTGACAGCGACAATACGTCATATATTGAATATCTCAAAATGGTGAGTACAGTGTATAATAAATGTGAAGAACAAAAATCACAAAGAAAACCACAAAGACTGTAGCGGCGGCGACAACAACCTGCAAAAGAAATATCTTTTTCACCTGCTAAACAAGAAGAATCTCAACAACAACTACCACCCCAAGCTTCGCTTGGACTTTCGCCTGGACCATCTGATCGAGATGATGATGATCCTTTTAGTTATTTACAAAGTACGGATTTAGAAAAACTGGGGGAAGCACTTGATTATAGTAGTGGGGAGGGATTTTCTAAATCTCAGAAATTGCCAGTAATTTCAGGTAGTGGTCTAGTTAGTTGTCCTGGTAATATTCTCTCGGATATATCACGGCTAGAGGTTCTCATCGGAGGGAAACGAGCCGGAAATAACTCACCGGAAGTAATTAATGAAGCAGCTGATATCTGCAGACGATTATTTGCCGGCGGTATCATGGACATTGATGTATATCGAGAACTCATTGCTGAATTAGTTGAAAATCACAGAGACACCCATGGTTATTACAGCGATTGATTACTAATTGCAAAACTATTAGTTTTATAACAAGATGATCATACACTACAACCATGATAAACCCGTAAGCGTCTACGTGGTGAACTCACGATTGCCTGTTTATAGATCATATTACGGAGATGGTTTCGGCAGTACTATTGCGGGGCTACTTACAAGAACGGCCCCAAAAGTGGCGCCGTTAGCTAAACAATTATCAATGAAGGCCATTGATGTTATTCGTGATAAGGGAATCAGCGTTGTTGGAAATCTTGCTGGAAAGGCATTTTCTGCCGCGAAAGATAAAATAGCATCATTGGTGCGAAAGAAACCAACAGTGCTGCCATCAACTACAGTGATGCCTGCAAAAATCAGCAAAGCAATAAATAGCGCAGTGGAAGAAAAACTAGCGTCGTTGGCTGCTTCGGTGACTCAGTCGTCATTGACGGCTTCACCGGTAACAGATAGCGCTATCATGAACGCGATAGCAGGAAGTGGTTTGAAACGAAAACAAAAACGACGATGATTACAAAGAGTTTCACAATTGAAAACACTAGTGTGAATAGTATAATGTTTAAACGAACAGCTGATCCCGCGTTTGATATGGAAGCCCCAGTACCCAAGGACAATTCCGTCCGCGATTATCAATACTATTCCTATCATGCAATACAACCCGACCTACGATCGCGAATTGAACTTCAAGTTTAAGATACCAGTAAATACTCTTTGCCATGTGAAGCATTTATTGAAATCGAGGGGAAACTCGTAACAAATGTTGCAGCTGATACCCCATATGCAGATAATGTCCGAGTTGGTTTTGTTAATAATGGTATAATGGCGTTATTTGAAAGTGCAAGATATCTCATTGATGGAAAAGAAATTGAATCAATAGACCGTGAAGTTGATGTTGCAACAACAATAATCGGGCTAGCAAGATACTCCGATGATTATACAAGGTCGGCTGGTCCATCTATGATGTTTGCAAAGGATACCTCTGATAACGCTGACCACCTTCAATACATTAAAGTGTTAACACCGCAAGACACTTCAGTTGCTAATCAACAAGAAGCAGCTAATCCAGAACGTCGAGCTAGACCCGGAGCTGCATTTGATATTCTCGGAGGCGTTAATGGTAATTTCAATTTAGGATTTGCAACACGAAAAGGAGCATTGCACGGACCACAACGATATTTTTCATGTGCGATTCCACTCCATCACATATTTGGATTCTGCAGAAATGTCAGAAAAGTCATCTATGGAGCCAAACACACAATCGCATTAGTGCGAAAAGGCAATGACAATGATGCAATTTGGCGTACTGGTGCCGATGAAGGTAAAGTTGTTTTGAGTAAAATAGTATTGTGGATGACAGTAATGACCCCATCAATTACCACGGAAGAGCGGCTACTTTCATTTATGGACACAGGTGGCAAATCATTGATAAGTTGGCTAACAACAACAACTAATGCCAAAGAGGATAATGTTGCTGATACATTTGCATGGCACCTGGCATCAAAACAAGGCGTTTCAGCTCCACGTCATATATTTATAGCGCTGCAGAATCGGAATCGATTAGGCTCCCAAGAACGCAGTCATATGATATTTGATCGATTAGGAGTCAAGGAGGTTTCACTGAGAATAAACGGACAACAACAACCATCTGAGGATATACAGCTTGATTACAACACTAACCACATAGCACGTGTGTATCATAGAATGCTGTCATACATGGGCCGTGATCAAAATGTTGATACTGGTTTACAAATATCCCAACTTGATTTTAAAAACCTATATCCGATTTATTACTTTTCGCTGGAGCATCTTGATTTAACAAGGCAATCCGTCGTTGACATACATTTTAGGGCTCGTATAGATCCTGGTGGTGTTAATTATAGAGCGGTTGCTATCATTCTCAGCGACAAATCAATGTTGTTAGAAGGGGCTGGCGGACGAATGAGAATCATTGATGCACCAGTGGAAAATATGTAAATGAAACTTGAAGAGTTTCCAATTAGATCAATTGAAAGCATAAATAGTTTTACAATAAAATGACATATAGTGTTGTTAGTGTCAAGCTGACTGATGGTCAGGTCAAGAAATTGCGATCAAAATCCGCTAAAGAATGTGGAACAACAATAACGTTAAAACCAGCGCAGATGTCCGGCGGTACACATAAAATATCACTGACGGATCATCAAATAAAACATTTCAATGATGCGCTAAAGAATAAAAGAGGGGTTCAAATTGTATTTTCAAAGGCTGCAGTCGCCAACATGATAAAATCAGGTGGTATATTTCCATTGTTAGCTGCAATACCAGCATTGATTGCAGCGGCTGCCCCAGCGGTGGCGAAAGCGGCGGCGTTGGGAGCCGCTGGGACCGCGGCAGGGATGGCGTTGAAAAAAGCAACTGGGAAAGGATATTAAAAAAAGGGAAGGGGTCTAAGACTACCAGGAACCCCGTATTCATGGTACAGCGGAAATTGTCTGAGAATACAAGGAACGGTTTATTAGTTGAAAGCCCAATTCTCCCTATGTCCAATTTTGATTTAATTGATGCCGCTAAAAAACTAGCGATAAAAAGCTTCAGATGGTTTTTTATGAGAGATCAATTACCGAGAAAGCCTAAACGCGTTGAAACCGGTATCATCAGTCTTGATAACAGTAACGGATCGGGAACTCACTGGGTTGCATACGCGATTGATCCACGTGGAATTGTCTATTTTGATTCATATGGGTTAGCTCCACCAAGCGCGTTTATGCGGTATATAAATTCTTCGATGAAACTCAAAGAGTTTCCGATTTTTTATTCCACGCTGCCAACACAACAATTAAATGATCCACCGATATGCGCCTGTGAAGTATTAAATGTCCTCGCGGAGATTTCATCGTCACAGAAACCACCTCATCTGGTTGTAAATAAATACACGAGTGGGAAACTACAAGGTAATTTTAGAGAATCAATAAATTGAAAATACTAGAGTCTTTACAATAATGATTGATATTTGGGGAAGACCTCTGTCAATGTCTAAACCAACCACGAAAACATCTACGGGTTCTATCGAGGATGTAAAAAAATAATTGAAGATGAAATCGCTGAGACGTTAAATTTAGCAAGTGTTGACCCGAACGAAATAGTTGTATTTCAAGATCGCCAGGGTAAATTGAAAAGGAGTAATATATCCGCAGATGACATTTTGATACGGCAGAGCGATGCCGCTGAAAACTCTATTGCGCTGTATTCAAGCGGTGGACGACTTAAACCAGACGCACTTGTGTCTACGATCACCGACGCGATTGCCGCCCACGGCCGTGAGCTGGATGATTATATACGAGGTTATAATAGTTTTCGCAAAAATGTCGTACATAAATTCTTTGGAACCCCGCTTGTGGTTAGCATGACTCTCGCTGAAATTAAAAACTTTCTATCTTTATTCTTTTTTAACAAGGAGGCGGGGAGGATGATTAATGAAAATGAAATCAAGGCAAATTATCTCGATATTTACACGGATATTTCTAAAATAATAGAAAATCTTGGAAAGGTACAAAAACCCACTAACGACGTCGTTGTTAAGTTTTTTGGAACCCCGCTTGTTGCAGGCATGACTCTCGCTGAAATTAGCGAGTTTATTGGCAAGCATACTCAAAATACCTACGTCGCTAATAGTTTCTTTGGTGTCCCAGCTACATCTACGATGACTCTCAAAGATATTAATATGTTTATGGTGAGACAAACAACACTTAATACCATCGTGGATAAATTTTTAGGGAGAACACCTGTGTCTGAAACCACATCTCTGACAGGCCCAACCCTCACTGAAGTTAAAAAAGCTATTGACGAACAAAAAATCGCCAGCGAAATTGTTAATAAGTTCTTTGAGGGTTCTAAAAGTTACAATATCACGACGACATATTCTCAACTCGACGGGAATTATAAATTCCAAACAGGTTTTGGATTTAACCTCCTTTTGGTTTCAGTTTTTAAACACCGCGATGGAACGGTGATTAAATATACCGAACTCAAAAAAACCTATCTCGACGTTTACGATGATATTCTTAAACTAAAAGAAAAATCTGAAAAGGTAAAGATTCCACATCCAGACATAGGCGTTAAAAATATCGTGTATACGGTCGATCATGGAACCATGGATTGGATAAGAGATGTTTATACTACATTAACCATCATTCTGGCGGCAGATGTCGAAGCGGGGGGCGATGGCATCCTCAGGCCAAAGCGGGTCGATGGTATCTACAAGCTAACGTGGATCTCTATCCATCAATTTAATATAATCGCGGACGGTAAAACCTACTCTGGTGGCACCGCGACGTTAATTATGAAGTGTCACGAACAAAACTTTAATGTCGTCGCGGTTGATAGATCCACCATTACATCAAAAAAAACTTGGTGTTTAGAATTTTTAGATGATTTCTCCGGCTGAAGCTACCATACCTACGACATCCCAACCCATCTACACACCTAACACCCGCCCTGGTCCCTTAACGATGGCGAATAATTGAAAACACTAGCGGGTTTAAAATAGTAATGACATCGAGGAAATCAATTGAACCGATAATAGTCCCAGAGGTATCACAATCGCATCGATATCAATATGATACCGTGAAAGAATTTTCCGCGAATTTGAAATCACTTTCTGAGCGTTATCGTGAAAAAATGAAAAAATACCGACGCAGCGTAGCAATCATCGACATCACGTGTACTCGGTGTCCGGTGTGATGGCCAGCGCCGGGGTTATTTTGTCGACGGTGACCATGATGGCTCCGATTGCAGTTCCAATTGCTATCTCCGCGGCAACAACAATCGCGGCTGTCGCCACCGCGATAACTAAAAAGTAATCATCGTGTTCTCAGAAAAAACTCAGTGATTATACAGATCGGTACCGGGTGGTATTTGACGCATACTCGAAATTATCCGAGCTGATCTCGCTGTCGATAGATAATTCGTTCATATCCGATGTTGAATTTTCCACGATGACCCAGTTGTATAACTCCGCGATGTTGAAATTGGAAATTGAAGACAGCGTTAACAATAATGTCACTCGAACTGCTTCAACGAATCGCGGAGAATACCACTCCGATACGAACAAGCATGATATCAATAACATCAACAAACCCTGAATTTAGTGTGAACTTCCCTTCTCCGATTCCAGTGCGTGAGATCGCGCTGGCAAAATTACGAGTATATCATAGCTGGCCTAATATCAGATCGGTTGCATTTGGCGGTCAGCAACCCAATAACACACTGGTGTTCTCGTATAAGAATAAACCCGATGGTACTCCAGTGTGAGAAACTGTTTCGTTACCAACTGGGTCGTACCAAATTGAGCAAATCGAGGCTGAAATTCAGCGTAGACTAAAATCAATCACTGCAAAAGAATCAAAAATAGCTATTAAACTTCATGAACCGACGCTCTCGTCGTCGATCAAAATAAGCACAGAGGGATACATTGTAGATATCTATAACAGCTCGTTAAGAACGGTGCTAGGATGGCCTGAAAAACCACCGGATAAATCCGCCACCGACTTAACCACAGACGTACAATCATATCATGAAATCAATCCCATATATCGAGATAATTTATCTGATATAAAAAAGGAAAAATCGCCCATAGATTTATATTTACCAACAAAAACACATTACAATGGAATTTTATCATTGAAAGAACAGCTGACTCATCTGTTACTATTTCATTTACGCTAACTGACATCACTGGTTATTTTAATGAAATTAATCAATTACATAAAACACAACTAAAACAACTACGGCAATCAAACTCACAAAAACACGTTGAAATACTAAATCAGCTTGTATCTGACATGGAATATATAAATGAACTAATTATTCAAACAACAACCAATGACAACAGCGACAGTAAACAACGATTCCTAACCGATTACAATATCACAGAAGCCAATCTGCGTAATTTCAAGTTTCCGGATATAACGCTGAGGAACTAACAAAAATTGTTATAAACAATATCAAGGTATTACAAACACTAGATTCAACTGTCCTCCTCAAATATAATAATGATCCAGATGGTGGCGGTAGGCATATTGCTCCGCACAATGTGAATATTTCAACGGTGATTGCGCTCAATTTAACATGTGATGCAATTGAAGGAAGCTATCAAATTAATCTAGAGCAATTAAATCAAGCTCAGCAGGGATATATTCTTTATTCCTTTGCACCAACAGCTTCTCCAGGATTCCTAATTATTGAAAACCCAATTAATCCTGTCTACATGCGATGCCATAATAATTCGTTAACGAGAATTAATTTCCGACTCACCGACCAGTCAAATAATTTAATTGATCTACAAAACGAGGTGTTAGCTATTAGTTTGTTTGTAAAGTCCTAAAGACTCGATCAAATATTTGGTTGAAATAAATTATTAACCTGTAGCAGCGGGGGGGGGGGGGAAGGGGCGATGATATCACGACGAGACCGTATTTTGACTAAACGATGAAAACGGTCTTGGAGTATGATTTGCGAAAAACTTATGTTTCGAGCAAGTAATCCTTTTTTTTGGTTGAAAAAGAAGGATTCGAATTAATTCTCTCGAGATGTTTTTTAGATTTAGAGCAAATGATGTCTCGAGCAAATGTATGGTTCGCCCTCTCTCCCCTGCTGCTCTCTCTCTCATAAGCAGTTCAGATAGATGACGAGGTCAATACAAGGATTGCCAAAGCTAGTGTAGCTTTTGGCAGACTCCGCTCTAATGTCTGGGACAGGAGAGGCATCAGGCTTGCCAGCAAACTAAAAGTCTACGCAGCGGTTGTTCTCCCCACCCTCCTGTATGCTTGCGAGACCTGGACTGTGTATAGCCGCCATGTTAAGAAACTGAACCACTTCCACATGAGCTCCCTGAGAAAACTATTGAAAATTAGATGGCAGAGCAGGGTGCGGGACACAGAGGTGCTCACGCAGGCTGGCATGACAAACATCCGCACCATGCTGTGCAAGGCACAACTCCGATGGGCTGGCCATGTCGTCCGCATGCCGACAGAACGCCTACCCAAGAAAATCTTCTATGGAGAACTGCAGCAAGGCAAGAGATCTTATTGAGGTCAAAAAAGGAGGTACAAGGACACCCTCAAGTCCTCGCTAAAGAACCTAGGCATTGATCCTGACAGCTGGGAGAGTGTCGCTGCTAATCGATCTGTTTGGCGCAGTCAAGTTAATGCCGGTGCGACAGCCTTTGAGCACAAAAGACTGGTGGACGCAGCTGAGACACGTGATCTTCGCAAATCCAAGAAGAGCAGTTCTGCAATTCACAGTCAACAACCTTCACATCTATGTCCCCACTGCAACAGACTATTCCGGGCCCGGATCGGACTGATCAGCCATTTCCGGACCCACCCTCAATGAATCGATGACAATGAATGGTCCTCATCGACATCGATGGACAAACATCATCATCAACATCATGTATGTCTGTCTGTCTGTCTGTCTGTATGTATGTATGTATGTATGTATGTATGTATGTATGTATGTATGTATGTATGTATGTGTTCATATTTTCATATGAAGTGATATGTGTAGTAAGTGATACGTTATTTTGTATTTTGAAAATAAACACGAACGCTTTATCGAATTTAATGACTACACGTATATATTTCTTATTGTTACAAGCAAACTGTCGTTGTATTGTTTATAGCAGGTAGCTTGGCGCGACGGAATTAGTGTTTCTTGTGATGTAACTACAACTCGTCTCTAAACAGAATATTATTTTAGCGTTCATGTTGTCTGTTTTTTATGTGAAATTTTAATAAAGTAAAGGGGTGATTTATTGGCTTTTGACCAGCGTGTTCAGAACGAATCAATATGACATCGCCCACACAAACGCATTCTCTTTGTCATCACGTATTACCTAAACGGCGTTTCTATGTGCCTGAAATATGTTACATGCAAGCGCTGAATAAATCTGTCAAGTCTGAAGTATATGTAAATATTGCACAGCATACTTAGGTTTGGTCTTTTTTTCTCACATGCTAATTTTGCTTTGCAATATTTAAGACAACTGGGGTGCCCTTAAAACGTTTGCGAGGACGGGTGAATAACGGAAAAGATCAATCCGAATATGTTTCTTAGCATGAGAAGTTGTTTAGAAATAACTGTACTACATTAAATATATACCAATGATCTTGGCAACGTTCAATTCACTCCATTTTCGTTAGAAAGTTAGAGAATTTTTTAATCTTCTTTTTGCAATCATTCAGCACAGGAGATAATTATCATGTTTTGTGCCTTTGTTTCGTAACAAATATTACGTAACGGATTAAAGCTTTACTTTATTTTGAGAATTTGCTAAAATTGCCTGTCCCCAATTTATTGAAATGGTAATTAGTTATTTCGATGGTTCTGATCAACAGGTGTCATTTTAATTGGAATTATCTGCGTTATGTAATATTTGTGTTATACAATAATTCGCAATCACTCGGGCCAGACCATAGATGATGGTCCCGTTATTGATCATAAACCTTTGTCTATGTAAAGAGATAAGTGGTAAGTGAGCTTTTAGCCTTGTATATCTGACTGTAGTTTTTAGTTACCCTAAACATGGCATATATTCTTACACTAAGTTTTAGATATCTTCCTTGCCGTTTGAGACGTGCATCAGCTGGGTTAGATCTGACGAATGTGCTTGGCTCTTAGGTATAAGTTATTTTATTTATAGCCTTTAATTCTGTATCCTTGAACGTGGACCCAATTGTGTTTTGATTAATGGACTCGTGGTACATGTTCTCATTCTGTACGTACGTGCATAGTCAAATCCAACACTATGTTTTTGTATATTGAACATTTTTATGCACGTCAGATAGTATCATAAGTGTATTTGCCTGCCGTTAAGCATGTACATTCAATTATTGATTGCAATATGTTTTGTAAGGAATCTTTTTTTGTAAATTGAGTATTTACACTGAAATAGATCCAAATTATCCATTTCGCTGTGCGTATTTTTTTTTGGCGGGGGGGGGGGGTCGGGATATGTTGTTGAAGGGGTTGGGATTGGTAATGACTAATATTAGCGAAGTTTTAATAACTTGTTACATAATTAACAAAATTAAAAAATTCTTATTTATTGTTGTCTTTTTTTCTATGTTTTTTTTCTGTTGCTATTTTTATGGCAAAATTCTGTAAAATGGATCAAATGAGGTAATATATTTGTTATGTCCATGCTATTTCACGCTAATAAAACTGTGCATATATGTCTATGAGTACTGTCAATGAAGCTCTACAACAGCTGGTTGGCTATAGGTTACAGGTAAATATATAAGAAGGTGTGAAATAAGATTGATTATCACTGCAGAGAAATACATTCAACGATATTGTTGAAAATAGACACTTTAAACGTTCGGACAGCACATGTAGTTAGAGATGTTGACATTAGTATTAAAATTTAGATACCACTCAGCGACGAAGAGACCACCTGTATAGATTATGTTATCATTCTGACCATAAGAACGAGGAGATATGCAAATTGTATTTTCCTCTCCAGGTTCATGGTGCAAATGAATGTGTAAGCGTAGTCATTTCATGTGCTCAGCAAAAAATTAATATCTATAAATACAAGATTCATACATGACGTAGTGCACGCAACAAAATTAATTATTTGTTTCATGAGGAGCTTATGAGTATATAATGAGAGAGAGAGAGAGAGAGAGAGAGAGAGAGAGAGAGAGAGAGAGAGAGAGAGAGAGATTACGGAATCTATTATCATTGACATTGCACGTCAGATTAAAGCAATTAAAATCTGTTCAAGATTTATTATCGTTATTTGGTTTTAATCATGTTAAGATAAATGAAGGAGCGACAGACTCTGTAACCAATAGCCAATCAACAAACTGTTGTCGAGTTTCACTGTGTTTGAATTTTAAATATATTAAATATTTTCTTCAGAGATGAAACGCAAGGTTGACGCAGTCTTCTAGAGTTGTATCATACAGGCAATTACATGTCTTGTTTTCATCCTTACATAGCTGTTATTACTGTCGCGACATTTATAGACTCATAAACTCATCTTAAAATTGAAACTCTTAGAGGCGATGAAACAACAAAATTTCATCTGAAAATAGAAATTGCTAGTTAATAATATGTTGGAAGAAACAGTTACTTTTATATTCTTCTGTCAGTTGTATATACCTTTTTCTTAAATAAATGTATTTCGTTTCGATTTAGGTTTTGAAAATTTATAAAACATTTCCACACCCTCGAATTCAGAAGTTGTGAAAAGAGCTAACATTGTAGCTGTTGATATTGTTACATGTTATTGGTAGAAAGCCTAAGGTGGAAAACTTGGACATATTACTGCGGTTTTTTTTTCTTTAGATCACTATGTGGTATAACAGAGCTAAATAGATAAATGTGAGGAAAATAAATGTTCACCGACTGCATGGCAGGTCTGTCACGTGCTTTCCTAAAAAAACACAATGACCTAAACACGGTCAAAAATATAACTGAAATAATTTGATAACGAAGTAAGAAATCTATTAATTTATCTGATCTAATTCCTATCACAAGTGTCAATATAGAAAACAGACACTATGAACCAGGGCGCTACATTTAGAAACGTGAGTCGCATAGTCAGCTGATAACGGATGAAGCTATTCGGTACATTTAGAAAAGGTCCGAATCAACAAGATATCGATATTGTGCATATCAAAGTAGCAGAGCAATTAGAATATTACCTTTATTCATCCGAGAAAAATACCTTTGCTACAGTTGTATTCAGTAGTACGATATTATACAAGAATACAGCATATCTTCTTTATTTACGACAAATAGCGCAGGCCACAGGCTATTGACATACTGTATCGACTCTTGATCTTAAACTATATAATAATAATAATAATAATAATAATAATAATAATAATAATAATAATAAAGACTTTGTTTAGAGAAGATAACTCAGTTACATAACTAATCTACCTTGAGGCCTTCTATCTGTTATGTACAATATATACAATACATACAGCATTATGTGAAGAGTCTGGCTCGACACTAAATAATTAAGGAATTTTAAAATTCAAAGTATCAAGCCTGGAACACATGCACAGGCATCTGCAAAATCATAAATATATCAAACAAAACATAAAATATCATTCTGCTTTCAAAACTTCAGCTTTGAAAATGATGCAAAATTACAGAAAAGCAGGCGGTATTTTGTTGCACTAGCACTGTTAAATTTTCTAAAGATTTCCTCCATTTAAAACATTGATTATGAAAAGAAGAAATGCTAGGAGCCTGCCTTATGTCGCTGAGAATGTTGTTCCATACTAATGGACTAGTATATTGAAAACTGTTTTTAAACAATTCCTTATTTGGCCTTAGTATAATGTAATTTTTTTCTTCTTATGGACCTTAAATTTGGAGTACCATCAGCATCTCTTTGGTGAAAGATATTGATTAGATAGACAGGAATGGCTTTTCTGGATACTTTATACATCAATTCAGCCTTTCTAAGAAATATTCTTTCATGTATTGTTAAAACCTTTATATTACATTACGCCCTGAAAACTGTCTCTACATTGATCTAGAATTAAATGGCAAGTCCTCTTTTGGAGCCTTAAAGTGTTGTTATGCTTGAATTAGAGGTATTAACCCAAATTACATTACAGTAGTCCAGATATGGTTGAATATAACTATTATAAAAGATGACAATATACTGAAGAGGAATGTATATTTTAAATTTCCTCAGTAGCCAAAGATAAGAATTAACTTTTTTTTTTATAAATGTTCTTAATGTGAATAGCCTAAGTAAGATTGTTATCTAATAATACACCAAGAATTCTATCATGAGAGGTCATATTAAGGCTCACATTGTCAAAAAAAAAACATTAAGTTTGTCGCTATCTAGTCTTGCTCGTTTTTGTTGTGTTGTAACTAGTAGGGCTTTCGTTTTTTCTACATTGATGATCATACTATTTTTCTTGCACCATACCTGAAGTCTCTTGAGAGCATCTTGTCAGTTATTTTAAGTACCGTTTTGATTTGACCAATCTCAGACAATGTAATATCATCTGCATACAGGTCAGTGGAAGAAATGGAAGTTCCAATCTTAAGAGGTAAATCGTTGATAAATATAATGAATAACAGAGGTCCAAGGATAGAGCCTTGTGGTACTCCACAAATAATATTTTTACTTTTAGAAAGTTGACCATTTAATGATACGTTTTGCACTCTATCGGTTAAGAAGTAAAGCAGTTTAGGGAGTTTTCACTGCATTGAAAAATATTTAGTTTTCCAAGTAAAATTTCATCGTCTACAAGATCAAAAGCTGTACGAAAATCAACCATAATAGTGCCTACCATTTCTCCTTGATATAATGCTTTCAGCCATTTATCAATCAAATATACAAGTGCAGTTTCACAGGAGTGATTCTGGCGAAAGCCAGACTGATTATCATGACTAAGATCATAAGTGTTCAAACAGTTGACAAACGAATCATATACATGTTCCTCCAGTAATTTGGAAAGACAAGGAAGGATAGCGATGGTTCTGTAGTTATTTACATCATCTGTTTTTCCTGCTTTATGCAATGGTATAACCTTGGCAGTTTTCAGAGTTTTCAATATCAGAAATAATCGAAACCAAGAAGTCCACAAAATTTAAGTTTATTATAGGATGTTTAGTAAAATCAACAAATAATTTATTTCCATAGAAAACAATGTGTAATTTCAAATAAGACTTACGGTATTGTGAATTAAATTACAATAATTCTAAATGTTCTAGCACAGGTGCAAAGTTTAAGAATGTCTGAATATTCTCCTATAATTTTGTATGTCCTGATGTACTAACAGTTTTGAACGTTCTAATTTTCAAGAATAATATTAACCAGAACATCTTTCAATGAGTTATCAATAATACCATAGTAATGTCTTTTTAGTAAAATCAACAAATAAATTATTTCCATAGAAAACAATGTATATGATTATAAGTATATGTATATGATTCGTTTATCAACTGTTTTACAAAAAGACATTAAGCACTTTGTAATTGTGACTGGGAAAAAAGCAATACTAGAAATGGTTTGAATATCATAGCTCAAAAACGCAGAACATTTTTCACAATGTTTGCATAAGTAGATATGAATAAATTTGAAACAAATAAACACAATTCTCCATACAAAATTGTTTAACATTGATAATATTAGCGTATAAAACTAAATATAATATAGTTTATAAAGTATTTTTAAGCTGTAATGTACACAATTTAAGAGATTTGTAATCAGGTAGCATAAGTCTGTGTTTATGACTCTGTGTGTGTGTATGTGTGTGTGTGCGTGTGTGTGTGTGTGTGTGTGTGTGTGTGTGTGTGTGTGTGAGAGAGAGAGAGAGAGAGAGAGAGAGAGAGAGAGAGAGAGAGAGTAATTTAATCTAACTGCACCATAGTATAATGTAATGGCACACGAATCGCCGTCTTTGGCGTTTAAAATGAAAACTCAATGTACAAAAGTTATGGACTTTACCTAACTTGATGTGGAATATGAAGATAATTAATCTTTCTTAAAGATTTCAGTTATCTTGAAATTTATAATTTAATAACGTTAAGACGTTTTCTCTCTATCTCCTGACTGCATCACATAGCCGAGCGAAAAGTTATCGATTTATTTACATTATAATCCACACTAAATACCTGGAATAGACTAGAACAAATAGACCATGTTTAACTACTTTAATACACCAACGAAAAATTATATGTCAACACTGTTGCAACAAGAATTTAAAAAATCATTATATTCACCGAGAGAAGGTTAGAGATAAAACACTGCTCACCTCAGCTCACCTTCTAAGTGCACAGCACATCGTGTACTTCTTTTTGTTTAGGTGTGTGTTTTGTTTTTCTTTGTCTACGCTCCTATTGTTTTTATTCAGCTTCATATTATCTTTCATTTGCAGAGTAGAGATTATTTCTGGATTTCAATAATAATGCTTCTTCCTGTTTCCTTGAGGAATATTTGTATAACACTTTTGTCAGCAAAGAATTTACCATTCTAAGCGTATCGCTTATTCAAATATAAAGAGTGAAGGGCAGGCATTTAAAACAAATTTGATACTAAGATACAACCAGTGGCAAGAGAGAAAATCATATTATCCGACCCAAAACAGGGCTATCAACATACTGACTGATCGAGCATTCTGAACAAGAACCTCCAAGACCATCTGATGTCCTCCAAGCCCTACTGACTAGACAAGTCAAACGTCAGATACAGCGGCCTTAAAAATGGAAACAGAGGTCAATCCGATATATCTTATATACTAAGCAAGGGTCTCAAATCGTCGAAAAAGGACAAAGTTTTGAAATTAGAAGTAAGACAATACTAGTCAACATGGTCCCTCCAACAGAGACAGAATTGTAGAGCAAATCAGTGGATGTCCGCTTCTCCGGCTTACCACTGGAAATAATAAAAACAAAAGAATTGAGATTTAAACTTGAAAATAAATGATGAGTATCAACTATTCGCGAGAAATTAACCACTTATTAAGGCTACGGTACCATCACACAGGTGACAGGATGATAGCCATGACCAGTGAAAACCCAAAATAGGTTCGATCCTTTTTCTGCGTTATGGGCTGCAGAGTTGAGTCTTCGTAGAGATATTGCGTCTACCATTGTCCCACCATCACATGTTTAGAAAAGGGTCATACTTCTTGGAGGTATCAAAATCCAGTACGAAAAGACATGAGACTTATGCCGTAAAGACAGATAATAAAAAACCAGAAGTGGAAATGCAGAAGGCCTTAGAGTCAATCCCGGTCGCGGAGCCGAGTCTAGTATGGCCAAACCCCCAAGTAAACGAATCAGAGGAAGAACAACACTTTCATAAAATGCAGATGTGATAGAAACACATGAATCTAGCCTTCCTCTGGTAGAAACGCCAACAGTACCGTACTACGTTGTCCTAATCAAACAAACAAACTACTACTACTACTACTACTACTACTGTTTCTACTATTACTACTACTGCTGCTACTAATAATACTACTACCACTACTACTACTACTACCACTACTACTACTGCTGCTGCTACTACTACCACTACTACTACTACTACAACTGATACCACTACTACTACTATTACTACTATTACTACTAATAATAATAATAATATTGATAATAACAATAATAACAATAACAATATTAATAATAGCAGAATGATTTAAACAATAAATTCAACTTTATATTATAGTTTTAAATGGCGTCATGGAGGTAAAATCCCTTCGTTTTAAACATTAAACAAAATTGGTCATAAAGATAAAGAAGGAATTTTTATCCAAATGGCGACGAATTATGACATTACCTTATGATATGAAATAGATAACAAATATATCCAGCAAATCGACGAGAAATAAGATGAGGTGATAATCACAAAGAGCTCCATAAAAGAAGGTTGGGCAGGGGTGGCTGTAATCTTGAGGAAAAAAACATAATATTTAACATAAGAACTCATCTCATCCAAAAAAACAATTTATAGTGAGACTAATACACGTTAAAGTAAACATATTTAATACCCATTTACCGTCAGGATATAGCAATAAAATAATAGATCTTATTACGTACTTAATAAAATGTATAAAATATCTAACAATGAAAGTGTTATAATTGGGGTGGGTTGACTTAGACCTAGATAGAGACTCAGAATATATTCGGAGCGACATAAAATCTAATCAACACCTTTCTTTATACAATAACATAATCGACATGCTTCGAACAATACATGAAGATAAAGTTTAATTTACACAAAGATATGGGACCAACCATGGAGGTAGGCTAGATAAATACTTTGTGTCAGAAGCGTTGTCAAAAAGTATAAACAATCTTGTCAATTAATAAATATGAATATATCAGACCATAGTCCGGTCAAGTTTTATATAATAATGCAACTGAGGACCAGATGTGGACAGTGATATTGTAATCTAAATAATTCGATATTAGAGGTGGAAAAATACGCAAGAAAACTAAGTACATTGCTGGAAATGTTTTAGATAGGGAATGCGCAAATACTGTAAAAGAATGGGAAGACTTGAAGAAATGAATTGAATGTAGCACTAGGAATAAATTAGTAGAAAAACTCGATCCAGATCAATTTTAAACAACTACTTACAAATTTTTTAACTCAAACTGAGTTACGTTAATACTCACCGATAAACCTAAAGGAAAAAGTTCAAGTTGCAAAGACTTTATATGTATGTATGTATGTATGTATGTATGTATGTATGTATGTATGTATGTATGTGTGTGCGTGCGTATGTATGACTGACTGACTGACTGACTGACTTTCTTTATTTCCTCTTCAGAAGAGATTTCATTCAGTTAATGTTTCGTAAATACAGAAAAGCAAGAAACATGGTTTGTCGTTAAATTACTTACAGTAAACTATATAACAAAAATAGCAAAGAGAACGTAATATCAAAACACATGCGTGAGATATATATATGGACATGACTATATATTTCTTTCTTTAGATAACACAGTCTGAAATATACCCTATCTATACTGATAGAACCACCAAGAAACGTGGCACTAGTAAGGGACACCCTATTTAGATATACAGACAAACATAAAACATGTGTATAAAAAGACGGTGAAACTTAATGCATGAATATTATGAATAAATAAACTCCTGACATAATACGAAGTAGAGATTTAAATGTATTTTCCTTTCAAATTCAGGAACAAGGACGGTGTGACCCAATCGCAATCTTGCTAAGGTAATGTAGTACGTGTCACACCTGGTTCCTGATAAAAAGGGTATAATGTAATCAACATTGCACAACAGAAAAATACAATGGGAACAGATACAATAATACAGCTGGGAGTACACCCAGACAAACGCACACAGCATGAAAAAATACAACACAAAAAATCTTTTCCTAATGTATTTTGTTGTAAATTTCTTCTTGTTTTTTTTTTTCATATCAAATGTATCCTTAAATACACTAGATATAATTAATTAAATACATTGAATAAGAACCACGAAAATTGAAGTTTGGGGGAAGTAAAGGGAGACATATGGGACAGAGATTTATGACAACGCAATTTCCACTAAGAAAATGGCGGTCGTGATTGCGCCTCACCATCGTTATCACAAACTAAGCAGCCACTAACTCAGGGATTTGTTTTTCTTTAAACCAATAATCTTTTTATAAAAAATACACAGGATTATAGACCTAATACAACATTTTGGCACTATAAAAAATATATCACACAATGACAAGGAACACTATTGACAAGTATGTCGATGAATCCAGGCAACAAGTCACGTGCCAAACGGAAAGTAGTACAAGCCACCACTTTTAGGACAGCAGTTGGAACCTGTAGGAACCTAAGTAAACAAGCCAATTTAAAAACGATTCCTTCTTTTTGAAAAATGAAATGAACATTGATCAAATTAGCATAACCTTTTGTCAGAATCCTTTTTTATATTTTGTAAAATAATACCCATAACAACAGACTATGATAGAAAACAAACCTATATAATCCTATCACTTTTCGGAACAAATGACGGTCAGCTCAATGATCACCATCTTTACATAGCTGGAGATCGGAGAGAGTTCCACTCTGGTCACTAATGGTCAAACTAATCACATTCACTTACGCGATGAAAACGAGGAAGAAAACATATCAGAAATTTCTTTACTATGACTTGCATTGAAATTAAGTGAATAAGCTATTATCTAAAACTTACATCGCAAATATCTAGAGAATATTAAAACCAACATGTACATTGGATTGGAGATTTTCTTCACGATACACTTTCAATGGAAATTCAGTATGTAAGTGGATACAAGAGTTCTCCATTTTCCCATGGATTTTTATTAATCCTTGAAATACAGTACAGGCAGTTGCTTGTATGTATGTATGTATGTATGTATGTATGTATGTATGTATGTATGTATGTATGTATGTATGTATGTATGTATGTGTGTGTGTGTGTATGTGTGTGTGTGTGTGTGTGTGTGTGTGTGTGTGTGTGTGTGTGCGTGCGTGCGTGCGTGCGTGCGTGCGTGTGTGGGTAGGTAGGCAGGCAGGCAGGCAGGCAGGCAGGTAGGTAGGTAGGTAGGTATGTAAGTAGGTAGGTAGGTGACAGGATGATAGTCATGACCAGTGAAAACCCAAAATAGGTTTAATCCTTTTTCTGCGTTGTGGGCTGCAGAGTTAAGTCTTGGTAGAGACTGTTGCGTCTACCATCGTAACTGCGTCACATGTTTAGAAAAGGGTCATCCTTCTTGGAGGTGTCAAAATCCAGTACGAAAAGACATGAGACTTATGCCGTAAAGAATGATAATAATAAACCAGAAGTGGACACGCAGAAGGCCTTAGAGTAAATCCCAGACGCGGAGCCGAATCTAGTATGGCCAAACCTCTAAGTAAACGAATCAGAGGACGAACAACACTTTCATAAAATGCAGATGAGATAGAAACACATGAATCTAGCCTTCCGCTGGTAGAAACGCCAACAGTACCGTACTACGATGTTCTAATCAAACAAACAAGCAAACTACTACTACTACTACTGTTTCAACTACTACTACTACTACTACTATTACTACTACTACTAATAATAATATTGATAATAATAATAATAACAATAACAATATTAATAATAGCAGAATGATTTAAACAATAATTTTAACTTTATATTATAGTTTTAAATGGCGTCATGGAGGTAAAATCCCTTCGTTTTAAACATTAAACAAAATTGGTCATAAAGATAAAGCAGGAAATTTTATCCAAATGGCGACGAATTACCTTATGATATGAAATAGATAACAAATATATTCAGCAAATCAGCTCCATAAAAGAAGGTTGGGCAGGGGTGGCTGTAATCTTGAGGAAAAAAAACATGATATTTAACATAAGAACTCATCTCATCCAAATAAACAATTTATAGTGAGACTAATACACGTTAAAGTAAACATATTTAATACCCATTTACCGTCAGGATATAGTAATAAAATAATAGATCTTATTACATACTTAATAAAATGTATAAAAGATCTAACAATGAAAGTGTTATAATTGGGGTGGGTTGACTTAGACCTAGATAGAGACTCAGAATATATTCGGAGCGACATAAAATCTAATCAACACCTTTCTTTATACAATAACATAATCGACATGCTTCGAACAATACATGAAGATAAAGTTTAATTTACACAAAGATATGGGACCAACCATGGAGGTAGGCTAGATAAATACTTTGTGTCAGAAGCGTTGTCAAAAAGTATAAACAATCCAGGTACCTTTGACACTCTTGATGTTGTTGTCTTCTGGCTTATGTATATCTATATTTTGTAATTGACCTTTATTTTGACCAAGTTACCCTGATCAGATACATTCATTTTGAAAACAACTTAATACATAGCTAATATTTCTCGGTGAATATCGATTAAATACTAAAATCACAGGTGCTTGATGCCAACTTGATGTGAAGGGATAAAAGGCAATAACCTAAAGAAAAAAGCACAGAGTGACAAAAATACCTTAGATTACCCCTATGATCCATTCTGACATAGGACTCTCTATATCGTACTATATAAAAGAGAAGGGTAACTTCCAAATACATGGTTCCACCTATGACCCTCGATTTCATTCTGTTATTTCCGTTTTTAAAAACAGACGCCCATGCTCAATGACTTGTTTTACTCCTGAAGTGTTGTTCTATTCATCAAGCCATCATTGACTTTTCTACGTTGTACCAAACAGAAGTTACCAGTTCCGAAACGTGCGATTTTCGCGTCATTTTCTTATTGGGACTAGTGCGATTTCATGTGACAACCAGTGGAAAGAGCTATATGTACCATGTTTGCGGCTCCACAATATATGCTTTCTTTAATTGCAGAACAGTGGTAAAGGCAAAAGTAAGTTTTTACCTACTAATAACTCGATTCAACTTTAGGAATCCTGTTCCATGGAATAATTATCCATTTTCCGCTTCACTGCACCAATCGTAAACAATCGACTTTATTTTAAAAACAGTTAAACTATGCGGCACACACGTCAACGCTGAAATACGATTGACATACCTACCTACCTACCTACCTACCTACCTACCTAGGAAAAGCGCACAGAAATAGTAAAATATTTCTATGATCAGAATATCATCGTCTTTTTTCTGACATAAACATGGTTAAAAACAACAGGCGATGAGCCCAAGTGTGCGGATCTAACACCCACCGGATAATCCGTCTAGCCACTCACGCGGAGGTGGAATTGCTTTCATCACAAATAACTCGATAGGCAAACGCCTTATCCACACCACAATCTTCAATTTCTACCACACATCGTTTGAACTAGTCCAAACAATACTCAAACTGGAACAAAGATCAATTCATTTTTCCTGTTTCAAATGCCCTTCTCCTAGTTGAAAAAAGCAAGCTAACCGAATATCTATTTTTAGAGCAGTTTCCGAATCTCCTGGAGTATGGAAATTTGATAGTTGGCAATTTGGTTACTCTTTAAGATTTCAACTTTCACTTTGACTGTCCTTGAAACCCTTACATAAAATTCTAGATTTTATTCATGTTTTAAACCTCAGTCAGTTAACCAACCCATTCATAAATAGTGTCACATTTTAGACAGGATCCTTCATAAACCAGATGAAAATACTATATGGTCCACCCATGTATCTCACAAACTTGCATCAGATCACCTCTGCATTATATGCCATCTGTATTTATCAGTCCCTAACCATCCACTTTTATTTCCAACTGAGAGAAACCTCTGTATGATAAAATAGAACCAAACTAATTCACGACATCCAAGCAAACCTAACAGCTTGCTTACCACATACAGAAGAACAACTCGATGAATGTCTACGTTCCTTGCTTGAAAAACATGCCCCAGCCACCAAGTATAGAGTATCGATTCAATAGTGTTCTCCGTGGAAGAGCAGTGTTAGGGACCAGCTTCTCGCTGCTAAAAGAGTCCATCGTAAAACGGAGAGACTTTGATTTTCCTTCAGACTCACTATTCATAAGCAACTATATGAAGCCGCTAAGACGAACATCACAAACATAGTCCATGCAGCGAAATCAGCCCACTACAGTACTAAGATCACGGAATGTTTAAGCTGCAAAGAACTCTTCGAGAATACTAACAAACTAATGTCAAGTAACAAATGTACACCACTTCCAACCACCTTCTCTCCGGTCAACCTTCCAGATTTATTGCAAATGTCTTCCGTGACAAAGTACAAACCATTAAGCTTGAAAACACAATTTCAATTGACTCGTCGTCACCATACAGTTGCGATACAGACTTTTAGCGGCAATCGTTAGCAGCATTGGAACCTGTCTTCCAACATCAGTGCTACTTGAGTGCTTAGATCCAAAAAAGCCTTCACTAACTGATAGTATTAATACCCTCTCTCTCTCTCTCTCTCTCTCTCTCTCTCTCTCTCTCTCTCTCTCTCATATCCGAAAAATTCCCATTTGTTTCCTAAACTGTCATTATAAAGCCTCTGCTGAAAAACCAACACTTGATTGACCATGTCAATTTTAAGAACTACCGCCCAGTTTCTAATCTCCCATACACATAAACAATCTTAGAAGACGTTGTTGTAACAGAGTTGGTATCTCATCTGAATTCAAGTAGTCTTTTTTTTTAGCAATGTACGGTTTGCATCACGAACCTGCCCCAGTACTGAAAGTACTCTTCTAAAACTAGTTAATAACATGTTCCCTGTTTTGGCTAGCGGAAAGATTATACTCCCCACTCTCCTTGATTTGTCTGCATCATTTGGTAAAATAGACCATGATATATTACTTCACCATCTCCAACATGTATTTGAAATTCACAACATAGCTTTACTGAAGTTCAAGTCCGATTTAGTGAAATGGACAAACATTATGTCTGCAAATGGAATACACTCGAGCCTAGTTGATCTATGTTGTGGTGTTGCACAGGGTCGGATCGTGACCCTGTTCTCTTCATTTGATACACTCAGCCGCTTTCATGTGTCATAGATCATCATCTCGTATCTCACCAATTGTATGCTAATGACACCCAAATATGCAAATCTAGCCGCCCAACTGAAGTTGATGCTACCATCCAAGATGGAGTGAGGTGCATTTCTGATGAGAAATTATGGATGACATGTACCAAGCTGCAGATGAATGATGATAAAACTGTGGCCATTCTGGTCAAAGCACAAAAACTGTCTCATTCACATGTTTTACCTCAAACAATAAATATCAGCAACACTAACATGAAATTCCCACGGTCAGTACGAAACCTAGGGGTTTCTCTGAACAGTATTCTCACATTGCACCAATATGTCATGAACATATGCAAGGTTTCCTATCTTGAGCTGAGACGCATCAGTTCCATTTGCAAATATCTTTCAGTTCTTACCCCTAAAACAATTGTGTGTTCATTATAACTTTCAAGGCTGGACTATTGTAAATATAATAGGCCACATATAGTATTTGGAATGTGAACAAGTGGTGCAGGTTTTGTACGGTAACTAGAATAGACAACATGTAGTATTTGGGATGTGAACAAGTGGTGCAGGTTTTGTACGGTAACTATAATAGACAACATGTAATATTTCAAATGAGTATGCTTGTATTATATTTATGCCGGTTATATGTTACCCCTATTTATTTTGATTAAAGTTTCGGTTAACATCTGGCCACTTTTGACGTTTTAATAAATTAATCAGATAAAATGAGGACGTACACAACTAGTCATCTCTGAATTACAAGGTTTAGAGCTAAATTTCAGTAGACCCTCATTGTTTCATTGCTATCAATTTTTGTGCATATTTCTGACTACAAAAAACTAAATGTCGCATTTCTTTCCGATTATTAACATTCCAGAAGACGTTAAGATTTAGTTTTCAATCAAACATTTCTTTCGGTGCAGCTACTTATTGCATATTTTGATGAAAGCTTTATCATGCATGAAAATAGAATAAACTTTGGATAAAAGCCGTTTAGCTAACTGTATAAGTATTCTTATGTTAACATATGTATGACATAACATACGCCACGTTGCGATTTACAGCTAAATTATTTCAGTGACTATTGCATACGTCAATATTGTTTGTGCAACATTTGTGAAGATTTCTGAAGAAATCTGCAGTCTTTGACCTATGATACCCAGAAAAATAACTTCATGCTTAGTTTTTAATAAAAGTATTTGATACTCCAAATAGTACATTTCCTTTTTATCATGATTTTAATTTCTAGGCAAATATTAGGGAAATAAATTAAATTGTCTGACTCATTTCCTTTATCGTTCAGCTAATGGTTACAAGTTTAAAATTATAAATCAATTATTTTCAATGCGCCTTAAAATGTAATGTAATTGTTTTATATCTAAACACAACGATTTTTTTTTATCCTTTCCACGCAACTGTATAAAATATAACTTATTGACGCAACAGCATCGAGAGCGTTTTATCGACATAACTACCCATGGACGTGAAGAAGTCTTATCATACGTCCTATTTACTCGTCATCTATTGAGAGGTCTTAATGATTAGCATGTGTATACATTACAAGCATTTGGGGTAAATCGCATTCCGTCATTAGGATTACACAGCCATATTCACCCACCCACCCATAACAGCATGGCTTGTCTTCTCGTAAATGTTTTTCCATGATGGAGGTAGCCTCTCAGAGACTGAGGTTGGTCATATAATGTATCATGTTCTTACTCATGAAGAAATGTCAGATTTTTGTGTATGACTAACATACATGACATATATCAGCACATGATACATAGACAAATCAGATATATGAACTAAATTTAGTTGACTGGAATTATATGCACCTAATGTAACTTTCCCGTTTATCACCTGCTTGGGTCACCTTTGTATGATTTCTGAATGCATTTACATGGAAATATAATTTGAATTTTACCAATGTTCGTTCAAGGTAAATGTCTGATATTTTTAAAGACTTGAATATATAGATTCATGATTTAATTTCCTATGCAACTAATTATCAGTTATTCCAGCTCGTTCTCTCCTGCTCGTCCTCTCCAATCCGTATTTCTATCTCGCTATGACCTGTATTTACTATCTCTCCGGCTTAGCTATTTTGAACGATTTGACGATCCATAGTCAACCAGTAAATTGAAGTTTACGAATGTTATCACAACGGATGGCCAATGATAGAGTCGTTAGATAGCTTGAGCAAGCCATAGTTTTGCAGACCGTCTGTCGTCTTCCATAATCTTGCAATAATCCTGACTCCGGAGAACGCTGATTGCTCTTTTCAGACTTGGATTATTTTGTTGTCCCACAATAGTCATTGTGACGGGTGAAACGTTGTACTAGATATTCAACATAACTACGTTAAATAAACATGCACAGTGTATATTGATATAAATGACCTAAAGTAAGAAAGATTGATTTTCAATAACATATGCTTCCTATAAATAGAGACTAATATATATATATATATATATATATATATATATATATATATATATATATATATATATATATATGCAATATACATTCATTGGGTATATATTACATATATATCCGAAATTATGAATCTAATTTATTGGTATTCCGCTGAAATATATTTGACCGGATTTTGCAGCGTTTAAATCAAGCGTCAAGTCAATTTATGATTTGCCAATCTTACATTATTCATTCTTTACATGGACTATGTGTACTGATTGTTTAATTAAGACCGGCCAAGTACATGAGAACCATGGGATGCTGTTGTTTTTCTTCATGTTCTTGTAGATATTCAATTCAATTTTTCCCCAATATATAATGGTTCATAGAAAGAGGGCTGATTATATGCAAAAATGGAACGAAAGTCGCGATCATAAAATAAATCAGTTAAACGATGTACCATTAGTATTGCATAGCTGGAGACAAAAGGATAAATTGGCAGAATAAAACTGGCAAATAAAGAGCCTTCCATTTGTTTTTAAGCCACCCACCCCCACCCACTTTGATATAGTGTAATTATACTTTACTGTCTTCCAAGCCTTGTATCCACTTGTATCACAGACAGACAGACAGACAGAGAGGCAGAGACATACAGACAGAGACAGAGACAGACAGAAGCAAATTACCAGATTCCTAGTTGTCGAATAGTCTATGTTGCCATTACCAATATAAATGGCTAAAAACATGATGTGCTCTCCAGTTATATAAGCAACAATAATAATAAACATTAGGCTAAATGTTATTCCCCAGAATGATGAAAATGATTTCAGGTTGTAAAAGCTGTTTAAAAATTTGTTTTAGATATCTTTATTGTGCATATGTATGTCTTCAATTTAACATTCAGCAAATTTGGATCATGCGTTTTTTTTTTCGGCTCTATCTCGTTTAAAAACACTTCTTAAAAATTATTAGATGTTATTTCCAATTTAGAACCTGTTTCTCGTTTCAAATATTGTTATACAATTATATTTCTACGTTTTCTCCTGATGAATCCAGTGTCTGTATGACATATAATTCATAATAGACTGCACTTATTCATATGTAACAATATCTGTTCCAAAAAGGCATAATGAAAAGTTTTCATTTGTATGCACTCACCAAGGTTTATATTGTACCTTTATTATCAACTTTCCTATGAAAATGAGGGGATACAAACTTGGAGAGAATGAATAAAGTGATCAAGGATTTTTAAATCATTATGCTTTTTAAAATTCGAATAAGGAGTTTGTTATAGTGTTTAAAAAACGATTCCAGTAAGGAGTATGTTCTTGCTACATTCAAGTTTCCTCCTAGTCCTATTGAGCTAATTAAATTATCTGAGATCCGACGTGCGATAGCTCAACAATGTCCTTGTAAATATCCATGATCAGATATTTTATATGTAGAACAGTTTAAACTTTCAGATAGTATAATTAGTGTACTTTTATTGATTGTATTTGTTTGTTTGTACATACATTTGTTTCAGATGATTTTACAAAAGTTACAATTATCTCGCTACTCAACGTAACATTGGTAACATGACCAACAAAAATTTCTATAGACTGTAGATTTTACGACACTTATTTAAAATTATATTTTAATGTATTGTTATAACTCTTCGGTCTTAAACTAAGTAACCAATGAAAAAGCGAAAACCATCAAATTTTATACAATTCAGTAATAACTTCTTTTTTTTTAAAGTGACAATGTGAAAATGAGCTTACAGAAATATGAATGTAATCCCAGGCAGTCCAAAAACTAATGACAAGTTCATTGTATGAAGTTCAAACAGAATTCCAGTGGTATTCGACATACTTTTTAATACCGAATTTGTTCATGCTGCTTTTGTTTCGAATATGTTAATATGATAATGACCTGGAGTGTTATGATGTGCTAAGTCTTTTGCTGTATCACAATATTTTAATCCAAAATGATCCTATCTGGATTAAAGCTCCAGTCCAAGAAAATTACTGAGTACTTTGGATGTCCAGTGAATACTAATCTAATTTGAACAATTAATTCCACCAAACCAAAAAACGAAACACAACAATAACAATCATTCAGATGTTAAGGCAAGAGTTGGTAATATTTAGATAATCAAGGTTATGTAGCCCTTTACTTGAACTAGGTCGCAACAACCATTTTCTAAAAATACTGTCACTTAATAAAATTTTCCATTTAAAAAGATTCTGAGGTCAGAATCAGAACAATCTGTTAACTCAAATTCAGGTAAACAATTTACATTGATAATAAACTGAATATTTAGTTCACCCTCATAGAGGAATGCTAACTTATTTGATTCTGTTTACGAAATAAATGCCCCTGATGATTTACAGTATATATAACATATCAGTGAGAAAAGCTAACAAATGCTACAATTTAAATAAACCTAACATTTTTATTCTAACACGATGTGAAGTCGCAATCTCTAATAATCAGTTTGGTTAAAAGAAAGACAACAGTTAACACTGACGCTTATTCGTCTTTAAGAAAATTCCCAACTATTATGCACAACATGGCAGACCCGTGTTTGCATGTTTGTTTTTACACGCTAGTAATCCATTTGATAGGGTTAATCATTGAGCAATCTTTAAAAAGTTGCTTGATATTCAAATACTCATTTACAAAATTAATTGGTATAGCAAACAGTTGTCTATATGGGTTGGAGAAGTTTAGTATCCACCTTCTTCGCGTAACCAATGGGGTGAGGCAGGATGTGTTATTTCCACTTTGTTTTTTAATATAGAGATAGTCAATTTAAATCGCCATCTTAGTCAGTGTCATGTGGGTTTATATTTTTGCACCAAAGCTACTATTTCCTAGCAATATTAGATCTGCTTATAAAATGGCATCAAAAGTTGAAGGATATTATTAATGATATGTGAACAATATGTACCTGGAAATGATGTCATCGATAAAACACAAATCGGTATGCATGGTCTTTCTGTAAACATCTTTCAAATTACCATCTCCTTCTTCTGTACATCTTAACGAACATGCTACTTCATATGTCTATAGTTATAAGTATTGTGGTCAAATATTATAATTATGTAATCGGTCAGATGACGATGATATGACGAGATTTTATAGCTTTTGTGTACTCGAACAAACATGTTTCTACGTAAATTTAGAAATTGTTCTTTGAATATCAAAATTAGATAATATTCAAATCTTACTGCTAGATAACGTATTGATCTGTTCTGTTGACAAACGTGAGTGAATGTATTAAATAGAACTAGTTATTGGTTATGATACTAGTCTTCGTAGTATATTAAACCTTCCAAGATGGAACAAAGCCCAAAATATGTTGGTAAACTATAATAACTATCAGTTTTGAAGACGTAATGAGAAATTACGTTCTCGATGACGACAAGAATCAACTAAAATCTCAGAGGAGTTAAGACATTCATTTCAATTATCGGATTGTAGTCAAATGGAACAAATTACTCTTTAAATGACCTACATAATTTCATTCTTAACAATGCATGACACATTCCGCAGTTGCAGATGTATCTGTAAATTTGCAGATAAGATATATATTTTCTTTCATTTTAAAAATATTTTTCTTTTCTATATTTATCTGAATCTAGATTTATTGGCTGTACAGTCTGGGAAAAAGAATTTTTATCTTAATGTGGTGACGACTTCCATGATGTCCACGTGTCTTTGACTTGAAAGATAAATGCGTACTTAAGGATTTGATTTGAATAATGTGTTTAAAGTAGTTCGTTCCGTGGACTCTTACTACTGTTTTATCCTTCAGTGAAGGTTATTTAATTATCCTGAGGGTGGGAATGGTGCCGCGCACCCTGCAGGCGTTTATGGGTTCACAGAACCCTATTTAATTTGGCCGTCACATCTGGCCAATAATTGTACTGGCGCGGTGTGATTGGAAGGCCGTTTGGGTGGGTAGGAATAGAGCCTACACACACCCACCCTAGCATTCATTGGGCTAGCCTACTTCTGCAAAAGCAGTAAAGAAAAGCGAGAGAAAAATAGTTTTCTCATATCGCCTGTATCTGCATAGTTATTGGGCGTGCACGCACGTGTATTAACTGCTGCAGGCAGCAAGGGAGGCGAAGAGCCAAGCACGCGCTCATGCATCAAATTCAGTCCAGTTGTACTAATGGACAGCCTAACATCCAATAATGTGTAAGCCACCTTTGCAATTAGCCAAATATCTGGGTTTTAAATATTTATTTATCATCCTATCAAAATAAAAAGGGATTTAGTACCATGAGCGTACATACAAAATCCCTAGTAATTTAAAATTAAAATGTCTAAGCGACATATAATAGTGTAGTCAATGGTAGGTTAGTTTGGTTATGAATTTATTGAAGGCAGTGCCAAAAATGTCAAATTAGTCTTTTCAGGGCCAAATAGTTATTCAAAGAGGGGTACTCTAAGCCAAATGAGTCCCCTATTATTCAGTACAGTGAAATGGCAATGTAAATCCTAACTTCTTGCTCCGCTGTCGTCGACTCGGGGTGCAGAAGGTGGAAGTCACAGCACGTACATCTGTATCCTCCTGTTTCCCTCCTGCCTGTTTGTATCTTCTACTATGCTGAGTTAGTGGTTTTGGGAAATGTTTTTCTGCTCCACGAGTTGTCCCTCCATTTTCGCCCAAGCAATAGTGACGTCTCGTTGTGCCTCGTGCTTGGGCGGCCATCCTGGTTTTTCTACGTGGCGCCATTTCTTGGTCAGCATGTAGAGAACGATAACAGCAGTCTAACTTCTGGTGGCTGGTCCTATTTATTCAGTGGTGAAGTCTTATTTTAAGTAGCGGAGATTTACTCATACACTACTGCTTCTTTCTACTCGTATGGGTGCGTTTTCTTTAAATTTGGTAGAATTTATCTCACTGTCGCCATGCTCACTCTGGATAGCCGCTGTCCCGGTCTTGCCAGCTCGGTGTCCACTGTATGATGATGAATCGAATGCCGCGTACTTAAGGTTTAAATTGGTGAAATTCATGAGACCCGTGTCGTTGTCTACCCAGCTGTTATGACTGTTCCCAACTATCATCCTAAGTAGATGTAATGATTAATCTGATTGGACCAATTTGTCTGAGCTGCATCCAATCAGACAGTGGAGAGGCAGATACTGTTTTTGCCTGCTACATATGCGCAGGGCAGATGTGGATTGACCATCCCAGCTTAGCGTCCAACTTTTGATCTTCGCTAGCTAAGGCTCCGATATGATAACCAAAATTTACACTTTGTCAGATTGAGCAGATACGTTAGCGATTTGTCCTTGCTACACCAATTGGATATCATGAGTTGCCTCACTTAGTATGTAATGTCAACTAACCAATAGCGTATAACAGGATATTTTGTAAGGTTAATATCGCAACTATGACTACATACCAGAAAGAAGCCATTAAAGGCGTATTTAAGTGAAACGTATTTGTACAAACAAGGACTGTCAGCGGAAAATTGCTTATTTATCAGTCCATTCAAGTTGTGTGCTCCTCTAGTTTCGATCACGTAGAAACAGTGTTCAAATTCGAAGAACTGAAGTTTAATTAGATGCAGTGGCCTGCTGTCGCATCCAATGAAATTCACAGACAAGAAGCACAGAAATATCTGCTAGATACGCCAAGGTGTAGATAGGGTCATCATATCAGAACGTGTAGATGGCAGCGTCTGGAAATTATGCCTTTTGATTTTGAACGCGGGAGGTACAATCAAAATAATTTACATCAAAGGAAATGCATCTGATAGAGCCCGCTACCAAAACAACCGAAACAGGATTTCAATGTACCCGCTGAACATTTCGATGCAAGATTAAAATTGATTGACAGGGGAAGCAGCCCGACTACAATTGTAGTCACATAAATGTTGCAGTTTTTTCCCTTGCCCCTTTGGGACTAGAAACTAACAAACTATCTAAATATGCTACACAATTAGACTTAATGACGACATTATTCCCCGTTTTCATCGGTTTTAAGCACAATAAGGGTGTATTGTTCATGATTTATTTCAACTGTCTTTATCTCGGTCTACCTGTCTTTCGTGACAAGAAAGAAATTTTGAGTAATTTTATATTTTCACTATATTTTTAACTTATTAAGTTGTTCACTATTTAATAAAGTTATTTGTTCAATTATCTGGACCCAAATTTAAAATTCATAGATTCGTTTTTTTTCCCTCCCCTTTCACTGCATACACTAATATGCATTTATACATTACAATTTTACATTAGTCTCGGGCATTGCGCTCCTGACATTTCTTAATCTTTTCTTTATTCTCTCTCTCTCTCTCTCTCTCTCTCTCTCTCTCTCTCTCTCTCTCTCAATTATGTCCGCATCTACAATATTACACAAAACTTAAATTATAATGCATAATACGAACATGGACTTTGTGTTCTTCTTTCAGTATAAGTATTCGTTCGGTCAGACATTTCATAAAGTAATCCAAACGGAAACCATTCCACCTCGTCCACATTACAATACAAATAATGATATCCCTTGGGATCCACTTCCACCTGGTTTCAAAATTATATTCATTTGTATGGTCTGAGTATTGATTTTTGGATCATCCAGTCATTACATATCTACTTTATGATTGGTAAAGAACATCTCTTGGACTTTTACACAACATCACCTATTGAGCATTGGGACTAATGGTGCGATGAGCTTTACTTTAAATAAATCGATTTTCAGTTATATAGCTAAGACTATCGCTACAATGGTGTTCTCTTCATGTAACCCAAAGCGTTATTTCGTCGTCGATTTCTCCGTGCATGTCATCAAAGACAACAATAATGCTAGTCAGACATGGTGCCCATTGAAAAGAGAATACGTATCAGTATTCTCCCAAAACTGCATTGATTTGCTGACGCTTATCCTTGCTCAATTCGGCACTCACATTTTCTTTAACTACCACGTCTCTCTCGATACAGGGACGCCGAGTAGCTGTGAAGCGCTCGTCGTTACGGATCACTGCCATCTCACCTTTGTCAGCAGCTTTTAGCTGAGTCGTTGTTCTTCTGAGGTTTTCCTAAGTTCTACCTCCACCTTACAACTGGCCGCCATGTATAGCCTATCTTGTGCTGAAATATGACGTTAGATTCTATAACAACAATAAAAGCAACATCTCTCGATACACAAAAAATACTCTAGGGAGTTTCTGTTTCGGGATCTCCTTCCGCATCATCCTCAACGACTGCCGTACAAACAGTCTTCAATACTCTCTTTCCTACTTTGCGTGAGAATATTAGCATGAAATATGTTTAAGTTGCTGTTCATGCCAATTGTTTAGTCCATGTCGTTTTTATCATCCTTAAATAAAGTCGTAGTGGTCTTCACATTGAACTAGCAATTTAGTTCGTGGTGAAAGGAAGAAGCACTTTCACTCCGTCTCCCACAATGAATTTTCTCTTTCGCGCTCTGCGATTTTAGTACTTGGCATCCTTATGCCCCAATTTCAAAAGTTCTTCATATGCAATGCGACAAGTACTTTCAAGTTTCTCGGGCAAGTCCAGAACGTAATGGTATTTATTTTAATTTATCGTTTTTAATATGGCCTGTCCAATTTCCCTAAAGATCTGCATGGGACCTAGTGTTGTCCTCACCTCACGTACAACAATTCAAAGGGTGATAACCACAAGCATTGTTGCTGTACGTTTCCTACACGAACATAAACCGTAGCAGCAGAGAGGGTGAATCGGACAACTTTTTTTTTGGTTATTTTTTATTATACCTTTAAAACGGTACGAATAGACCCTTCTCGCGAAAAAATAAGTCTCCGACCCTTATGATTGTTCGCGTTTTCGTTGATGTCGCAACGTCGTTGTCACTCACCCTCTCTGCTGCTATGGGTTAACCGAATATTTGATCTAGTCCTTACTACGACGAAAATCCCCTTAGGATTTCACAAACAGACTAATTTGTAAAACCTCCTCTTGTAAATCAATCAGATTATTAGACTGGTCAGTGAGTTTGAAATTAATTCTGGTTAATGAATTATTATGACATCGCATATAGACTGGATTCACCGGGGACTCAATTATTAAAAACCCTGGAGGAGCTATTGGTGCAAATGAATACAAAATATATCCTTGCTGAGCTTGATTTGATCGTTCTAGATTAATTTGATAGCTTCCTTCGATCACATCACATACTAAATTGAGCGCAATCACCGTTGAAATATTCACATTGAACGGAGCAATATGCCTGCCACCACCATCTGGGTCATTATTATGTTTGAGGATTTTTATTTCCGGTGATGCTGTTTTTTTCCACGTATCATGGATTTTTTTGAAACCTTCATCGATGGCATCACTGAGAGATTTTTGTAATTCTGAGATATTATATCCTGGTAGTTTAAACTCACGAATAGCTTCTACGCGTATATTACCTTTCATCGCAAACTCTGTTCTCGTTTTAGGATTATCGTCACCTAATATCTCTTGAATAATTTGTGAATGAAATGTTTCCATGTCATTGATGATTTTGTTACATATTTCTACAACGCTGATAAATTCATCTCGGGTGAGAGTGCCGGATTTAATGGATATTAACAACAGTAAAAAATCATATTCCATCGCTGTGAAATTTTCAGTAATTTTGTTCTGTCGGGGTACGAATTTGACAACGTTATTTTCTACTATTCCATTGAAAAGTTCCCACTTATTATAATCTTTATAACTCTTTATTGGATTATCAGATTTTATCCTGTCTGTGATATAATCGGTTTTTTGTGGTTCTGGTAATTTAACGGTTTTTCCCCCGGGTGGGATTTCAGGCCATCCCAGTACGGTTCTAATAGAACTCTGATAGATATCTACGACATAACCCTCTGTGCTTATTTCAATGGCAGATGATAGTGTTGGCTCATGAACTGTTATAGCTATTTTTGACTCTTTTCCAGTAATCGATTTTATTCTACGCGCGAATTCGTTATTGATTTGTTCGATTTGGTATGATCCGGTTGGTATGGAAACAACGTTCCAGTCTGGGGTACCGTCGGGTTTATTCTTATTTGCAAATACCAGTGAATTATTGGGTTGTTGACCACCAAATGATTTTGACCTAATATTTGGCCAACTGTGGTATACTCGTAATTTTGCTAGCGCTATCTCCTTCACTGGGACCGGAGAGGGGAAATTCACACTGAATTCTGGATTCGTTGAGGTTATTGAGATCATGCTTGTTTGTACTGGTTTTGTGTTCTCCACTATTTGTTGAAGTAGTTCCATCTGTGTTGTCATTGTTATTATATTCATGATGTATTTCTAATTTTGACATCGCAGAATCATATATATCTACCATCGCTGAAAACTCACTCTCTGATATAATTGTATCATCGAGAGATGACGATATCAATGAGGATAATTGCGAGTATGCAGTAGACACAACATGAAATTGAATTATGTAGTCTTGTAGTTTCCGTTGGCTGCATGAGGATATTTTTTTTGTGATTATTGAAATTATTCCAGCGATTGTTGTTGCCGCAGAAATGCAAATTGGAACAGCTATCGGAGCCATCATTGTCACTGAAGACAGTATAATACCAGCTCCGGTGATTACACCACTCACAGCGTACACAGTAACATCAATTGCGGTAATTCTCCTGCGGTATTTTTTAATTTTCAATTCATACTCCTCAGACAAGGTTTTGAGTCTAGTTTGATACTCTCTGACCTGATCATAGCGATATTGCGATGATGAAATCATTTTTATTTTAAATACGCTAGCGTTTTCAATTGAAACCGTTAGTGAAATTGCTTTGCAATTTTCAACTTAAATCCGCTACGAATTCCACATACCATGTTGTTGTAACCCTAACCAAATTTCTATCAGTAGCTATTAACGTGAACTGTTCAGTTGTATCCTTGTCGATGATCGTTGAAATCGTATTATTGACCCCGGATGAACTGGACGATGAAATATTAAATTGAGTCGTTCTCACTATTGTTAATCGATAAATACCCTTAACTGTTGCAGTGATGTCTAATTTGTTGTTTTCAGGTGTCCACTCAAATGATCCGTGTTGGATTGTGTATACTACATTGTTGGTTTTCGCATGAGGAATTTTTGTTTTTTCAATGACTGTTATCATCCTCGAAAAATCACCTTTGACGGCTTCGATGAAGTTTTTCGTCTCATCGATGGATTTTTTAATATCAGGGAGTTTTAGTTCAATTTTATCGAATGTAGTTCCAATAAATTTATCAATGATATTTCTACGAAATGCGGTAAACTGTTTTATGTGTTCTTCGGTGTTAGATTGAAGTGTTGCTAGTTCTAACGCAGAATCGTTGAGAGTTTTAAATCGATCTGTAATCGTCGAAAAAAGTACACCCGGTTTGAGTTTACCCTGATCGGAAAATAACGCGATAGTATCCTCGATTGCGTTTTGTTGTTTAACCAAAATATCATCCAGAGAAAAATTACTGGTTTTCAATTTACCCTGATCGGAAAATAACGCAACGGTGTTCTCGATTGCGTTTTGTTGTTTAACCAAAATATCATCCAGAGAAATATTACTGGTTTTCAATTTACCCTGATCGGAAAATAACGCAACGGTGTTCTCGATTGCGTTTCGTTGTTTAACTAAAATATCATCCAGAGAAATATTACTAGATTTCAATTTACCCTGTTTGTCCTGAAATACAACTATTTCCCCGGGGTCAACACTTGTTAAGTTCAACGTCTCAGCGATTTCATCTTTAATTTTTCTTTTCATATCCTTGATAGAATCAGGAGTTGCAGTGTCATCGGGTTTGGGTTTCAGAGGTCTTCCCCAAATATCAATCATGATATTTTATATATCTCTCTCTAAAAAGCGATTACTAGTGTAGTCATTAACGACAATATGAGGTGGTTTTCTAGATGCTGAAATAGCGTCAAGGACATTTAATACTTCACTGCCGCATATTGGTGGGTCATTGATTTGTTGTGTTGGTAGCGTAGAATACCAAGTCTTCATTGGAAGGGTTTTTATATAACGCATAAACTCTTTTGGTGGGGCTAATCCATATGAATCAAAATAGACAATCCCACGTGGATCAATAGCGTATGCAACCCAGTGAGTTCCAGGTCCGGTGCTGTTATCGAGATTAATAATACCTGTTTCAGTTTTGTTTGGTTGATGTGGTAATTGATCTTTCATAAAAACACCTCTGAAATTTTTAATCACTAGTTTTTTAGCAGCATCCATTAAATCAAAATTGGACATGGGAACCATAGGTTCGGAAATCGAAGATTTCTGAATTAATAAACCGTTCCTGGTAGTCTCAGGCCTGATCCGTGAACGGATCTCCCGCTGTACCATGAATACGGGGTTCCTGGTAGTCTTAGACCCTTTCCGCTGTACCATGAATACGGGGTTCCTGGTAGTCTTAGACCCTTTCCGCTGTACCATGAATACGGGGTTCCTGGTAGTCTTAGACCCTTTCCGCTGTACCATGAATACGGGGTTCCTGGTAGTCTTAGACCCTTTCCCTTTTTTTATACCCTTGACCTTTCTTCGGTTCATATGATTCAGCAATGCTCTGTACCGCTTTTGTTCCCAAGCCTCCAACTACCCCCAATGCGGCCGCTTTTGCTACTGCTGGGGCTGCTGCCGCAACCAATGCTGGTATTGCAGCAAACAACGGAAATATACCACCTGTTTTTATCATATTTTTGATAGCAGCCGCAGAGAGTGTGATCTGAACTCCTTTTTTATCCTTGAAAGCATCATTGAAATGTTTCACTTGACGAGTTGTCAGCGATAATTTATTTGCACCACCAGTCATTTGATTAGGTTTCAACGTGATTGTGGTTCCACATTTTTTAGCCGATTCTGATTGCAATTTTTTGATTTGACCAGGAGTTAACGCAACACTAATAACACTATATGACATGTTATACATAATTGATTGATTCTAAATCGTAAAACGATTCAATGGAAATATCCTTCGGATTTTCAATCAAAGATTTTCTACTGGGGCATCTACCACTGTCATTCTTCCACCAACACCTTCAAGTAGCATTGATTTATCACTGAGAATGACAGCAACCGCTCTATAATTAGCAATAGCACCAGCACCAACAGGACGGGTTACACGGGCTCTGAAGTGTATATCAACGACAGATTGTCTCACCAAGTCGAGATGTTCCAGCGAAAAGTAATAAATCGGATAGAGGCTTTTGAAATCCCATTGTGATATTTGCAAACCGGTATCCACATTTTGATCACGTGCCATAAATGACAACAGGTTATGATAGACACGTGCAATATGATTTTGACCGTAATCAAGTTGCACATCTTCAGATGGTTCCTGCTGTCCGTTTATTCTCAGCGAGACTTCATTAACACCTAACTGATCAAATATCATATGACTTCGTTGTTGATTACCAACTCGTGCATTATTCTGTAATGCAACAAATATATGACGTGGAGCTGAAACCCCTTGTTTTGATGCCAGGTGCCATGTGAATGTACCATCAACATTGTCTTGTTTAGTATCCGTAGTCACTGATAACCAACTCAATAACGACTTTCCTCCTTGGTCCATAAATGATAACAATTTTCCTTCTGCTGTGATTGATGGAGTTAACACTGGCATCCACAATGATAGTTTTGTTAAAACGACTTTACCATCAGGAACACCAGCATCACGCCATATTGCATCATTATCAGTACCCTTTCGTACAAGCGCTACTGTGTGTTTAGCTCCATAAATAACTTTTCGGACGTTTCTACAGAATCCGAATATATGATGCAGTGGAATTGCACATGAAAATTGTCGACGCTGTCCTTGTAATGTTGATACACGTTTTGCAAATCCTAGATTGTAAGTAGTAATAGTATTTATGACATCAAAATCACCAGCTGGTCTTACATATCCGGCTGGTGCTGGATCAACTGCTGTAACTCGTGTTGCCTTGACTCTAGAATACTGGTTGTGTTCAGCGTTATCAGTAATATCCTTTGCAAACATCATAGATGGACCCGCTGATCTTGTATAATCATCAGAATATCTTGCTAACCCTATGATTGTTGTAGCCACATCAACTTCACGGTCAATGGATTCAATTTCTTTTCCATCAATGAGATATCTAGCGCTTTCAAATAACGCCATGATACCGTTATTAACAAAACCAACTCGGGTAGTTGTGCTAATGTCATATGGTGGATCATTATGTGCAGCATCATTTGTTACAAGTTCTCCTTCTACTTCAATAAACGCTTCACAAGGCAAAAAGTATTTACTGGTATCATGAACTTGAAGTTCAATTCGTGATCGGAGATCTGGTTGTACTGCGTGATAAGAATAAAATTGAAAATCGCGTACAGAATCATCTTTACGCACTGGGGCATCCATATCAAATGCTGGATCAGATGACCTTTTGAACATTTTATTCTATTTATCAGAGTCTAAATCGGATTTTCCATTTCATCGTGAAAAACGCTAGCGTTTTCGTCGTGGTTTTTTAAAGCCACTTCCTGCTATCATGTTTGCTGTCATGTTATTTTGGTCCTCTTGATTTACCATCGATGCTGCTAGTTTTTCATCTACTGCGTTATTTATAATTTTACTAACACTTGCAGGCATCTCTGCTGTAGATGGCAATGGTACCTGTTTCTCTTTTCGTCTCACTAATGATGTTATTTTATTCTTCGCAGTTGAAAACGCTTTCCCGGCAAGATCTCCAACAGTACTAATACCCTTATCACGAATAACATCAATGGCTTTCATTCCTAGTTGTTTAGCTAACGGCATCACTTTTGGGGCCGTTCTTGAAAAGAATCCTAAAATGGTCTTGCCGAGGCCATCTCCGTAGTATGCTCTATAAACTGGAAACCGTGAATTAACTACATAGACGAGGGTTGGTTTATCATGATTGTAGTGTATAATCATCTTGTTATAAAACTAGTAGTTTTTTAATTAGTGATCAATCGCTGTAATAACCATGGGCATCTTTGTGATTTTCAACTAACTCAGCAATGAGTTTTCGATATACATTAATGTCCATGATACCACCGGCAAATAATCGTCTACAGATATCAGCTGCTTCATTAATTATTTCCGGTGAGTTATTTCCGGCTCGTTTCCCTCCGATGAGGACTTCTAACCGTGATATATCACTGAGAATGTTACCAGGACAAGTAACGCTAGTGTTTTCAACTATTCCGCTACCTAATTACTTATCTTCAGTTGACTCCTCTTCATCCTCTTTAACTACTATATTCTTTTGATTTATTCTACTCAATACTTTGTCTTTAAAACTCTCAAAATCATTGCGGTTACCTTCTGTGATTTTAAATCTACCACGGTTTGCCAAGTATATTTTTTTTATCCAATTCTCGTCGTTTTTTATATACTCTTTATACTCTTTGTTTACAGCTATTTCTCTTTGATTGAGTGGAAAATTCCACACGGTAAATTTAATTAAATTATTGTCATTTTTAAAACTTTTAATTATGTTGTATGAATAGTTTGTAAATATACTTTGCGGTGAATACATTTTTGATATAGTAACGTCTTCTTCCTCTTCTTGTTTTCTTGCAATAGCACCTAGTTCTTCTAGTACTTGCTCTTTTTTTTGTTGTTGCCGTGAAGTAGCTACTATATCCACTGGAAGTGTTTTTAATGATTTTTTTGTTTGTTTAGTTCTTTTTGCTATTTTTTCTAACACAGGGAGAAAAGTCTCTTCTTTTTTTTTTCCTTGCTCAGAGAGTGTTGACACTATCTGTTTCGTTGTTGTAGTTATTGGTTTAAACAACTCTTCAGATCCTGCAGCAAAATCAGTCTGAAGACTCTGTCGTTCTTGCAGTTTATTCCTGACAGAGTCGCGAATTGGTATAAATTTCTTAATTGCATCTAGTCGCTCACGAGCCAATCGGGTCGTTAATGCTTCATTGACCATTATTTGAAATCAGAAACCATTTTTCAATTGCAAAACAATTTTCCCCATCGATGATTCCATCCTTAACGGTCCAATTTTTTATTGCTGTGAAATATTTTTATTTTTTATCCATTGATTTTGCCTGTTTTTGACAGTTTTGGTGGTTTTCAGTTGAAAATCTCAAAGAGATTTTACAGTCAAGTAGTCGATTTTACATGGGATTTTCCATAAGGAAAAGCTTTTAAAACTCATTTTTGATGATTTTTAGCCATTTTTCATCAATTTTTGCCTGTTTTCAGTGATGTTTGGTCATTTTTCATCGATTTTCATCAAAAAACCTCGTAGGGTCAAGTAGTCGATTTCCATAGGGAAAAGTTCTTAAAAGTTAGGATTCTATTTTATTTTCGCAGTGTGAAATATTTTCACTGATTCAATCAAAAAATGACAAAAAAAATGAAAATCTCAAGGAGATTTTACTGTCTGACAAAATCTTTTGAGGGTCGGTCAATCAAAATAGTTCATTTTCTTGAATTAACGCTCGTAAGTTTCTAATTTTAGAATTAACTTCCTTTTTCAATTCATATTCGTTACCCAATTCTTTTCGTATTCCTTCCACGATAGTATATAACGGAACAAACACATCTACTTCACTGGAAAATGCAAGAGAGTCTCGAATAGAATTTTGAATTTTTTTGATGAGTGCATATTTCTTTGGTAACATATACTTGTTAGTGCTAACTCCGTATTCTATATCCTGAAAATCCGACTTGATTTGATCAGGATTTAACCCATCTGACAATTTAATATCCTGATTTTTCAATTTTCCAATTTCAACTATGATGCTATTCATATTTTCAGAATTCATATATGATAATAAATATTTCTAATTCATTTTTCAAAAATAAGAGAGCCGTTAATATTTTAAAAATTCAGTCTGTATATATAACTATCTTTTTTAAAAATTCAGTCAGTATATATAACTATCTTTTTTAAAAATTCAGTCTGTATATATAACTATCTTTTTTAAAAATTCAGTCTGTATATATAAATATCTTTTTTAAAAATTCAGTCTGTATATATAAATATAAATGCAGACAAAAATAAATAACAACCATGATGAGCGTTTATCAGTCATTTGGCCCCCTTGATATAGGCCACTGTGTCTTTCATAGGGTTCTTTCTATGAGTATTTCCATTTTTTTTTCTGAGATTTCTTCGATCTCGATTTGACACTATTTGGCCGGTAATTCATTTTTGAACACCATACGGGGCTACCCAAATGTGACGGAGAGCTGATTACATCCATGGATGTTATTTATTTTAGGTCATTTATATTTACATTCACCGGAAACATATTCCCCTAAGAGTGAATCTAACTCGTCAAATAACGGGTTAGAATCACAAGAGGGTATGTTTACGTGAAATGACCTAGAGGTTACATATATACGACAACACATCTTTGGAACTCCTTGGTTGCCTTCACATCCAAGTAAGCCCAAAGGAAACCCGAAACATACATCTCCGGAAGGGAGGCCTAACGTGGCAAACGCCATCTTAGACCGCCCAGAAGATATGCTTGGGGTGACGTCACAACATATACTTAATTAAGGACAGCACAAATACCGTATATATTTCCACTCGAGTGTTGTGGCAAATTGTAGGTATACATATACTTAATTAACTTAATTAAGGACAGCACAAATACCGTATATATCTCCATTCAGATTGTAGGTATACATATACTTAATTAACTTAATTAAGGATGGATTATAATTCAATGATGATGTAATGATGATAGGACGCACAGACATCACAAACATGAAACGACGGGGCTGATTTTCAAAGGCCAATTCGACCAATCAAAGCAACCCATGAAATTAAACCCGGTTGCATGATTGAGTAAAAGTCAACCACGCACACGTGTCAATGGCGTGGGTTATTTTTGACTGGTCGAATTGGCCTTGAAAGCCCCAGCTTTAAACCTTTCATTTAGTATATAAGGTGACTAATACAGCAGCGTCAATCCACAGAGTGTGTTATTTTATTTTCTTGAATTACTTGTTAATGGTGCTTCACAGTATTTAAATGAGACAGAATATTTGCATAAAGCACTAAAAAAAAGAATATAATCGTTTGAAAACATTTTATATTTGATTTCTTTTCTAATTAATTATAGCCCAAGCCGCTGAATCACAATTTAGGGGGAAATAACCCACGCCATACTGTAATGTAATTTTTATAGATGTAGCCGCTCTCTAGGGGCATTTGTACATCTTTTATAGGTGCCATGTCGGCATGCTCTTTTTTTTAAAATCTTTATTCAATATTTACATATTAAATTATACAAATGATAGTCAAAACCCCCCAGCACCCGTCATTCATACACACATTTTCACCACACTCACTACATATAGACATTTAAAAACACTTATATTTACACATAATAGTAGAAACATATATGAGTAGGTGGGAGGGGTTGTTATTCCCTCCCTTATCAACCCGACACCATCTAAGGGAGAGAGTATATAAAGGGAATTAATACAGCAATCCGCAAGGTATGCTATTTTATTTTCTTGAATTACTTATTAATGGTGTTTCACAGTATTTAAATGAGACAGCATATTTGACTTAAACACTAAAACAAAGAATATAATTGTTTGAAAACATTTCTTTTCTTACAATACAATGCCCACCGCTGAATCACAATAACCCATAAAACAAGTTAACACAATCTAAGGGAGAAAGTATACACGTGTGTTATCCTGTAACGCCTGCATCTCCGGATCACATCCTATGTTTATGAAATACGCATTAATCGCACGTGAGACAGAATATTTGACTTAAACACTAAAAAAAAAGAAAATATTTCTTTTTCTATAAAACAATACCCAGCCGCTAAATCACAATGATAACTCCCTTGGTTATATCCATTGGTTATATTTAAGAGTTGTCTCCCTTGGTGTTATAGACATACGAAAATCGAATTTTTTGTCCTGTCTCTTTTGAAATGGTAAAGAATTATTCTGAGAATCGGAATCAATATAACCATCCTTGATTCTATTATTCAAGAATTAAGTTATCATTCAACACCTACAGAGAACATTAAATGTTCACATATTAATCTATCTATCTGACTGATCAAATACCACAAATCCAACTGGATTCTTCAATCTGCGGTTTCTGATAATACCATTACGGAATGCTTCATAATTAACAAGCACGGGTGAGGTCTGAATTCTTGGTTCATTTGTATAATAACACTATTTTTCTAATTCATTGTTTGGTTTAATTATAAGTCTCTGTATATAATCTTGAGGAGTCTTTACTATTTTGTCATCGTTGGGGTCAATGACAGTATTTTTTATTCTTTTATCATAATAGCGTTTTAGTTCCCTGTATCGTTTGCCGCCACACCTAACACATAATTGCGACCTCCCCCTAACTCCAACCCCACATCGAATACAGGGTAACGGACCAAGGCTTCCACGACGAAAGCTTTGCATATGATACCAACAGAATTCATTTCTGCATGATTTGTTACACGGTGTCACTGATCCAATCATAAGCCATTTGCAATGATTCATTATACTTAAATCTTTCATTTAAATGCTTGTTTTAATTATAGTATGGAGGAGTTCGAGAGATTATCGAAAATTAAGCCCTGGAAAAGTGTTCAATTCAATCTTGATAGAGTTTCTGATACACCAAAGAATAAAATTCTTGATAGAACCTTGATTAGTAAAATCAGAGACTGTTTTAATGAATTCAAGCGTGATGGGGCAGCTCATTGTTGGTCAACATTTCGAATTGATGGTGTTGTTGACGCTACCATGAATGATGAAAAAGCAGCAGTGATAATCTCACGTCTTGGGGAAGAAAGAAATTTTTTTCGAATAAAATTTCTTATCCGTGATAATGGAAAATGGATCATTAGGGACAAATACGAGCCTATTCTTAAGGACAAAAAAACTGTCACTGTGACTCAGGATTCAAAACCAGGAATTTTGACTGGAATTGACAAACCCTACTACGAAAGATCTTATCCTGTCACAGCAGTTGTTTACGGGATCTATCCGCTCAATGAAAAACCTGATATTTCAAAACTAGCACCCATGAAATATTCGACAGGGCTCAATTGTGTAGCAACACGAATAATGGAACACTTCACAAATGCGTCCCGGGGAAATAAACTAACTGATCTAAGACGAAAAAAAATAACCGAATGGGAACTGACAGTGAAACAGCATGGGGCAACAATTCAAGATATAGCCAAATTAGAAACATCATTGAGATTTCCAATATCGGTAAGGACAATCACCGGAGAAGTATTATACGAATCGAAATATAAATCAAAAGGGACTCCCATTGAAATTATTGATCATAACGCGCACGCGTGGTCATCTGCAGTAACAATATTCCCACGGGATAGAACCGTAAAATATCTATCCCAAACTCTGTTTGGAACCGAAGAGTTTTTTTCAGAGCAGAAATTATTTGATGCTATTTACCATTTGAGTAAAAACGATTCTGTGTCAGTGTGGCTATTTCATAGTACTTCAGACGAAGAATGTAGATTTGATCAGTTTGTAAGGCCCAACGGAGAATTGTACCGTACTGAAGAGCTGCATAATCAAATGAAACAACTAGCTAGTGAATTTTCTCCCCAGAGTTCTCTGGGGGAAGACAACGATCAATTATTAGCAAACTGTTTTACAGTACCATCAGTTGCAGCACATTTTGCTAGAAAGAAAAACGCGTGGAAACCAACCCGAAGTGAGTTCTTATCAGATGTCAAATTGTCCTGTCTTGAATACAGCCATGGAGGATTATGGAACACAAAATACACCGCTGATACCGTTATTTCAGTTGATATGATTGCATGTTATCCAGGAAGTTTTCTTGGGTATGGAGAGTGTGAGAAATATTTCAAACGATTTGGACACCCTACACACGAAATGACCCGTGTTGCTATTAATGGACCACTGCCACATTTCGATTTAACCGGATTCGCTTGTGTAGCATCATTTGAAATGGCTGAAGGGCTTCATCCGTGTAGTTATCTTTGGATTGGTAAACACATGTCTGAAAAACACTGGACGCCAATAGTGTTATTACGGTATATGCTTGATTGTAAGATGTTAAAATCATTAATTGTCAGTGAAGCAATTATATCCTATCGAGCACAGAAATCAGTCTGGTTACCCCAACCTGATCTAGAAAAAATAATTAGCGAAGAGCGAAAACTGTTTCCTGATTTTAATGAACAACAAATCATGGATTGGTCCAGACAGTTATTTGAAATCAGAAACAATGAAGCAAAAGACCTTGGACGAAGAATAATCGGTAAATTTACCCAAGGTGGCAAAGATGATAATACGAGATATTCTTCACGATTGATTATAGACAATGCTGAATACGATTTTGTAATCGCGGATCTAACGAATAGGGGCTTATATGTCAATCGTAGGGACGCATTTATGTCCGATGGAACCAAATTGGGTACAATTGTTACTTACACTGATGGATACAATCCGCAGTACACACATTTGAGAGCTTCTATGCTTGGTTATGCTTCTATTAATTTATTTTCAATGATCAATAGATTTCCTACCACCGCAGTTAGAGTTGCTACTGACTCATTTTACATAAATAGCAAAATGGCTGATTTTAAGGCTACTGGCAACGAGAATTGGGGGTCATGGAGAATTAAGAAAGAAATGCTTCATGATTATATTCCATCAGCAGATGTTACCATTGAAAATAATTACTTAGAAAGCAATCAGTGTTCAGAATTTTCTAGTGCACCACCGATTTCTGATCCAATATGCCTGTATAAAACAGTTTATTTAAACGGTTGTGGCGGGTCAGGAAAAACAACCCGGGCAATTGAGTTATTTCGTGTTTCCAATCCAAACATGATTGTGCTAACACCGACTCACAGACTTGCAAGAGAAATGATACAGAGAGGGGTAAATGCCTGCACTTATCATAGTTTCTTTAGATGGAAGGGAGATAAATGGACTCCTGAGCGCATGGGAGAGAAATTTATTCCTGAAATTATCATGTGGGATGAAATAGACACAGTGTCCGAAGATGTCTTAAAAATATTTCTTGAGTGGTTGTTATTGAAGAATACAAAAGTCGTCATGTGCGGGGATCACGGCCAACCACCACCATTTGTCGGTGCATCCCCCCATGAATGGCTAAAGGGTTTTGTAGACTATTATGAAGAAATTGATACCGATCATAGATCACTTGATAATGAATTAAAAGAATTGAAGAAACTAATTAGATTACAACCGGATAAAATCCAGTGTGAAATAGCGCGTGAAATAATTTCGGAAACTCCCATGAATGAGTTTTGGGAAGCGTGGAGACCAAATGATTTAATCATTGCAAGTAGAAAAATAGTCAGGGACACACTTCAGATGAAGTTATTTGAATTGCATAAACAAAAATTTGCAACACTTCCAGTGCCCCTCTGTTATAGGCCATCGGATACACGAAAACAGAACATCGAAGTTGATATTCCAGGCCTGACAGAGTCAAGGCGTGAAAAGCAGATTCTCGTATTAAATGATATTGTGCTGGTTGATATCAATGTCGTTGAAGATGCATTGCGTGCTAATAAATCCCCATGGACGCTAGGTTATGCAGCAACAATACACTCTTCACAGGGATTGACTATATCGGATAAAATTGTTTGGATGGTAGATAATCGCATAGAATGGTCGAATTTAGTCTATCTCGCAGTGTCTAGAGTACGAAAAATAAATCAACTTCGAAGAATTGTCGTTGGCGAAGCCAGTGGCGATGATGAAATCATTGGTGGCGATGATGAAATCATTGGCGATGATAATGACACCACAATAGATGATATTATTGATAAAAAGCTCTCCGGTTACAAACAACAAGACAAAAAAAAACAACGAGAATTTGATATTGATGCTGAATTAATAATTACTCTGAAGCAACAACAGAATAATCACTGCGCGAGTTGCAATTGTATAATGCGTTGGCAGTATTCGGATAAGGATCCTCGCCAATTCACCGTTGACAGAAAAAATAACAATCTCGGTCATGTCAGAAATAATGTGATGTTGACTTGTCTTGAGTGCAATAGACGCAAGGGTGCTAGTTAAGCCCATGCGGTGGTAATTGAGGATCCTCAGGTATCACTTGTAATTGTTGTCTAGTAAAACCCCGTTGAGGGGCAGTTGAATCCAGTTTATAGATTGGAAGTCTACCCGTAGATCGTGTTATACTAGATATCTTATGTGCAGTAATACTCCAAATAGGATCAGTAGCCCTTTTTGTGCCACCCTCAAGCTCTCCTGGTTCGTATAAGTACCTCACAATGACATTACTACCAAGAATTGGTTGGGAAACGCTAAAATCTTTTTGAATTTCCATTTCAGGTATTGACTTCTTTTTAATCGCATTGATATGTTTCATGTTGATGGTTCTAGTAATCTCGTTATTCAGTGCAGTAATCACAGCTGGTAACCTTTTAACCCATTCACGGGATCTTTTTTCTTGAATGAATTCTTTTGCGTATTGATATCCAAATAACCGTTCAGCAAGGGTTTTATTAAACCGTTCTACAATGGCCTGATCACGATGTAGCGCAGTATGTCCTCGTCTGATAGTGACTTTATGATTTTTCATTATTGATAACACTGCACCCTGAAATTCCTTGCCAGGATCAATTTGTAATAGATTTGGCCAGTGCAGAGGACTCCTTCGATAAATCCTTTCAAATGCAGAAGCCACTTCAGTGGCTGATTTTGTTTTTAACGGTTCTGCTTCTTTGTGTCGACTTGAAATATCAACTACGGTTAATGCGTATTTGTAACCACGATCATGTGGCAAAAATAATAGATCAGCCTGATGAACTTCATTAGGAACTGTCACATCAAAATGCGAGAAATTGATTTGTTTAGGCGGTGGTAGATAAATTTGCCATAGTGCCTGTTTGGATAACCAATGAGCCGCAGTGGCCTTTTTCACTTTTGCGGCGCTAGCGAGTTTATGGATTGCTGATTTACCCCTCCAGTATCCTCTTGGGGAATAATAAATAGATTCCATGTTGTTATTAATTACCAGCACCTAACATCAATTTACTTTTCATTGCCGATTTTATCAAAAAGGAAGCCAATTTTTCTTTGAAAGATTTATCAGAAATAGCATTTAACGCATGAATTAATTTCACATCTGCTAGATGCCTGTGCTGCAGATTACTGCTTTTATAAGATACATCATGAAGGTGACAGGCCTTATCAATAGCGTTTATTGGTTCCTCACCGGGTCGGGGCTGATTTTGATCATTGAGTCTGATATCAAGTCTTGTTCCCGGTCCACAGTAGCTATATCCTGGAAGGTGCTTTTCTCCAGGGTATTTTGCCCATGGAGTTCCAGGGAGTTTAGTTAGCTTGGCTGCGATATCACCTCCTCGTTTTTTTTTAAAGGTTCCTTGAGTTCCTTGGGTTTAGAAACAAATCTAAATTTCTTTGTACTACATTGTACGCATTTACCAGAAAGCGCTGATCGGTTATTTTTAGTTGTAATCGTCGTCAAGTCATCTGTGCCAGTACGTTTTTTACACTTCACACAATATAGATCCATAATTTATATATAACGGCATGAATATAATTGATTATTCAGCTACCCGACGGCGGGAACCTATTAAACATCATGAAATGTTGCCGAATTCAATTAGAATGATTATAATCGGACCATCTGGAAGCGGAAAGACACAACTGCTACTTAATTTGATAACGAGATGGATGAAATGGAACAAATTGTATTTAATAGCCCCGAGTGTAGACGATCAGCGATGCTATGAAGTGCTAAAGGATTTTAACGAGAAAGCAAAAGAATTTCAAATCGATGAAGATTTTATTGAGTTTATTACTGATATAGAGGAAGCCCCTTCCGTGGAAGACATCGATGGAAGTATTAACAATTTAGTGGTATACGATGATATCATGTTAGATAATCAAAAAAATCCTGCTAGAATATTTTCCCGAGGCAGGCATAAAAACACTGATGTGATCTATGTCACTCAACGGTACACACAAATACCAAAAGTGATCAGAGATAACTGCAATGTGTTGTGTGTATTTAACGGCGTTGATACTCATACGCTACGAAATATTCATCAGACCTGGTGCAGCGGTGATATGAATCATAATCAATTTAGAAATTTCTTTAGTCACGCTCAGTCAAAACCACACGGATTTGTGACAATAAATTTAGCAGACCCTAGGACACGATATCGTATCGGACTAGATCAAATATTCGGTTAACCCATAGCAGCAGAGAGGGTGAGTGACAACGACGTTGCGACATCAACGAAAACGCGAACAATCATAAGGGTCGGAGACTTATTTTTTCGCGAGAAGGGTCTATTCGTACCGTTTTAAGGGTATAATAAAAAATAACCCAAAAAAAAGTTGTCCGATTCACCCTCTCTGCTGATACCGTGCTCAAATAACGGTCACAATCTTGACGTTCTGCGCACTATAATCGTAACATATGTGTCAGTGTACAAATGAATTCTTCTACCAGTCCAGTGCATTCGAATGGAGATGTATTCGGCTCTTGAACAACAGCATACTAGCGTTACCCATGAGGTCGGAAGTGTAAGGATTTCTGCAGAGTTATATTTCAATATCTGTAAGCGCTACGGCTTCGGATGACCTGGTTCCATAATCAAAAATTATGGGTTAGAATGTACCTGTTCTTTTTATAGGTAACAATTTGTATTCGTCCTAAATATCCATCGCCACTCTTTTAAATGGCGTGTATATTAAAAGCATCTGTCTCAGGGAACTATTGCGACCTTTCCTTTATATAAAGTTCTCTGGCACACATCCCAATATCGACAAAACAGTGTGAAGTAACTGATAGCACTCTGCTGCTGGTTTTCAAGCGGCTGTGAAATTCAGCTGCTCTTGGTTGTCTTGAGGACAATGGATGCGCGGTTGGAGGCAATACGTGCTCGTAAGGAAGAAAACAGCGTGGATAAATATCCACCTACGATTTTACGTCGATGTTCTCGTGAAGGTTTCATCGCTGCTTTATTTAATCTGCGAGTATTTTTCCCGCTTTGCGTCTCACTTGCAGATAATAGGTGATTATTTCGTTGTTGTTATCGACGGCATTTCAAGATTGATTGGTCAACCAAATAGTGATTTCCACGATCGCTTACGTGTTCAGGATGGGGTAGTAAATGAAAGAATTTAGAAGAAGTTGCACGAGTAAACCTAGAGGCAAGTTAATCTAGTGGAATAAATTACGAAAGAGGCTGAATCCACAAAATATTAGGATCATTGAGCTTTAGAACAGTTGATAAAGATTCTGTTCACAACGGTGATATTGACGGGCAGTTCTCCTATACACACTCCATTTTGTGCAAGAGACGTCACTGCGCTGAACCCCGGGAGAGAGCCGATCGAGTTGGCGATGTCAAATCCTACGATGTAATTTCCCCAGTGGGTGATTCTAGTGCAAAGAGTAGAGTAATTGGGTTCGATTTTAATATTGGCAGAGACATCTTCATCGGAGATGATCGGTTGGGAGATTTCTGTAGAGATATCCGTGATGTTGTAACCCCCCCCCCTCCCGGGAGATATCGGGACCCACGATCGTTGAATGGCAATCTGGCATTAAAAAAAGAATCGAATGCTATTTCATTTGTTCCTTTGTGTCGAAGGTAATGATGTTCAAGTGTTATATATAATTTTGCCATCAATATCATTTCGTAGATCGGATCAGAAAGTTCAGTCAAGATTGATAAAGTCAATTGCTCCATGCAGGGTCATCTCAGAATTAACCGTGACAGTCGCACGAATCTCAAAAATATGAGATATCCACCTTCATACGCAATTGCCACGCGATGGTCTCGCATTAATCTCCTCACGCATATCAAAATTCCTTTGGAGGTTGGCAAAACGACGGGAAATTTCAACAAAGCTTGTACAAATTTTCTTCAGAGACAACGAGGTCTTCTGAACCTGTGAGAGGCTCTGACAATGAGGTATCTCTGGCTGACAAATAAGATAAATCAGGGGTACGACCAGTGGCAATATCGCGGTAACGGAAACGCTTTCAGCAGGAATTTCACGAGCTATCTGCAAATGTTCTCACCAACCTCTGGAACATAGAGCTCAAAATCATAGACATGTAGGAGTGAAGACTGGACTTAACAACAGAGCAAAAATGATGTATAATTTTGAAACTGTAGATCGTTCCATCTGGATCAACAGATATGCAAGTGGACATTACACCCCCTTCGTAGTTCAAACAGTAAAAGGTTTTCGTATCAACAATTTCAGTTACTTTTACTTGATGAATGTCAACGATAGTCAAACTGTTCTGTACAAAACAACCACGATGCAGAACCAAGAGCTGTACGAACGTCCAACCACATCATGAAAAACACTAAATCGATTTTGTATTTCCAGCTTAACTCGTTTGGAAACACTAATTTACGGACGACAAGAGGGACCATTACATGAGTGATCACCATGTCGGAAAATGCTATCAAGGGTATTTCCACAACGACTCCGTCGAGCGATGATACCGCTGAGAATTATAGAAAAACTTTATTCCATCAACAAAAATTGAGATACGGTCACAGGTAACGTGTTTCTGGCTACGGGTGCACGCTTGATGATCACAAGACTATCCTTCCGTACTCCACACCGAAGCCATACACAAACAGTACGCGGATAAACGACGCGTCAAAAATAATAATGGTCAGTCACATAACCGTGCTGGCTGAAAAATCTCTCTATATTTTCTGTCTTAGTATCCTCATAATACAATGCTACTCACATGAATAAACTTCTGTTTTCTCAACATTTAGTCGCGAGAAATATCGCCGAAGTAACCTCCTGTTGTTGAAGTAAGAGCTCTTCTGCCAGTTTCGAACTTGAAATTTCAGTTGCGTGGACGTGTGTCAGTAACACATTTTGTGCTCACGTGGAGAATTGAGAGTAAAGTATTAGATGATACGACTTAGGTACTGCATAATGGAACGACGACAAGTGGAAATGATCTCCTGAAGTTCAGGAAGACCATTACCTACACCAAGTTAATCGCTTTTAAGGTTTTGGGACAGACGACAGAACCTACCAATCCTGGGTTGAGCTATTTTCAGATATTTACTTTAGATGATACTCATAGGCAGGAGGCGTCTTATGCATGCTAACAATGATCAGCATGTACTTAAGCAGACTGTGGGAGTACATGGGGTGCTAAACGATGTAAGAAACGCGGATAAATTCTACTTTGAAAAGACATACGAACAATAAAAAACTCACGACTTGAAACGATCTCATCTGCCTATAAAACACATGCGACATGAGCTGACCAGAGAGGCAATTGATCGATACTGCACGGGTTTGAACGTTCGTAATGATCGAGAGTCAGCACGGTTAGTCAAAACCATCGAAGGGATCGACCATGTTATCATTCACGACTTCGTAGACGCGATCGTGAAAACAAGACACGTCAAACGACGACGATTTGCTCTAAAGGAAGACAGTAATGAAGTCCGCAGAAAAGATCAAGATTGCATTGACAAAGTTGTGTCAGGAGAACACTTTCGTGGTAATTCAAATTTGCGTGACGCTTTCGACAAGACCAACGAAAGTTGGTAGGACTGAAATATAAAGACGTGCACACGATTATGGCAGTGATGGCACTCGATTAACGATTTGCTGGAGCCATTTAATGCTCATAAGTACTTATAAGCTCTGTCTTACATACATGAGTATCATCATCTAGGAAATATCAACGTGGATCTTCTCGATCCGGTGAATATTTATCTCGAAATCATCATCATACCTAACAACGAAATGGCATTTCGACTGTCTCAGGAAAACAGCACCGTGAGAAGACACCATAACGTATAATAAATACGTTAAATTGATGTGGCCGAACTCAAAGGCATTTTTAAAAGTATTGAGGATGGCTAAGATAGAATATGAAAAGGTCAACTAACTCTCTCTTGCCCTTTATCACCTTTATTTGTATCACCATCAGCTCGATCTTGTGGTAGATACTCTCAGCACATGTGCATCTTACCTCCATCTGGAAAGATTAACCGGAAGGTGTCTCAGGAGATAGTGGAAGATCTCGATTTAGGTGCTGCAGGTATAATAACCTCAGAGATGCTCGATGATGTGCGTTCCAGGAGATATAGTATTGAAAAGACATGAATTTCGTACACCAGCATCTAACTGTCCTTGAGTCTATACTAAAATTAAAATAATAAAATAAAACCCATTCTCGACGAAAATGTATTGCTAGTGCAACGTTGCGGACAAGAAATGTAATACCGCTATTACCATCGACGAGTCAATGTTTATAGGCATGCGTACCGACGTACAAACGCATCCTCAGTCACTTTGATGATTCCGATCTCTGTGTCAGCCGCGGCGGCGATTTCCACGTGAGCGATTTTATCCGGAGATGAACTGACCTTACAAACTCTGATGTAGCGTATCGAATCATGATTAACCAGTGCCTCACCAATTGCACGCTGATGACAGTCTAATACTGAAGTCTATAGTCTGAGTCTATATATAGATATTATACATCAATGAATGAACTGAGTAAGATTTATTGACCTTTTATCTTATTTATGCTTTTCGTTACTGAAATCGACAGGTGGGTACAAACAAACGGGAATACAAACTCAGACTATAGTCACCCAACTGAGCTTGATGCTATCATCCTAAGAGTAGAGAGGTGCATTTCTGATGGGAAATCATGGATGACATGTAACAAGCTGCAGATGAATGATGATAAAACAGAGGCATTCTCATCACAACACAAAGACTTTCTCATTCACATCCTTTATCTCAAACAATAAATATCAGCAAAACCAACATTAAATTCACACAGTCAGTATGTAACATATGACACAACTCTCACATTGCACCAGCATGTCATGAACATGTGCAAGGCTGCATATCTTGAGCTGAGAAGCATCAGTTTCATTCGCAGATATCTTTCAATTGATGCCACTAAAACACTTGTGTGTTTATTATTACTTTAAAGACTGGACTATTGTAACTCAAATATGTTTTGTTCGTCTCAATATCTACTCCAGAAACTTCAAAAAGTTCAAAATACAGCTGCTCGGATCATCTTTAGAATATCACGAACAGAGCACACCTCGCCACTGCTCATTACCCTACAATGGCTATCCACTCGATCTAGAATCAAACACAAACTTTGTTTTCTGTGCTACTTTTCACTGACGAACTCCAGTCCAGCATACCTATCCGGCCTCACCCATGTGTACACACCAGCAATATACTAACACTCCTCTTCTGACAATCGTGTCCTCATTATTGCCACTATAAAAACGAAGTCGTATTGGCAACGTTCTTTTGCATACCATTTCCTAGCAGCGTGGAATGAATTGCCCAATCAAATTAGACACAAAGACAGTGATCCCTTTTAATAGTGCTTTTAAAACTCTCCTTTCCCGATTGTAAAAACAATCCTAAAGACCTCCAAATGTTTTCTACCTAAAATAGTTCAGCAGTTTTTGTTGTTGTTTGTTTTCCATTTTAATTTTTTTTTGCATTCATATCATGTCAGATGTTGTACAATGCTTAGATCTTCTTCTAAAGATTATGCGCTATACAATGTCCTCATTATTATTATTGTTATTATTATTATTATTATTATTAGTCAAAAATTAGTACCAAGCAGGCCATGCTGTCCTACCAGAAAATGGTCAGCAAGATCTGATCCTCCCTTTGACATGTCCTGGCTCATGCACTAGGTGAGGATCGCCGAATATCTCACCGTGGAAATTAGGATGGTCTGACTTGATTCGGAAAGGTGTATGACCAAACAGATGAGACCATATTCTATTAAAGATGTCTATAAAAGCCTGAGGAGACAGTCTTACGAAATAATGATCATGTGACTGTCAAACTGACCCTGTAGTTATATCTCGAAATGGCATTGTTAAGATCTAAAATGATGTGGATTTGATCAGTCAGCACAACCTACGATGTCTGTGTGAAAAACGCTCAATTTGTTAAACATTTTCTTAACATAACCATGGCCGATCATACACAATATATTACCTATGTCATTGTGGATACTCGAAAGGATCACAAGGATGCCACCGTGAACGCTTTGTATCTCAGCATCGATATTAGTGTGGTTCTCTCAATCACCAAAATCGTTGGAATGGTCAATTATCTCGTGTTACAGTGGCACAACAAAAAGAACTCTACGACAATGGCATGCTCAACTTCATCTACGATAAAGTTCTCCTTTTCAAACACTGCATCTCTTGCATACATCGAGAGAATTTTCTGAAGTTGTTCTATATATTAATAGAATAACACACGAAAGTAAGAAAACAGGGTTTTTAAAATATTGTTTGCTATCCACCAGGCCTTATGTCCAAATTATCCAGATGAGCATTCAAAGTATCTGCGCTGAGATCCGATGGAAACTACTCCGCTATGAGCTTCAACAACAAAACGATGATGGTACATAGTGGCCCTCATTCCATGGACAAACATATCAATGATGGAATAACCAGTTGTGATAAGCCTTTACTGCGTATCTGATTTTCGTGAGTACGCCACGTACTTCTCCCTCCGTGTTAGCTTCTAGCGTCTAAACACGGAATGTACGTTCCACATGGTGATGCTTAATTTTGGTCAGGAATAACGCTGAATGAGTTTGGGTTTCTAGGTAGTTCTTGCTATTGCGTAGTAATGTTCGATTACCCAGATGTTTCGTCCAACACGACACCGAAACACTTGGAGTTGGCATTGATTGAACACCTTCTTGAAATCTCAAACAAGGTTTCATTCATTGAGTACCACGCTGGATCAGAGCATAATGCTTTGCGCAGTACTCTCTTGTGCAGGACTTGGTGCACTTTTCCGTACTGCCGCAAAGTAACCACACACATATGCGTTCAACGCAAATGGATTGTTCTATATAATAGACTTAAAAACATTCCTGACAAAATGAACGATTAATTAAAGAATGAAAGACGGGGATATGTTACATAGTTCAATATTATTACAAGGATAGACTAAAATTACTCAGTATCTATGGAAACTGAACAAAGAAAACAATTTATCTTTCGTCGTTATCTTGCACACATCGCTCGATCGTTATATGATGCTCCAGTACCCTATTTCAGATCGAATGCCGTTATGCTTGATCTCATCGAACAAGTCAGAAGAGACCTCAAGGAGATGACAAGAGGCCGCCGTAAGCAACTCCATGAGTATAAGGCAGTACTTGACGCAACTGCGAGACAAGTACTAACCTCTCCAAAACCTCAGCTTTCTAAACATATTCCTCAATCGCAACGACCACAAGACCACATCTCGTCAGGATATTGTCAGGAACAACATATCGTTCAGATGCCAGTCGACAGAACAATAACGTTCGGACATCACTACAAAAATACACGCACACGTTTTATATCTTCTTTGATTCGGAAACTATCCTTGAAAAAGTAGCAGGACCTTCTCCAGATTAAGTCCGTTTATGAAGATCCCCTCTGCGATCGGCTATAAAACCTGATGAACATTTCTCTTCGTCGTATCAACAACAACGAGACGAGGACTGCGTCATCTGGTTCTTAGAACAGCTCGTCACCGAATGAAACGCATTCAAGTCATATGAAAAACTATCCAACGCCAATCATTCCTTCACCTCCTCACAACTAAAACAGCAGCACAAAGCGGCACAGCAATGACAAATCGGCGAAGAGTACTTGTAACCTCATGATCAGAACGTAAGAGATCATTGACAAGTCACCAGACAATATCGAGGAGCTGCTCGTGCTAATTGTAATCTACGCATCAAAGATCAGACATCATTCCATTTATCGCTCAAAATCAACGAGGATATGATAAACACTTTATGATCGTAACACACAGCCATCCACGAGTCAAGAAACTGCTCGCTAATGTCAGTTTCTGTCCGATCAAATGTACCCCGCAACAATTCCGGAAAATACATATTTTCAATTGGTCCATTTCGTTTCATTGATTCATTCCAGTTTATGGAGTCGTCGCTAGAAGAACTCACTAAAACATGCCTAAAGTTGAAGCGTCTATAAAACAAATTTGGAGCTCATCAACCTCTCCTACAGCGAAAAGGAGGTTATCGCTATGGGTACAGTTTCAATGAAACCTCATTACTCGCATCTTATGCCTTCTATTCTCACTTACATCTTTCCCACATCACGGAGGAAGAGTGTCAATAAGCGAACAAGATATGGAACGATCTCGTATGTTCCACTCTCGGCGATTAGCATGAACTGCTTCTGAAAACAGAAGTACTTTTACTCAAGGATGATTTCGAAAATTTCAGACACATGTGCTTAAATCATTATCAACTCGATCCACTATGGTATTTCTCCTCACCGGTCTCTCATTGGGCGCCCTTCTCAAGATAAGTCAAATACAGATTGAGCTCTCTAAAGATCCAGACATGGTCATGTTCACGGAGAGCATGATTCGAAAAGGAAACTACACTAATCTATATTGATAATCCATGTCACAATCCCTTCCTGTATGGGATTTCCCATGAATCACCGTAAAATTGTTCCTTCAAGAAAGAAAGACAAGCAGGATATAAGGATGATTCCTGGGGATATTTCGTCGAAGTCGATCTGGAGTATCTTTCCCATCTCCACGACACTCATAACGAGTATTCCTTCTAAACAACAACTCGATCAAAAAGTTCAATTTATAATTAAAGATGCTAAGGACAAAATCCTCGTACCCATTCTCGATCATAAAACACACTACAAAATGCATTATCAACTGCTGAAACAAGCTGTCTAATATGGACTCATTCTTAAACAAGTTCATCGAGCTCTCAAATTGAAATATTCTCCATTGGTGAAATCATACGTAGATTTCAATACCCAACAACGAGGAAAAGCCACCAGGGACTTCGGTAGAAATTTATTTAAACTCATGAACAATAGCGTCTGCGTAAAACATTGGAAAACATCAGTCGCAGAAATAAAATCAAAATTGTCTGATTCTTTGCATATTGATCCAACTGATTGAGCTAGCTTATCATGTTTTTTCATCGTCAATAAGGGTAGGTTGTGGCCAAAACTGAGACATAATCCTCATTTCTAGCGGTTAATATCTAAATTTGTTGATCATAATCTCTTTGTTTATTTGCCTCCTCTGCCTCTATCATCTCCAAACATGCCCGTTCTTCTCGTTCTACCTTTCTTTCCTCAGTTGTCCGATGTAATTCCCCTTGTTCCCGTTCAAGTTCCTTTGCCATTTCTACCATTATTTGATCATCTTCTCTTCCTAAATCCATCCTTTCCAACCGTTCCTCTCCCGGGCATTCTCTTCCTAAATAAATTACGCAAACGTTCTTTCTTCATATCCCACTTGTTTATGCAATTCAAGAAGTCTTCAAGAGGTAACACGAGTGTTAACTAATTAGGTCACCTAATCAGAACAGATTTAGATGCAATTAACCGTAACAACCAAACTTCTCTCTCTCTCTCTCTCTCTCTCTCTCTCTCTCTCTCTCTCTCTCTCTCTCTCTCTCTCTCTCTGTGATACATACGAACACAAATACGCACATAAATGCGTACATACATACACACGTACACACAGATAAACATATACATATACATGCACACATGCATCATATTAGGTCACTGGATTCCTTTCATGTTTTACTACCATCTGTATAATTCACATATGTTAGACTCCTAGTGTTCTATAAGAAAAGACAACTAGAAAATTGATTTAAAATGTGCCAGTCAACTGAAAAAATTGTTAATTATTCCAACATGTTTATATATTCTTTATCATGTCATTGTTCATAAACGTTTCTTTTATGTTAAATTTCTGTCAATTTCTCTCTCTCTCTCTCGAGTTTTTACATTGTATGTTTTCCTTAAAGCTTTTCATTTCTAGGGTATTTTGTATACCATACCTTACATTTCTTAACTTACCTATGGACAATTGACGCAAATACAAATAAAGACACGCACACATACATACATACATACATACATACATACATACATACATACATACATACATACATACATACATTAGTTTCATAATCAAATTTGTTGTTTTATTTTTTAGCACACGTCTTAATGTGTGGGTATATAACAGCTATGCTTATGAGAATCCATGCTTCACTGAACTGAACTACATACTTACTTGCTACTGAATATCGTTGAGTTTCTGTAAGGTATAGAAAACAAGAATAGTAAAGATAACGACCAAAGAATGGTCAAATGATTGGTCGATTGGAATCATTATTTGCCTTGGATCAGTAAAAAAAAGACGTTTAGAATTATGAGGTAAATATTTTTCAATAGATATTAAACGAATTCTCTATGTAATGTAGTATCTAAGCAAAACAAACTGCTTGTAACAAACTGGTTTTATTTTGATGCACAGAAAATTAAATTAGATATTGATCAAAGTTTGCTTCGTACCACATTTGTAAGAGATAGGTTGACACACACACATGTATACACATTTGTAAGAGATAGGTTGACACACATATGAATACACATTTGTAAGAGATAGGTTGACACACACACACATGTATACACATTTGTAAGAGATAGGTTGACACTCACATGTATACACATTTGTAAGAGATAGGTTGACACTCACATGTATACACATTTGTAAGAGATAGGTTGACACACACATGTATACACATTTTTAAGAGATAGGTTGACACACACATGTATACACAGACAGCGCTTGATTTGGTGGGTCTTCTCTGTGTGGTGGCGGTCGGAGCCCAAACTTTCAAGCACTTGAGCTTCATTATGTATGCAACATATGCATTTGTATATATTTTGACTTTATGTTTTATTTCTACATATAAAATATGCTGAAGTCACTAAAAGTGGCCTGCAGCAACAATTATGTAGTATGTTATTATTTCTTCGCTGATGCTGAACTCTAACAAAGCCCACCTTATAAACAAACACCTAACCATAAATGTAAGCTCTTCGCAAAGGAAAGCAGTAATAGTCCGAACCGTGGTGTCGCTTCGTGTTCCAATTAAGTGACAAGTTATCAATTGATTAAAAAACTAAGTCGAAGATGATATAATTTGGATGCAACTTTGTTTCTTTTTAAACGCAAATGTCTAAGTAATATTTCGCAATAGCTTAGTAACATTATTAATTAAGACAATTAATCAGTAATTAATCTCGGCGCGGTATATTATCAGTCCATAAATAGATTCATACATATTTGACGCATTGTAAACTGTTTCCTCGCGTATTTCCATAATATGAGTTAAGGGTTACTCTTTAGTGCATATCTTTAGTGTGATGTTGAATTTCAATGATTGCAAGATTTTACTCCAACAGCCAATCAATGAATCACTCTACCAGCGATATACCAGATGTGACTTAATGATGTCACAACTTCCTGCATCAAGGCAAATCTCGCAGTTTTGACAATAGTCACGAATGTTTAAATGAATGGGTAATATCTTTAAATGGCGCTGAAAATGTTAATACAGTTTTCTCATGTATTTACATGCACTTAATATATCCTTTAAGTCACACATGAAATATATGGTTAGTTTCTCTTAGAACCATGTGAATACAGCTAGCATCCATAAGAGTGGTGTCTTTATATGGTTATATTAAAAGATGTGTATAGGGTGTCCTGGGAGGGGATAATACCTCTGAATGGCTAAGCAGTCGTACTCGTTCGCGGGTAGCTCGCCCACCTTTGGTCCCCACTTGGCACTCAGCTCTCACTTGTGGCTCCAAGAAGTTGTGGCAAGCGCAGTGGTCACATCTCGGAAAACGGCCTCGACCAGCCGGCTAAACTAGGCTGAGGGTAACCGACGGGTCTTAAACCCTCGGTGAGGTAGGCTTTGTCTACCTAGCATGTGAAGACTGGATTCGGCAGCCTGTGCGGAAGTACCACTAGCTGGTCAATGGGCAAAATGGCGCGATTTCCAGCAAAGCGCCGTAGAGCGCTAAGAGCACGACGAAACACGTAGTACGTCCTGGTCATCTATTGCACTCAACTCTCTCTCCGGCCGCCTCGATATTGTTGTGCTGCTTGACCTATATTTTTGGGGGCAAGAGAGTGAAGTCGACGAACTGCGCAAATCTTCCTCAATTAAAACAAAGTCACCGCACAAGACATTATTGTCATTCACCAATCCCATTTCATCACCCACTAACTTCCTGTGGCAACAGGCATGCAACGAAGCGGAAGGTGTGCATACACTGGCAGCCGTAGTAGCAAACCTGCACACAGGCGGCTCGGGTTATTAGTATTGTTCACCACTGATGTGGAGCAGCAGTGGAGTCCGACAGCCACATGCGCAACTGATCAGTTCTCTTCAGGAATGCACTGCTCACCTCCCTGACATGAGAAAGGGGCTAGAAAGTGGCCCTAAACATTGCCTGCTATTAACGTCCCTAGCCAGCATACCACGGCTGGCTGGGACCTTACTCCAACGGTCAAAATGCAACAAAAAAAAATCAAATGTGTAGTGTTCCTCTCACATTTGATGCATGGAATATGCGAACCTTAATGAACAAAGACGATGTGCAAAGACCACAGAGAAGAACCACCCTAATAGGAAAGGAACTCGCCAGATACAACTTGGACATAGCTGCTTTGAACGAGACCCGGCTCGCAGTAGAAGGCGAAAGCTGTGGAAGGGGTTCAGGATACATTTTCATTTGACGTGCCCGAGGAAGTGAATAGCACCTTGAGGCTGGTGTCGGCTTTGCAGTGAAGACAGCATTGAGTGGCAAATTGTCTGGACCGTAAACGACAGACTCATGACAATGAAACCCCCTTCTTATCTAGAAGAAAGCACCTTACCATCATCAGCTTCTATGCTTCAACCATGACCAACCCAGATGATGTAAAGGTCAAGTTCTATGGGGATCTTCACTCCATCATTTCTGCCGTTCCAGTGGCAGATAAGCTCGTCATTCTTGGCGATTGCAATGCAAGAGTAGGATGTGATCACTCTCTCTGGGACGGAGTGCTAGGAAAACATGGAGTGGGTCACTAACAGCAATGATCTCCTTTCCCTCCAGACATGCGCCGAGAATGAACTGCTGATCACCAATACAGTCTTCCACCTCTTTACCCGTAACCGGACATCATGGATGCACGCACGCTCTAAGCACTGGCACCTGATCGACTACGTCTTCTCAGGAAGAGGGACAGACAGGATGTACGTGTGACCACATCTTTGTGCGACGCTGACTGCTGGACAGACCACTGCCTCATCATCACCAAGCTCAACATCCTTATTCAGTCCAAAAGACGCCAAAGGGAAGGTAGGCTCCCAAACGATTGAAAATCACGAAGCTGAAATGCACAAGTACCAAACAGTCTCTTGTGGAAGCTCTGGAAGAACGTCTAAAATCCACCCATCTCGACAATCAGAATGTGGACACCGAATGGGTGTCATTCAGAGATCTAGTCTACGGCACAGCTTCAGAAATCCTAGGAGCCGCAACCAGAAAGCATCAAAGACTGGTTTGATGAGACTGAGACTGGTGGAATCTATTACACATTATATACTTATGTGCCTTCTTTATCCATTCTAATTTGACCAGTCATATAATATTATATGGACCTAATTGACCGTTTGCTTATAAAGGTCACTCTGCACCTAGTCTTTTTCTGCATACAAATCACTCACTATGTACATTGTTTGTTTACAATAAAAATTAGTTCCTAGCACACGATAATATTGTTAGGCCCATGTGTCGTGCGGTAGGAAGCAGAAGTATAAGGAAATACTGATGAAAAGCTAATGGAGAAATAAAACCTCTATAACAAAAGGAGGGTCATCATTTGTTTGAAAGATCGATTTGCAGTCCACAAAAAGATGGATATATAGCTTAAGGTTCTGAAAATTAACTGATTGTTTAAAAAAATATAATTTAGTGTGCGCTATATGCATATCAGTTGGAGTGGCGAGTAACAATGAGATGCTATATTGCAATATCATGTGGAATTGCATAAACGTCACCTGTGTTTTACTATCAGGATTTTGCGCGTGAACGATTTGCCTGAAAAATCGCGATCTATACTAAAAGCGTTATTTAAAAAATGATAAGTGAGGATTGTAAATGCAGGATATTTTACTGCCACATGAGTGGGAACATGTATTTACATCCATGCGGCAGAGAGATCTAGCTGATTTGCTAACCTACTTTCTCTTGTCTGTCTGAATCTCGTAGTCATGCATTCCACGCGCTAGAAACTATTTTTCAAGAGAAGAAACCATAGCTGTCTTCTGCTGGGCCTGATGAAGTTGTTTTTACAAACAGCATTCATAGAGATATAACAAAATGGAACTTGACTCATAAAGCTTCGATAATACATCATAGAAAACATATAAGACAAAAAGACAGACAGACAGACACAAACAGCTATTTGGTATAGCTCAACAATGGAAATGTATCAAATAATTCAAAACTACTAAGGCCATGAGTGAAGATTACATGAGTAAACTGTTTTGAATCATCGCTCTAGTCCTAAGACAGCGTCACGTTTATTAAACATTTTCCATTTAACAAATATTTTGCATTTTGGTGTATGGGGAGGGAGTAACAGCAATTGAAGCAATATCTCTTTAAAGGAACAATGTGAACAAAATCAACCAGAGACAGACGAAGAAATGGTCAAGAGAGGACCCCATCCTGCTAGATATATGTTATCTAAAATGAAATTAAAAGACCCGTTTATGACCTGACCTCCATTCCACCTTTCCTATCTATTCCATGTGTACGCAATTGGGCTATATAAGCGAACAGCCGAGTACCTTAATGTTACAATGGCTGTGAAAACATATAAGCGAACAGCCGAGTACCTTAATGTTACAATGGCTGTGAAAACAAACTTGCCAGAACTGACTTCTAAACTCCATCGTGAGAAAATATTTATATCATCAACTAACAGTAAACATTGTTTAAAATACGCAGAATATTGACATCACTTGCCACAGAAATCCAAACTCTTTCTCAACCACTAAAATATGAATGCAATTGCAATTGAAAGCTCCTACACTTACCAATCAGAGTGGTTCATTCATCAGTCCACAAGATTTCCATGAAGCATATCATTGCACTAGTAATAGAAACATTAGCCATATTTCAGGACTGTAAATTTCCAAGAAAATCACGAAGAATAAACATCTTAATATTGTTTACAGCTGGGTATTGTATTGGAGGGGGTATTTAATACACAGTTGCAATTTTGCAACCATTAGTACACAATATCGTAACACCGGCTATCGTGCAACGTTTTCCAAATTAGAACTAATGAAAATTAAAAGTGGTTCTTATAAATAAACAAAACATTAATTACTTATTTTTATTATCAGAGTTCAGTTTATTATTTATGATACAGTAATAATATCAAATGTTCTTATGTGTATATATCCTCGTACGTAGAATGGTGGCATTAAGGGTCGACAGGTCTCCCCACTGCCCTCATTAACATATTGAATGGGAGGTGTTTAATAAGAATAATACGTGGTTCGAAACGCTCATGGTGCAGTACTTAAAAAAGTAACAATTACAACAGTGGTGGGTGTAGGAAGGTTCATGTATAACCAGATTCTAAATCGATAATTATTTTGACTTTCATTATAAGAACGGATGACCTATGTTAAAATGCGAGGGAATAATAATGCTTGATAATATTGTACAAGTTGAATCTGCTAACTATGTTGCAAACGTGCAGGGTTATTTTAATTTGCATTGAAAAACGTTAGGGTTAGAACAATACTATATGTTTGTGTTTGTACCGTGACAGGTAAATCCTAGTCACGGGATCATATTATTTATCTAGAAGTAAATAAAGAAAGCTCCTGTATGGGATTTCCATGTTTTGGTGAAAACCAAAACATAAATTATGTTATTTTTTTACCAAAAAAGACATATAGAATCTATGTTGGGGTTTTGACCGAGACAAGGAAATTCCAGTCATTGGGTTTCATGTTTTGTTTCCCTACGAGGCTTACGGAATATATATATATATATATATATATATATATATATATATATATATATATATATATATATATATATATATATATATATATATATATATATAATGTAACCCAGCGACTGGGATTTCCTTGTATTGGTTCAAAACCCAATGTACATTATTTTTCTCAGCCAATATTTTCTTTTAAAATAAAAAAAAACTCTTCACTAGTGTTCACGTTAAAACGTTTACATGAAGTGCATTAATATAAATATGTTAATGAGGACTGTGGTGTGACCATTGCATCCGAAGTACACAGTTTATACGCGTGATCAAAGAAAATTAACATGAACATAATGAAGTATTATCACATTTGAAATATGGATGCTTTATGAAATTAACAAAAGAATTAATGTTTATTACAAGAAACGGTTTAATTTAAATCAGTTCCAATTCTGAAATGTTATATTTTAAATAATGAAACGACACTGTGTTTCCAGCTCTACTGTAGTTACACTTAGTACAAGCTGTAACGAAGAGTAACACGTTGCATTAGATGATTAATGAGTAATTAGTGATATGTGTTACTATCATACAATGCTCTCCTTTTCTTTGGAGGAAGTCAAACTACTTGTGACATACTTGTGTTGTCCTTAATACTGATTGTAAAATTACCCCCAGTGTATAAAAGACCATTCAAATACGGACCTTAGCGGATAACCATGTGCTAAACATTACAGTTAACAGATTCTTTGAAAATTCATTTTTCTGTCTTGGAAATATGGCAAGTACTGCAGTGAAATTTACTTACGGATTAATGTGTTAATTTTCTTTCAGATAAATGACTTCTTCTGGCTGGTAAGTGAATTATTTGTAATTAAATATTTCTGAATCAATTGGGGCACAATCAAGATAATTAACAAACTTAGAATAGACCAGGTTTGACATAACACATTTCTGGCTGTTACTAAGTTTCCCCTAGTTGTTAAGAGAGTTGGTTGGGTATGACGTGTAGATCTATATTCTATATAAAAGGATCAACGTTTTCTCTCATAGTTCATTTCAAACAGCATGGAGAATTTTATCCAATCTGTAGCAGTCAATTTTTAGGTTAGCGTCATTAAATGTCGCTATGTTGAACAATCTCTAGTGGTAATCATTCGAATCCAGGCGAACCAAGGTCCAGCTGACCATGATGTACAAGTTTGCGAACAACCTAGTGCACATATCAGCTGACAAATACATGACCCTGGCATAAGGACAAACTAGGTCAAACCACAAGAAAAAGTTCCAATTAAAGTCAGCATCGACAAATTGTTTCAAGTTCAGCATCTTCCCAAATACAACAGGGAACTTGGAACAAATTACCATCAACAGTTGCAGAAACTCTCACAAGCAGGAGCTTTCCAAAATCACTAGTCAGCTACAAATAAGACTCAGTGATTATCAGGGCTATTCCGGTTGAGGTTTCCAAATCTCATTGCTGCTAAGGTATCCGGATTGGTCTGAGTATGAAATGACGAAAACGTACACTGACACTCTTTGACTTATTTCTGCCTTTCCTATCATTACTCTTCTGACTGTCCTAATCACTTCCGTCTTTACTTTATTTTTGACCATGCACCGCCTGTTGCTTAATAGTCAAGTGTGACTGCGTCAACGTAGTCATGGATGGATGGATGGATGGATAGATGGATAGATAGATAGATAGATAGATAGATAGATAGATAGATAGATAGATAGATAGATAGATAGATAGATAGATAGATAACATTATATGATTTGCTTCACACGATGTATTTAAAACATGTTAGACAGCTTTAGCTGCATTTAATAACGTTGACCTGGATAGGCCTGCATAGAAGATAAAAATTACCATGTTGTGTGGAACGAAATAACATAAAACCAAAAAAGATCGACATCGTGTGGGTGTGTGTCTTTGCCTCTCTCGAAATGTTTTTGTATGGTGTGATCTCAAAGATGGATTGACCTTCAGTTACTATGTTATTGTTATATATTTGCTGGTGTTGTTGTTTGATTTTAGAAGAACTACGTTGGGCACAGCAGAAGATAACGAGGATTTCTTTTTTAAAAGTAGACCTGAGCTCGTGGACACCTTGACTGAGACGATTGATTTGAAATGACTAGACTGAGATAAGAAAAGTAAAGTTAGCAAAACAGCTAGATTTCTTTGTTGCAATGGTGAGAAATGTCATGATTTTGTTGGGCTGTCTCGGGTTGGTTAATAATGGTGTAGTGACATCATAATATAGCATGACGTTATAAAGAAAAACATAGCTGCAGTTTCTCATGAGAAAAGCAAGTAAATGTTGCGATGGATTAAACATTTATTTTACTCTATCCTATTTGAAAAAAAGGAAACCAGTGAGTGTACTAATCAATGTAAAGGTTGGCAACAAAACAGGAAAATCTATGTCTTGTAGATACCTCATTTATCTTCTGCTCGGCAGGGATTCGCCGACAACAAACAATGCAACCCATCGACTGTGATTTCTTTGCTAGGTGCCAACTCCAAGATATATTATATTAGCCATAGTCTATGACGTTACTGTGCCCACTACATTTGATCTAATGAAGACTTTGTACCTCACGCGGTCACACAGGATATATTATACAAACTAGCCTTTAGTTAAATGATAAAATTCCACAGGTCGATAATTTTTAGTATCTTTAGTAACGTCACATCATAATTTACCCTCATCTTGCTAATTTAGACTCAGTTTCTTCTTTTTCTTTTTGTTTGTTTGTTTGAGGAAGTGGGGTTTTTTGTTTGGTGGTTGGGGTTGGGATCGGGTTGGTCCATGCACTGGTGTGATCTATTTACTGTTTGACGTCGTCAGCAGTAGTGGTCGAAGAAGAAAACCTAGAGAGACTACATGTTGGAGGTAATTTATGATGTTGACGCATGAAACTGGTAAATATTCACGCAACCGACACGTGCAAATTAATCACGTGACTCTAGCCTCTGGTGTGAAATAAGTTGGCGATCTAAGCATCCGCTTTTCCGTGGCGAGTTGTATCGGACGTCCTAGAGTCATTATCAGAGTGATATCAGAAACTCTGACTAAAGAATTTGCTAGTGAAATACACAGTATGCCAATCGAGGTACTATCTACAGATGACATATTGCATTTCATTGCATTTGTATATCTTAAATTGATTTTTTTTTCAATCAGAATATTTTTTCTTTCTAAAGTGGTTGATTGGGATGCACTGAAAACATTTAACATTATTTTCTAATATTTTCATAATCGTAATGTTAAAATAAACCTTATTGCAGGGCAAATTCACTAAATTGTAATGTTAAATATTGCAGGGCAAATTCACTAAATTGTAATGTTAAATATTGCAGGGCAAATTCACTAAATTGTAATGTTAAAATAAACCTTATTGCAGGGCAAATTCACTAAATTGTAATGTTAAAATAAACCTTATTGCAGGGCAAATTCACTAACTTGTAATGTTAAATATTGCAGGGCAAATTCACTAAATTGTAGTTTTGATTTGGAACATTGTTGACATCCTTAAAGTCGGATATTATTTGTAATCAGCGTGCCTAAAAGAATTAGGACTACGTGATAATTTTTCACTTTTCACCTGAGCACAATTAAAAGTAAAAGGATTAAAATCCACATAAATTGTTTCATTGCATTTGATAAATAAACGTATTGGATTAGATTGATAAAACATATTTTATCTACCAAGACATTTACATGTTACTATCACGTAAGTTGGATTTCTTTTCCTGTCATTGCAATGCCGATCCCCATTATCGGGCAAACCACACGCACTAGAAAATATCAATTATGACCTGTAATTTGGATACAAGAAAGGGAAAGGGGTTATTATTGTTCGTCTGATTATCTGTACAATTTAAACAAGCAATTTCACGCCAGGGGGTACCATTTGTAACTTATTAATGTCAGAGGTTGGGCATTGTGCGTTTGTGATCGCAATTATACAATTAAAGAAACTCTATTCAGCATGAAAAATTACTGGGACAGAGTGTATGATTTAGTGGGGACAACTTTCTACCATGCTAAAAAGTCGAGATAGATCCATACAACGGTTAGGTTTTAGTGTTTTGTCTATTCTATTCTTTTGTGCTGAAACAATTGGAACTCTGTCTTAAGTAACACATTTTAGAAAGAAAGTTTGCACAGACAGAAAGGCGTTCAAAAGAAAGACCGTTTCAATGTTGGAATTTTACTAGATAATATTGAGGAGGCATATCAACCAAACGTTTTTCTATCAGTGAAAATACAAATATGAGAGGACATATGATCGATTGTGGCATTGCTGTTTCTAAACAGGATAGCAACGCACTAGGTCAGGCGCAATGTAGTGTTCTCTTGTTTTCACCAATATATTGACTATCTCTACATGTGAAAGCAACGGATATACATTTTGACCAATATCATTTTGCAAATAAGTAAAGAGGACACAAATGGACAGGCCAACCTTGTCACGAAACTTTTCTTCTTTAACACTAGGAACTGGAAAAGTGACGAATAATCCGAGTGGAGAAAAAGTCGATGTGCATTTAGAGTCCTGTGATTATACGGATCTTATTAAAAGGGGCTTTAAAAATTATGTCAGGAATCCATGGAAAAGTGATGACGTCAGCAAATTTCCGCTGGATGTCTCGTTTTCTCCGAGATCAGAGGTCTCCTTGCCTAAAACTTACATCACTAAAAAGGGACCTCTCTTACTCTACTCGGATCATCGTGTTATTGGAAAGCGAAATGGAAACACAAACCGGACTAAAAATACTAACAGGAAAACAATATGTTCCTCCTCTGCTGGACCTAACTCCAAGGACGACATAGGGATTACGGGAACAAAACTTGTACCTTTACAAAAAGAAGACAGCGAGGATAATAAAGTTCTACGTCTACGACGAGAAAGAACTTTTATGGACGGAGATTCGATTTCCCATAGGGAGACATATTTACCAAGATCATTGTTACCGCCAATGCAAGTTAATGGAAGGGGGCGTCCGGACGATTCCAAAGTAGACTTCAGCACAGTTAGAGGATTTTCTAAAGCCGTACTTGAGTTCGGTGACATTGACAGTGATCAGGAATACTACTACCACCTGATCCGCGAGAAATGGCGGAACCGGAAGTCATCCGAACAAAGAAATCAATATTCCATCAACAAGTACCGGTCCGATTATACGACTGATTGGATAAATTCTTACTTCCAGAAACCTCATAATGAACATTACAGTTCTACGGCTACACCTCGTGTTTCTGCCGTGCGGGATAGAACTAGACCTGTGAAACCGTTTCAATAATTGACCTCCCTATATGAAATGAGAAAAGGAAAGGTTAGAGGGTTTTATTTCAAAGGAAATAGTATATCAGGGATATATATATATATATATATATATATATATATATATATATATATATATATATATATATATATATATATATATATAATTTTCTTCAAGTATAAGCACTTATTCCACATTATATTAATATTATTCCACATTATATTAATATTATTCCACATTATATATGATTTATCATTTCGAAACAGAATAGTGTGCAGTTTACTTACAAGCAGTCTATATCAAATCTTCAGACGGCTTCATTATAACTGCGTAACAACTACGATTAATCGGGCCGCTTATTACATTTACTTTGATGAGCTTAAATGGTACAGACTCCGAGGGTAGCGGCATATAATTAGCAATACACATCCCGTGGATTGATATACTTGCTGACAGATGTTGTTGACTGCATAAAATATATCGGAAATGTTGATTATAACTGATATTCAGGGGTGGAATCATGCGCGATTGCGTTTAAATAAGGTATTTTGTTTTGCATAAAATGACCCGATTTTTTAAGTTTTTAGTGAAAAGCTGAGTTTTATTTTCAACTCCCTAAATCCCTTCTAAACAAGCCTCTGATATTCGACATATTGTTAGTCTTAAATTTTTTTTATTTTAAACATACACAGGGAAGATAAGAGAGAAAGAAAATTTAGATGATGTCCCTTTCAACAGCATATATGTGCGAAAAACAAGACACTGTCACCGAATACAAAAGTGTCATCACTACAGCAACAGTCGTTTTACTTTTCCATAATTACTTCTTCCTCTTTTGGTCTGCTTCTTCGTTACCGAAGCATTCATGAAACACTGTAAACCAGAATACATTTCCCATAAATATGTTTTCTATGAGTTTTACTCGAATTTAATATGGTCACCCGATTTCCTAGCCGTATACGAAGCCATTTTTCTTTAAGGACAGTGGATTCAAGATATTTGAATATTGTTCCAACAGGATAAGGTAATTATTATTTGGAGTGTCAAAAACATAAGAAAATAAAATGTATACTTTCTTGGCATGAAAAGGGTGTCCGTTGTGCAACCTGCAGTGACTCCTGGATTGATCGATGCCTTTTGGGACTAAAGCGCTGTCCGTTACGGACCACTGCCATCTCACCTCTGTCTGCGTGTGTTCGAGTCTAAGATTCGGCAAATGTAGTTATGTGAGAAAGCTTGCCAGTAGCTTCTCGTGGGTCGGTGGTTCTTTCCGGGGTTTGTCCGGTTTCTTCCTCCACCAGTAATACTGGCCGCCATGTATAGCCTATACTGTGCTGAAAAATGGCGTTAAACCATAAAAAAAATTATAAAAAAAAAATAAAAGTGGTTTTGATTTGCAGACGATCTGTTGTAGGGCTCTACAGCATGGTATATCAAATCTATCCGACTTGCATTATGAATAAAGATTTCTCTATATGAGTGTGCGATCTAATCTCCATGATTTAACCCAAATATTATTCTGCTCAAATTATATCCTAATGTCTTTGTACAGAAGGTGGTACCTTTCGCGGTGTTGTATCTAATCTTTATCTTCAGTGCCCTTTAAGAAATAATTTTAGCTTGTTTCTTTTATTTTTAGTAACGCCATCCATGGAATTCGTTTGAAAGACTTTCATGCCCGTATGCTTACTCTTAAATTTGATCTAATTCTATCGAGAATTTTTTTATAGCAGAAGTTGTTTAAATATTTCTATATTTTAGTAACGCCAGTCAAATTGTATGGTGGCTCGGCACCATTAAAAATATTTGCTGAAAAAGCTTGATTGCAGGAGGACATTTTTCACACTAGGTCATATTCTGTTCAATGGTTCTTGAGAAGAAGTTTCAAATAGCAACTATGAACATGCAAAATAATAAGCAGGACGGACGAACTACGCCATTATCGTATGGACAGGTGAGCTAAAAATGACTATGCCAGTAAAGTAGAAAGAGTTAAAAGTGTTATATGGTAGAGTCATTTAGTCAAACAGGTAAACAGCCAGGTAAGTATGTAGACATGTGGATGGTAGTGTGAGTACTGGTAGGTGGTTATGTTGGAAATAGTTACGCATTTACGCCATACGAAGATAGATTTTTTCACATCAATCAACCATGGACCTTTGCAAGCGAATTAACAAATAGTGTATGCAGTTATCGAGTTAAAATGAATTTTGAGCAATCTTAGAATATATTTATAAACATACGTGAAAAAAGAACTTTGACGTCACCAATGATGAAGGAACCAAATGGTTAAAGCTGTCACGTGCCTTTCAATCACTAAATAGTTCTCCTGCAGAAAACAAGTTTAAAATGTGTTTAACTTTGATTTTAAATTTAGACAGGAAGTTGGAAATAATGTCGGAAGCGCAGTGGCAGTGACTAATATAATGAAATGTTTACATGGACTTTAGAACACTCTATCAGGTGGTTGCTTAAAAAACTTGATTTTATTTCGAAACAAATTATGATAATTTCAATAGTAAATCGTAAATCGGTAAATATTTACACAAACGATTAATGTAACATAGCTTTTTTTCCACAGCAGCGAGTGCTTATAGCTAATTATGTTCTCTTGTAAAATAGAGCGCAGGCGCTGACATTGTGAATTATAACAGAACATACACAACCGTGACTAATTTTTTCAAACAATAAATGCAACTGCAAAACCTTCCACATATATTTCGATACGAATTAAAGGAATATAATATAATTTATCAAGTACCTTTCACAGATTAAATCGAACTAGAACACGGCGCCCCCTCCCCTTTTAAAGTGGTGATGTATCTATCGCACCGTCCTCATACATGTATGCGCTCTACACTAATCCCACTCCACCCACCCTCACCCCCGCCAAACATGGAACCTATTTGTAGGTACTGTAATTCGTACGTAATGGCAGAAGTCGCAAGGCTACAGTACACAGTAATTCACTCTCGTCTATGTACAGAATTACCCTGCATTCCTCTTACAGTAGTCAATGTGAATAGAAGAATGTAAAAAGTCACAAGTATACTCCAGGTAGAATGGAAAATAATCTGTGTGTGTGTGTGTGTGTGTGTGTGTGTGAGAGAGAGAGAGAGAGAGATTAAATTTATCGACGATTGCGTTTTTTTTAAATTTATTTCTCATGCGCAAAATGATTTTCTATCTTATTTTTTCAATTCATACTAGCGAACGTTTCCTTTTCAAACTTAGGATATTAATTTAGGTTTTGAATTTATATAAAACCAAATTAATTTATATAAAGCCAAATTAATTTATATAAAACCAAATTAATTTATATAAAACCAAATTAATAAAAAAGAGAGCAAATTAAGCATGAACACATTACCATCTTTTAAACTCTTAATTTATCTTCCTATGTGAATAGATAGATGCTCCAAGTGTATACAGTGAAAACGGTAGATTTTTTATATTGGGTGAATGAAACCTCCTCCATTAGAACTTGAAATTGTATTTACAGTATATGAGCCGGGTGTCTTTGTTCTAAGAAGTGATTCATTTTAGATTCTGCTCAAAAACATATTCCCCGAGACTCCAGTTTTTGTCTTTCTTCAACCTCTCAAGCTGGGCCACGTAATCGGCAAGCTTTTTTATCAGCTCTGTATTCTGGTCCAGAAAATTGCCCTCAAGGATTTGCGACAGCTGGAAATATAATACAAATACAGATTCTATGGAATTTATTTGGCATGATGCAAAAATAAAAGAAATATATGCAAGGAAAAGCAGCTTATAATGATAATAATCGTACAGGTGATATTACTGTTGCTCATAAGAAAGGCCAGTCCATAATGTTGCATAGGGCGTAATATTTTAGAAGAAAGGGGGTGGAAGAGCGATTGCATGGTTCACCTAAGGCGCCAGTTGCTGGCAGCTATTCAACTGCCGTTCCGGCTTGTCGATGACGACTCATAACTACCTAAGCAGTATCGAGTGAAGACGACATTAATGTAACTGATATGGCGAAGAACGCGATAATGATGTAGATGACGTTGATGACAATAGAAACAAAGGCGACAGCGGAGGAGGAAAGAAACAATTGAACCATAATTAAGCTCAAATTTTTCTAGCCTTTAACAGACAAAATTGTATAATATCTTCGTATTTGTCATCCGATGTTAAAGGTTTTGTGCAAGCTAATATTCAAGTTTTAGGCAAATAAATAACTCTTATAAAGGCGAGAATAGTGTGTGCTATAAATGCTAGTCTAATGCTTGAAAAATCACACTTTCTTCAAAACATACACACGACATCTCTAAGGTACCATTTATCTATTTCGTATTTGGGCCATGAGGTACACTTTTTAAGTGAAATCCATACTTTCTCCATATCTTTCTCCCTTGTTATATACAGCGATGTCCAAGGGCCTTTCCGGAAACTGACTTATGTCCCTTAAAGCTCTTCAGCGCCGACAATATCTTTTTGGGACTATGCAATCAACAATGGCGTTCGTCTAGTCTTTGAAATTGATAACTCATATAAAGACAGTACTTTAAAAGGTAGGACGATGTGATGTATAGTTGAATTATAGAAATAATACAATTAGTACTGAATTATATTAAAATTAATCCGGTTGGAATTGGAGAAGATTTATTTAAATTCCCTAATAAAGAGTACTTAACTAACATGCTCTTGAGGATGCCAAACCATACATTACCTGCTGAAACTTGGCAATGGAATACAATTCCATACGAAGAAAGATATGTAAAAAAAAACACTTTTAGAATAATGTTTAGGGTGACTATTTCCATTAGCTCTCTTAGTGTGAATTATTCACGGGGGCTAGACTAAAGTTGGTTCAGAAATGTTGTTACATGCGACCGAATATTTTGAAACATCAACACTAATGAAAATCAAGACATAATAATATTGCAAAATGTAAGCATACTAGTAAGCAAAATTATAAACGAATCAGAAACTGAATAGAGAACTGGATACCGGTAGTTACAATATGCTGATTTCACGTTCCAACAATTTGTGACACTTTCACGTATTAAGTGAAACACATAAATAACATTTTCATTTAAATCATTGATCATTTTTCTTTAGATATTTCCTTGACTTGTAATATCTTTATAATTCTCTCTCTCTCTCTCTCTCTCTCTCTCTCTCTCTCTCTCTCTCTATATATATATATATATATATATATATATATATATATATATATATATATATATATATATATATATATATGGCTTAAGTATAATTTTTCATTAAATATTGTTCTGTTTTGTAGTTCTACAGTTTAATAACATACTTTGATCAGTGCTTAGCGACAGGTGAACTGGCGAAATATAACACTTATTTTCCAAAAGGACTAACTATCATCAAAGCATCTGACCAATTATATTCAAGGGTTATCTGTAGCAAAGGAAATTTCAGAGGACATGATACGTTTATATTATTCAATTTATCTCTTGTATAAATATGAAAGAAAATCAATATAAACCCAGGTAAAGTTATTTACATCTTACGGAGAAATAGTATTTGCTGATATATGGAAATAAAATAGTAAATGTCTGAAACACGAATAGTAGGGCTTGCTTTAATTTACCTATTTCAGGTTTTACTTCTGCTCACGTTAGCAATGTGAGAAATCATTAGTTAAAAATTGTCCCCGGAAGCTGAGGTGCCAAGATGGGCTTGCTCACTAAGTGGATAGAAGAGTTCCAGTTCAAGGACGTGACATAGTTTCTGAAAAGTCTATAATGCATGGTTTTTTATTGTACTCACAGTGCAAAGATAAATGCACATGTGTTAGCTATTGAATTTGTGCACCCTTCAAGATTAATGCTTAGCCTAAAGTGTGCATGAGAGATTGCACATATTTTTCAAACTTTTCATAATAAGTGATGGGGGGGGGGGGGGGTCTGTTTTGTGCAGAATGAATATGCTTGTTATGTGTAACAACCTTTATCGAAACCATCACAACTCTGGTATCACCATCATCATCGACATCTCACAGACACAATTCCAGCTTCAACTGATATCCACAAAAATGTCATCAGTAACTCGTCGTCAGTGTTTTCTACTTCTTCTCCGTCTTTTTCTTTGTCGTCGCATAATGGAATTTATCAAGCAAAATGGAATTGTATGATAAATTTTGAATCATCGTCGTTGTCGCCATTTTTTGTATGATTTACGATATCATCATGAGATAGCCACTTACGTGTGGGTCTCCAGCCGCTTCAGCTTGTGTATGGACCCTCAGGATCTCCTTCTGTATCTCCTTCTGCACGTTCAGAGAGTCGGTGACTGCCTCCAATCCATCAGTCCACGTGGTCCGGACCGGAGTCTAAAAGAAACGTAATTGGTAAAGTAAAATTTAAACTGAACTGGAAAAATTTAACAAGGCTTTTGTACGGAAACCTTTGAGAACGGGGTTACCTCATCCGAAAATGTGTCATGTCTATAGTTTAAATAGTATATATAGGACATAAACCGAAGTGTTTAAATTATACAATATTTATGGATGATGCCCGTTACTCCATTACTTACGGTTAATAGATACACCTATTGATTGTTATAACTTTTTAAAATTTATTTCAAGAGTCTTTGTATCATGTATTAACAATGTTGAATATTTCAGTTCGAGAAATGAATACATTTGGGGGAAATGCTAATCTTCAATGTGTACAAGTTTTCAAGTTATTTGGGTCAACTGTTAGTATATACCAAAGTGGTTATTATGGATGAGAATAAAATCGTTGTCATAGATCTCAATCGGAATACCGATTAGTCACTTCAGTCGGACCCAACAATAACATCGGTTAGTGCACGTCTGCCATACTTAAAACTATTTTAAAAAAATGCAGCAAGCGAGACGATGTTGGTATATGTGATAAAATTCGGTAATCTTTTCCAAATATCAGTACAAACGTTCAATGCAGCTTGTAAAATTCATCCCATTTAGAGGGTCAAAGTGTAAAGTTTTAGTCAAAATCTTTTTAACATTTCCTGTCCATTCCATTGCTGTTTATTAAAAAATCAACTTCGATATTTTCTTGTTAGAAAGAGACCAAGTTTGATTCGATGGTAATTTTTTTCAATTAAGATTTTTCTAACAGTATTAACCGGTAATGGTACGATCTTGAGTTAACACAGAAACCATATTTTTTGTTATGCTTATTATGTTCATGACCGCTGACCTCCAGAGCCCAAAAATATACATCGTGCATTCTTATCCTACAAGCATGTCATTTACAAAATTTGGTCAATGAACTCCTTCTGAAATAAAATTATTTTCCAAACATCTGTTTTTATTTGAGCCACAATGATCTTTATCTTTAATCTTTTCGTCAGCCGTTCCCTCCACCGCCCCCCCCCCCCCCCTCCAACTGACCTTCTCCATACCTTAAGTACAAACCTTCCACATATTTGGATCAAAGAAGGAGGTTCTAAGTTACAATTATTATGCAAAAAGTATGTATTTACCTTTCAGTTATAATGCACCTGACTTTTCATATTTTGACCCCAAACATCAACAGGCTTCTCTCTAATTAAAAAACAAGCCATTCACAAACTTATAATCCAGGTTTTAATTATTATGCCGAAACAATGTTTCTTTGAACCCAAAATTAGTTGGCTTCTTTCTCACTCAACGTGTGAAAGACATCCACACACTTTGGTGAAAGGATATTGTCGAGAACTTAAATGTTTTTGAAAACTCTTGTTTGTTTTCTTTGAAGGTACAAGGCCTTTAACGTTTTAATTTTGAACTCAAATTCATTGGCTGCTTCCCCGACACAAGTTATGCCATTCGAATAGATTTCGATAGAAGCAAGAAAAAGGAACAACAACAAACTACTCCATCATGGAATAAAAACAACAAGAGAGAAAAAAATAACTTGTGTATAAGCTCATTTTTCCCTCATTTAAAGTAAAGTTGTTTAATCTGATTCGTTTTTATTTTGTTTCCATGGTTCTCTAAAAATGTAAACATGTTCATATAATCCCGCAGTGATGAATTAATTTAAACAAACTACTACGCCAATATAGCTTCAAATTAAAAATCTAATAGAAGTTTAAAACCAAACTTCATAAGTAGAGTGGGGCCAGTGAGCTTGTAGAGTAAACTAACCTGCTACTTAAGGAAGGCCCCCTTACACTATATTTAATCCTCCCCAACACTACCAACGCTTTAAAAATACACCCCCAACCCCAACCCCCCAAATAATTCGAGAAATGAATAAAGGAAATTATCTGTGTTGAACACAGTTTTACACCAATTGTCAAGACAGTATTTGCCCATTAAACACGATATATAGTCTTAGAAAACCGTGGTGTTCGTCGGACTGCCTTTACTTACTAGTATACGTTTGGCCGATAGAATTTCTCACATTATTGAAGTCTCGCAAGAAACACAGTGAGATGAAAGCAACTATAAAATAAACTATAAAATAAAAGTTAGCAAACTTTAAATAGGTATTATTCTTAATTGAGCACCCTTAATCAGAAACCTTGTTTTGTTTGAATGGAGACATTTAATTTCTAAATAATACATTAGGAAAAACAGTTGTCCATTTCTACACCCATATTTTGAAGTTATGACAATATGTGCAAATTAGTGATGAAAAACTCATGGAGTTTAACAGGTTTTGGAGTACCACCACGAAGCATCCTAAAACAGGTCAGGTGGGCTCATTGTCCATTCACTTCATTCCACACTGCTCTGATATGAAGTGAATCGCTAGTGAAAGTGTAATTTCATTCACTTTGTTTCACATTATTCTGGAATGAAATGCATCGACGACCCTTGGATAGGGAATGTAAAGTGGGTTAGTCATCAAAAGGCATTGCATACGACGTCCCTAGGAAATTGTAAGTGCAAAGAAGTTGCTACAAATGATACTATGTAACGAAGCTGATCAAGTTTTATGCTATGCTATGCTATGCTATGCTATACTATACTATACTATACTATACTATACTATACTATACTATACTATACTATACTATACTATACTATAATAACTATACTATACTATACTATACTATACTATACTATACTATACTATACTATACTATACTATACTATACTATACTATACTGGTACCGGGATTGTATAAAAATCCAGCTGTCCTCCCCTCTTGTTTATGTAATCCATCAGCGCCTTGGCATTCCCGTACTCTCGCTCAGAGGCTTCCATGAAGAACTTGGAAAACCCTGGCCTAGCCATGTCCGCTCGGTCCATGTACTTAGACTGAAACACATCAATTCACGATAAAACATTGTTCCCTGTGCTGTACATTTCATTACTATCTTCCAGCACTGTGTGAACAATATTAGTTTCGTATAGAACAATTCGAGCAGGATACAAACATTTTGCTGACAAGCTGAAAATCATTGAGGATGCAGATTCTGAATTCCAATATTCAGTAGATTTAGATACGAATAATGGTGACATCAAGGTTCGTATTCTAGAAAGTGCAATGCATATAATTTTAGTTATCACTGTTTGAAGATCAAATGTCTACTACTACAACTATCAGTATGCGTGGGTATATTCTCTAAATAGCTTCAGATCGCTCCCTACAATTCCCCCACTCTCTCTCTCTCTCTCTCTCTCTCTCTCTCTCTCTCTCTCTCTCTCTCTCAAACACACACATGACCGTCATCGGTATATGGTACCTAACAGAATCTAATGTCTAGGTCACACAGATAAATACCCATAATGTTACAGTGAAGATATTTTACGTATAAATTAGAAATGAGAGAGCTAAAACTGAAGGTGCAAATATTGGCTGTTTAGATTGCGGATTACCACATCATGGTATCTGTAACTTGCTTACAAGGTTGGTGACTAAACGTGTCGAGGTATCTCTAACTTACTTGCAGATACATTTGTATACTTACCATAACGACGTATATGTAACGTACTTGCAGATAGGTTTGGTGACTTACCATAACGACGTATATGTAACGTGCTTGCAGATAGGTTTGGGGACTTACCATAGCCAGGTATCTGTAACTTGCTTGCAGATGAGCCCGGATAAGCTGGGTATTTAGAATGATATTCGTTTGGTCTTCAAAGTTCTGTCTTATTCGTGAAACTGAAGAAAAATTTTCAAAGCTGCTCTAGAACTCATTCATGAAAACGGAAATTCGCTGCAAATCATAATAATGTATTAAATAAATAATATTATCCTTATTTATTTTATCTGGCTTGTGTTTATGCTGCCTGAAAGTAAATTAATTAAAAATTAATAAATAAACAAAATCCTAAATAATTACTGTTTAGAAGTATAATGTTGTACATAATAATTTTACGGTTCTACTGTTTGTCAGATGTAATTTTGATCAGTGATGTATGCTGATCTAAATATGTAAATGCGTTCTTAATATATCTGACGATATTTATCTGAAACCTTTGCTTCGGTATTTCTTATTATTATATGTCTATATCCCCACCCCTCCTTTAGCCCCATGAGAAAGTAAAGAGTTACTCAAGTGTTTGAAAGATAGAGACGACACATTATTATTTTGGGACAATCAAACATTAAAATGTAAATTTTCAAACTTTAATATAATGCAGTCTGGGGTTCAGTCCATCTTATACAAGGAAAATAATATATATCAAAACCCACAAGTTACGGGTTCTCCAACATTATTCTCGAAACATTTATTTTTACATATATTTTTCAATTTCAATTTCTTTCGTTATTCTTCAAGATGTCGACGGGAGGTACTTTCTACATACGTTTATGCAAACAAACATGTTACAATTGCGATCAATTGTTTCCATATTCAGCTCACCACAAAAATGTCTTTATCAATTGAAGTTTTGTCTATGTTTCGGGAAAATAATAAATCTAATTGCTCTTTTTAGACGATTTGGGTATCGACTGACAGAACTGACTTCTTTTCACCCTTTCTGATGGAGAAATCAATAAATCATTGTAAACTTTGTACATACTTATCATAATCAATAAATTATTGCCACAAGCAGCTTGTCAGAGGAATATGGCGGACGAAAGAAGCGCCTGGAGGTGTGTCAAATTTACGTTTGCTGATTGGTTAATTGATCAGTATGATTGACAAGTTGCAATATGTCAATTTTAAGTTGCCAAATAAGGTGGTTGTATTTTAAGTAATCGCCATTTGCCTTTTTTTGTGCCTTGTGTGATTTTGGCAATTGCATGCACCAATCAAGGTAATGTGAAAAGATGCATTTTGGGTAAGAAATTAAACTTTTTACCCTAAATAATAACGGTATTCATAGAGTTATTGCCACTATATATAAAATTTTAATATTAACGACTCTTTTAAAGTGATCACTCGTCAGAAAAAACTTCTTACGCTATTTTTAAATGTCGAATTCTTAATGTGAGAACTAATTCAAAGAAAAAGGGTATTAATTTCCCCGTTCAGTTACAATTTTGATTTAGCCGTCAATAATGAATTTTACTTACAAGAGAAATTGCGCCTTTCAAAACTTTGTTGGGTATACTGACGGAAGAAAAGATCATGGAAAGAGGTACTTAATGTTTTCGTTGGTTTCATGCTCGAAAAAAGGAACTCAAGTGTACGTCAACCTATTGTGCGTACCGAATGAGTTCCACTAGTATTTTAGTGGAAAAAATTATAAAAATGTCCAAATTATTCATTTTTATAGCACGCACGTCTCTCAAATAAAATTCTATAAAACAAAATTGATCATAAATATCTTTTGAAAAAAACGCTAAACGAGCTTATACGCCATTCGGTTGTATCATAAAAAGTAATGAAATAGCAATATTCGAAAATATATTTGCAATAAAGATTTAAAACCAGGCATGATCATTGGAGGCCAGCTAGTTTTCTATTAATGAAAAAAGGGGGAAAATGCAAGAAAAAGTATCTTTATCCAGACTGAGAGGAGTTATGTACTATAAAATCGTTTACTTTCATCTTTATTCGAGTCTTGAGCTCACAATGAACTCAGCAATGTCTCCGACTTGCTCCATTTTAGCAATATATGGATGTCTGAGGACAAACGGGAATATACGCAATAGCTTTACTTGGGAAGTCGGTGGGGATGGTACTGTCTGGAGACAAATTAGAATTGAACATGGTGGCTACATTGTTGCATTGTTACAAGTTGCTGACCTCAAATGGGGCTATGTGGTCATATTCTAAGAAGTTGTTGACCACAATAATATCGGACACTGTGTTTCTCCGTGAACGATCATTACCCCGTATGTTTATAGATTTCGACCGTTACAGGGCACAGCAGGGATCTAACACTGATAGACATATGGGACACAACGGGAATTTAATACTACCCTTTCGTGTTGAAATATTTATGAGGAGACAATGAGAAATTGGATTTTTTTTTTAGATACTAGCTAACACCCACTTTTTATTACTGTCTAAAGCCCCACAAATACTATCCAACGTATGTAATGACCAACACACTATACACTTACTAATCAACGGAAAAGATAAGATTTTTCACTTGTTTACACAATAACATAGTGAAAGACAAGACAGGTAGAAAGTAAAAGAAAGCATGATAAACCAATTAGTCCAACACATGCAAGGGTAGGGGTGCTTTTATACGCGCTATATACACAAACATTATGATGCAGAAGATGAGTAAATGGTTGTACGTTTTACTTGGCTGTCATCATAGACATATACATATAAAAATACACAAACATGTAGCACATATGATTGTGAATAGCTTATCTCTTTTCCAAGTGATCTGGGTAGCCCTGAAAAGGCATTTGGATGTTGTCTTGGGCAACTATATATCCCCGATTAGACACTGCAGCACGGACAAAACTCTTTGGTCTTCTAACGGAGAGATTGGTCCTATAAGGAGTCTAGTTATCCTCCATCTCTCACTAATCTTCTGTCAATTCTTGTCGCTGCCACTTTTCTTCTCTTTGCCGAAACCTCATTTGAGCTTTCATTCAGTACTGGTTAGGCCGATGAAAACTTCTCGCCCTATTCTGATCTCTATTACTCCTCACACAGCCTTGATTTTAAACAATTCTTTCACTATGACTTCTTGTATGAACTCATTCGCTACTTTACAAACATAAATTCTCTCACTTCCGATGGCTCTTTATTTGGTAGCACCACATCTCATATACCGGACTCAGCAGGTACTCCATACTCTCAATGTATTGGCTTCTTTCACTTTTTCCACGTGGACGCAGAGGTTAAAGCGCAAACTTGAAGGAAAACACCCAAGTGTAATGCATAATACTACAAGTCGAGAAAAATCACACCGACCTAAATGAAACGGTCTTAATTACACTTTTCTTTACGCAAACATATCGTTATTGAGAGACGTAAGATATACACTGGGGTTGGATAATGTTTACTTCCATTTTAACTACAAAAAAACTGTCACACTGGTTAAAATTGGTTTAAGTTTTTTTCTTTGTGGAAAACAAAGACATACACAGGCATGCACATAATACACTGGCAATTACAGGATAGTATAATTGTCCTATTTGCTGCTCACCAGTTTCTCATTCAAGAACAAATTCACTTCGCTGAACAATGAATGCAGGACATTGTCTATATGAGCTACACTGGCATCAGTTTCTGGATTGCATTTGTAGAGTTTGAGAACGTCGACTATCAGGTACAAGTACCTGCTATTCATACCGATGTAATCCCCTTGTTGTACTTTGATTTCAAATTTCATAGGTACTTCTGTAGTCCGAGATAATACGAGATTAAATTCTACCCATTGATATTCTTGTATCATTATCATCGTTGGCGACATGGCAAACAGATCGAATTATGATTTGATGGGGTTTAGATGTTTCTAGAATAAGTTTGTAACTTGCCATTGGTTTGGCTGGGTCACACGAATTAGTCATATCTACGCAATATGAGTAGTGTATTCTGTCACGTGGGGTCTCTTGAGAAATACAGACGTATTATACGGTGTTTATTAGGCAAGAATTAAGCAATCATAATCATTCCAATTTTGAAGTCATTCTGGCTTCTTGTGTTCCTGTTGTAGATCTGCAGACCTGGTTTATGTTGTACTTATGATATTATTCGAGAAGAAAACATTTATTAGGATTCTTCAGTCGAAATAGAAAGTGCTTATTTTTTTTTACTATGATATTATTCTGGACATTTTATAAATTATTATGGACAACGCCATGTAGAAAACAAGTACATTTTCAGCATTGAAATTTACAAGGAACGTTTCATCAATTTCGGACTTTTATATACATTTTTATATACATGATTAGTTCGTATTCGCTGCATAATATAGTAAGTTCGTCTCACATTTTCATTAAAAACTTTGATAATTAAATTGTTTGTTAGATTTTCAAAGCTTGTTGATTTTTTTTTATTTCTGTTATTCAGTTTGTGACAACAGAGTCTATATTGCTTTTTTAATATGTATGACTCGAGGAGGGTGACTTCCCAGTTGCATGTCTTGATGTAATTGGCCATAGCAAACGTATTGTACTGTTGGGAAACACATTTATGGAAATGTATATTGGGCGAAATATCAATTCTTTATTTATTGTTCAATGCTCTGGTTTCTGGTTTCAGAGAGGTAACTATGTTTCAATTGAATACTTTCTAAAGCAATAATTCCTGTGATTGGATGAGTTGTGACTGGCGTTGTATCTCCGTGGTACAAGTCAAAGTTTCACTGGCTATAATGCAACATTAAACCACATAGCCTTGGTAGAAAATGAGGATATGACTTTTTGAAACTCGTTCTCCGCTCCACATCAACATGAGTTGTTTTGCATTTCTTGGAGAAATGAACCCTGAAAAGTAGATGCAGTGTAAAATATCCACAGTGGATTATCAATATTTCAACATTTTATCTTGAAATTGAATACGGTCTGATGAGCGATTTCGGTACTAAGCATATAAAGATTCTCGTTGTTCTGATCGCATACCGTCGAGGTCGTGGTAGCGAGCTATATAGCATAAAATGTGGGAGCACTGCGTATTGATCGGTTTCTGTTTTGAGAAAGTGTTGAACGGCCTTTAGCCATTTCTGCTATCTCAAACGTTTTATATAATCAACTAAAATGCACGATTTGCCTTCTTGGCTGATCTCGACTCTCTATGTCTTGTAGTAGACGTAGATTGTGTTGGCTAAGTATTATTCACGCCTTCAAAATTGCTGTCGTCAACTTGTACTAATACTTCACACAGTGTATGAGGCGACGCCTATAGTCGTCTTTTCCTTTTGGCTTCCTCTGGTTCTCAACAGAAAGGCCTTTTCTTTTCAGAATGATTCAAAAATTTATTTAATTACTGTACACACTGTCTGCTTATATATAGAGAGGACCATCACGCTAAGAGAATACACCCATTCAGTTTTCAATCTTTGAAGATGGATTGATAACAATAGATCACAATTCTGGTCAGATATTTACTAAAAATAATTCAAAAATACACTTCCAACAAGGCTTCTGATTTCTGCTCAAGAGATAAAAGTCAAGATACCTGCTACATCTGTCAAGAAATGGACTTTAGTTCCAGAATGTTTATAATGCTAAAGACAAACAACCTCTAAGACAGGAGAAACGAGAAGGCGGGACAGGTGGAGAAGAAGAGGAGATCATTCCTGTGAAGAAATGCAAAATAAAAGACAGTATAAAAAACATTAAATCGATATTGTGATCTGTTTTGAAATTTCATTGTGATTCTTATTCCAAAGAATATGCACACAAAAAAGCAAATAAAGGCGGTAAAACGTAAGTGTATCTTAATCTTGATTTGTTTGGGGTATTTTTAATATGGACAAGATAGCACCAGACGCAACGGCTCTATAATGGATACTTTGATGTTTTGTTTGATTTGGTAATGACGCAGTGATATCTCTTTTCTAAGTGGATGGCCAGAAAAGAGCTGCTTGAGTTTTGAAAAGATCATATACCTTTCAACATCACTCTGGTAGCTGCCTTGGAATAGATTGATTGCTGCAGATGTTATTGTCTGTGTTGAATGTTGATGTATATAGTAGAAGGTTTAAACATTATGGATCGTGATGGTCTCCTTCTTTTAGGTTTGGTTCAACAAGTCTGATACATTTGTTTCAGGTAATTTCACTCTGCAAAAAGTGTCTTCGAACAGATTAACCTTTTTTCTTTCTTTCCTCCATCATTTCACTGTTCCATGCTTTCATCTTCTATTATTGCTTTCTTCTTTTCCTCTTACTGTTGTTATTGTTGAACAAATACATTCTGACCTTGCACCAAAAAAAAAAAAAAAAAAACCTCTCCAGCTGTTCGTACCGCGCTTTCTTTCGAAATCATAGACTGGTAATGACGAAAAAGGACGTGAAAGTGGTATTACCGGCAATTTTTTTTAAGAAGATCAGTCGCACGGGAGTAATATTATGAATCGTACAATCAGGTGTAAGAAACATAAACAGCATGTACATCGTCTTCATTCTAGACACAAATATCATAAGTAGTCTGCCTGACATTTCCAGCTAATATTAATTTTCATGATTATATATATATATATATATATATATATATATATATATATATATATATATATATATATATATATATATATATGAAGCAAGCGAAGACACTTGTCCGCTGTACTCTGACTGATACATTGACAACGCGCCCTTGTTGAATTATCTTGCACACATTGTGCTAGATGCAACTACCTATCCGTTTTAATGCAGTCCTGAACTTTATCTTGTGGCTCGTTTGCCCACTCTCATCTGTTCTCAAGAATACCGGATAAAATGTTGAATCCTCTATCATCATTTCGCGCATGTTGTTTGAGCAATGAAAAAGTGGGTGATGGATATTATTTTTTAGATGAACTTTACACTTACGTTGTGCCCCTATAAATATTTTAGCATGGGAAATTTATTTTTTTAAAATTGCTTTTAAATCCATTTGGGCCCATATCACCCAATATCACTTTAATTTTTTTATGTACCCCATAACGGCTCACAAAGTAAACCTACGGTGTAATATTAATTCTCGCAAAGCTCCAAGTAACCTATATTATACAGATCAAGAACGTATCACAATGTAACCTCAATGTTAAATTCACTTTTCGACTTCAGACCACCCTCACTACACAGGTAAATCTACGACGTAATGTTTGATTCCTGTTTGTTCCCAGATACCAACATATTACTACTCTTGTTATTCTATTATTATATTAGGAACACTATCATACAACATACAGAAACATACAATATACAGAATTATATAAGATAACTAGCCAGCAAGTATGGAGGGCTACATATATTTTTTTATACTGACCACCATATCGCTGGTTTGGGATAGGTTGCAGCACATTGATGTCTCCGTGTTCACCACTGCTGCTGCTGTCGCTTCCCCAAAAGAACGAGGCCTGAATACCCACCAGTGAGACCAAAATTCCGAGGATGACGCCCAAACACAAGTGTCCCGAGCTGAGTGCCCTGGTCATTCTATTCAGTTATGAGATGTAACAACGTGTCAAGTAAAGTAGCAAAGCTGCGAGGGATTTGAAATACGAGTGCGTGCCACAAATCAAACGTTTAATGATCCTCTGCACTCTGAACCCGTGATATCCTTTGGCGGAGGTCACTCTGACAATCTGTCACTGTATATCAGTATTACCTCAGATAAAATCACAAGCCGAGATTCAATCTGTATGGAAGAATATCGTCAAAGTGATAACTGTGCATCAACTACTTTTAATCGGAATAGAGCGAACGGCGATTTATAATTAACAAGCCATGTATTTTTCAATCAAAATATCTATATACATGTAGTCCTTTTCAAACAATAATTGCAGCTGATAAAATTTCTTTAAATGAACTTTCAGATATCTGGTTTTGTTTGTTTGTTTAATAAGGATTTTTTAACGTAGCTTTAACAATTTTTCAGTCATATCGCTACGATGTCTTCAGTGAGGCAGTTTATAGTGATGTCTAGCACTGGGACATCATGCCGCAGGCATGTATCATGATGTCCCACCCAGTCACATTATACTGACACCAGGCCGACCAGTCATAACACTAACCTCTTAATGCTGAACGTCAAGCGAGGCAGCTGTTAGTACCATTTTTGTAATTCTTTGGTATGACTCGGTTGGGATTCGAAACCACGACGACCTCCCGCTTCCGACGCTCTAACACCTAGGCCACCGGAGCGGTTTCTGGCTTTGTAGTTGAACTATACAATTAAAAATATTATTGTCTTTTACTATATACTTCCCACAAGAGTGAAGCAGCAACAATGGAGTTAAAACAAAGTCCTTTGACATGAAAGATGTCAGTCAAGAGCACATTTCAAAACAGACAACTGAATTCGCAAGCCGTGCCAATGAATATTATTTGCCTGCAAATGCCGAGATATTTTGAATACGCCAACGTGTTAGGTCGCAGTATATCGCCATCTGTTGTACAAGTTATCAGTATGAAAGGTACTGAATAGAGCCCGAATTCAGCATGGTCAAAAGTTTTATGCAGATACTAGGGTCGTGAGTGTATATATTACTGATAAACAGGACATTGCCCTAATGGAAAATTGCTTGAAGGAGTACGGAGGTAATTATATGACGTTCAGATTTCATTTAGACTTCGTTGTTTTCATTGGTGTAATAAGCCTATTACGTTGAATAACCACTAAATAGTCTTTGATGTGTTATGTGGATTATCGAATTTTGAATATGCAGTAAATATTAAAGTTGAATGCACTGAGCACTATAATTTTATCACATTTAGACCGGGAGTGAGGTGGGGCTCATTTCGAACTTTATTCCTAATGTCTTTCATGTCAGTTTTAAAACTTCTAATGGGCCATTGTTCCAATTAAATGAAATTCACCGGTTATATTAACGCAGTTTTGAGAAAGAGACAGCTGAACTTTCGATCCGTGTCAAATAGTCATTCTTCAAAGGGAAAAGTTATTCAATGTAGTTAAAAAATTCTGACTGACCAAACAAATGATTGTCTTATGAATTTTTGAACAAACCACTACTTATGTTTGGCTGAGTAAAATTAAGAGAGAGAGAGAGAGAGAGAGAGAGAGAGAGAGAGAGAGAGAGAGAGAGAGAGAGAGAGTGGGGAGGGAGGGGTTATCTCAGAGGAAGCCTAGGAAAGAATGGTGCATTCCTCGTTAAACAAGAATGGAACCAGGTGTCTGTCTTGTGAGAAAGACATGATTTAGTGCTGGATGCACAAGTTCTAAAGTTAAACAGCATTAGGAAAACAGTTTTACGAGGGAGAGGGAGACTTGGCAGTCTGAAGAAAAAAAAGTGACGAATGATCCCTGGAAAAAGAGAGGTGACGAGTGAAGTCCGAAAGGGGGTTAGTGACGAGTTCAGAGTAAAATCTACAAAGTCCAAGAACGATGTGGCAGTCAGAAATGGAAGACTCAGGGAAATATGAAACATTGGAACACGGTAAAGAGGAAGGTGATGCAATGGCATGTACATTGGGCTCTTTTCACCACTCATTATGATGATGAAATGAAACCAAATTAGACACTGCTATTAAATCTTGTTGATATTATTTAGGTTGAATTGAAATTACTACTACAAATGCGTTAGATTAAATTTGTTATTTTTCTTATCTAAGAGGGCTCGTATTGCGTTATTTCTTATCTACAATATTGCCCAGTTTTCTGTTGATATTGCATCTTTTCAAATAGAGAATAGTTTTTAAGTCATTTTGTATTGTAACAAGGTAATCAGAACATAAAGCAATTAACATGCCTTTATTTATGTGGTTATGAAATCAGTTTGCTATTGATCCCCATGACGAATTTCATTCAAATCAAATAAAGCAAGGGTTGAATATCATGGTTTGGATTAACTCCCCAAACTGCGCATCTTCCATTACATGTTACATTGCATGGACATATTCTTAAACCAATATAGCAAGTTTCCTAAAAAAAATTCCAAAATTAATCAAAGCATATGGTCTCTGAGCATCCATGTGCTTCGAGAGGATCCAGATCGTTTCATGAATATGACTGGTTATCAAACTTGTTCGAGACTGTGATAAAGCTCCACAAATCAGTCACTTCTAAATCTCTTCATGCAATCGTACAATTTGTCGTCTGGTGATTAGCTCGTATTTTCTACATATCGATATTGTCTCGAATATTGTTAATATTAACCTACACAGAAAACTGAATGGAAATCTATTCACAAGTAAGACCTAGATGTCACTGAACCTGGGCCCTGATAGCTTAATACATTGGTAAAGATCATACTGGCATCTCAATTCAAGCTAGATGAAATTTATACAATCCATCCACACAATATGAACCGATTCATAAAAATTCATCTAAGAAATAAATTATTAATAATAAATAATTAATAATAAATAAAATAAATTGAGCCAATAGAGAATCTGAAAGCAGTTGGATGGGCAGATCATGTATCATAAAATGAACGCAAGACAAATGTCCATGTAACCTTGGCAAGTACCACTGTATAATAAAACTGTAACCTTGACAAGAGATTACCACTGTCAAATAAAACTGTAACCTTGACAAGAGATTACCACTGTGAAATAAAACTGTAACCTGGACAAGAGGTTACCACTGTGAAATAAAACTGTAACCTGGACAAGAGGTTACCACTGTGAAATAAAACTGTAACTTTGACAAGAGATTACCACTGTGAATAAAATTGTAACCTTGACAAAAGCTTACCACCGTGAAATAAAATTGTAACCTTGACAAGAGATTACCACTGAAATAAAAATGTAACTTTGACAAGAGATTACCACTGTGAAATAAAATTGTAACCTTGACAAAAGATTACCACCGTGAAATAAAATTGTAACCTTGACAAGAGATTACCACTGTGAAATAAAATTGTAACCTTGACAAGAGATTACCACTGAAATAAAATTGTAACCTTGACAAGAGATTACCACTGCGAAATAAAATTGTAACCTTGACAAGAGATTACCACTGTGAAGTAAAATTTTAACCTTGAAAACTAACTATAGATTACCTTGCCTATTGATTTATCTACCTAATCCAAAGTATGTTCATTAAAACTAACTGTACAGATTACCTGTTGTTTTTCTTCGTCTACCTAATCCCAATGTTCATTAAAACTAACTGAATAGATTACCATTAAAAAATTTGTGCTTGCTTGCCAGACAGCAAAATATTGTGAGCAAAGTGTTTCCCCTTACAAGACATTCAATGCAGGTGAGACAAATAACAAAAGAAACGGATGAATAAGTCATACATTTATAAATAATTTTTAACAGTTCCTGTCAGAATTACTCAAGTATTTTTAATGAGGATGTAATTAATATTAAGCTGTTCCAAAAGCAACAGTGCACCTATCAGTGTTTGTATTTAAGGCTACTAATACAAAATAATTTGAATAATATATATAAATATTATAATTTGAATAATATATATATATTATAATTTGAATAATATATATAAATATTATAATTTGTATAAATACTACATCATTGCACTATTTAAAATATTATGTAACTAATAAATACAGTACATATCAATATTTACCTAAAATGAGAAAGATTACATTGACTGGTTGAGGGGCTCCAAGTGGCCGAGTGGTCTAAAGCGCTTTCTGTTATGGATCACTGCCATCTCACCTCTGTCTGCGTGGGTTAGAGTCTAAGATTTGGCTAATTTAGTTATCTGAGAAAGCTTGCCAGTAGCTTCTCGTGGGTCAGTGGTTCTTTCCGGGGGGTTTCCCGGGTTCTTCCTCCACCAATAATACTGGCCGCCATGTACAGCCTATCGTATGCTGAAAAATGGCGCTAAACCCTACAACAAGAGACTGGTTGAAGTCTTAATGATCTAATGTAACCTAACTGTTGGATAAAGAGTACCTCTATAATTACCTTGAGCAAACCATTTCCATTATGCCATATTAAACTGATTGTATTATAATGGAAGTCAGATTTAGGTAAAATGACTGTGGATTGCCATAAAGACAGACAGATATACTTTGCAACAAAGAATATGTCAACTATTCCTGAAAAAATAAATCTGCCTAAATAATTCCCCCTTTATTTGCCTGCAGTTGCCAATAGATTTATTCATACTACATGTATGTGAATTCAATATACACAGAATATTTCAGGAACCATAACGATTAGCTTAACCATTATCTTTTATTCAAAATACCATGCAATCGCCCATGCAATGTAAAAACAGCAGCCATGCCAATTTCCCTTGATTTTCGGATAGATCTGATTTCCTAATATTACTTTATTTATTACGTCTAAAACCTGGATAATAAAAATTTAAGAAATGGCTGTTGATTATCTTGTTTTCTTCCATGAACAGAACTGGTACCAGTATAGTCTGGTCTAACAGCACACAACATATCCCAATATCAAAGATCACACAATGTAATGGTATATCAAGGTCTATGCTACTCATAACTACAAATGCAGTGTAGTGATTTATAGTGATGTCTAGCACTTGGACATCATGCCACATTCATGTAGCATGATGTCCCACCCAGTCACATTATCCTGACACCAGGCCAACCAGTCCTAACACTAACCTCCTAATGTTGAGTGCCAATCAAGGCAGCTGTTAGTACTATTTTTATAACACTTTGGTATGACTCAGACGGAGTGCAAACCCACAACCTCCCGTATGAAATTACAGAATATGTCAACTATTCCTGAAAATACTAAGTCTGTACTTTGATGCAGGAAGTCGTGGGTTTGCTATCCAGCAGTCATACCACTAGGCCACCGGAGCAGTACAAATATTGGGAAAAGTATACTTCATATGAAAAAATATCACAGATAAGGACTGTTTTACTTATTACCTATCAAATTCAAATGCCAAAGAAAATTGTTTTTGAAAAAGGTCGACATATAATTACAACAGTTTCTTTAAAATTTTCTTTCTTTCTTTGGTTCATAAATGGGTAGATATTAACTATGCTGTTATTATTGGCTGATTTTAATCGGAACTTTAAGACCTAAATCATGCAGACGATCTGGTATCTAAATACCTTGCCCAGAGGTGATGGTTGCACTCCAACCATCACCTACCATGAGGCATCTTTGGCCATAGCACTTTACTCAAGGTGCCTCAGCAACTAATATCTTATTTATGTTGCTTATACAGGAAACATCAACCAAATTCACAAGGATACACAGAGACAGCAGTCTGACACTACCTAAAGAACCAACAATGGCTCCCTGCAACAAGTAATCTATGTAGACAAAAATATGAAGGCTGACACCCCCAACGTGGAAGAACTGCAAAAATGAGGCATTAATTTCCTTAATTACCCTATTACTTTGCTTCCATATCAGAAAGATGTATAATTGGCATAATTTGTATTAACCCCTGGAGGTTTTTGCTTTTTTCGCATGAAATGCGAGTAGGAAACACATTTTGGGGATTATTTCTGAATACATCGTAATACATTGATTTCCAAACAATAATCCGTTAGACAAAAGGTTACTAATGATACAGAAAATGTTTTTCATTGGTTAGTTTGCTGGCGCATGAGCAGAAGGGCAAAAATCGGACTTCTTTTTTTTTTTGCTTAACGGACCCATAATTTTTGTATGTAGAAGACTCTTTATTCAAAATGTCCACCTTATCCTACTTTTTGCACAGGTTCACCTGTCTGTGTGTGTCTCAGACCGGTCTGTCGTAGATCTGAGGTCATAAAGTCTCAAATCTGGACACAAATTCGGAATCCGACCATGGGCGATTTTTGGGTGGAAAAAAAAAAACGGGTCCAAAAACTTCGGTTTTTCCCTCTGTATTTTGTAATGCAATTAAAATGTTCAGATTACATACTATCATTGTAGAGCTACATCTGTCTACTTTTCAAAGATACCACCCACTTTAGTGTATCATGTATGACCTTGACGCTACAGACCATGGAAGTAGGCTACTACCTTATACCTCGTAAAGTCGTCGCTAGGGGTTAATGTGTTAAGGGGATTGAAAACAACAAGTTCATTTTTTTTCCTCTGTAATGTGGACTCTTTATATTATATTAAATAAGCAAGTTTTAAAATGAATCAGATTCTGACAGCAATGTAACAATTAACTACCAGTAATATGAGGAAAAGTTATATACCTTTGATCTCTTTATCAATCATAACACCTCAATAAGTATTCTGCCTTTGGCCTAAATTACAAGATAATCAATTTACAGCTGCTGTTAACAATTCTTATTCCCCTCAGTAACCACTCTGCATACATCACTGCAATAGTGAACAGTTCTGGATAAAATTAAACTGGTTGTGACTTTCTTTAACGTGTGGATAGAATGCATTCAAATAACCTTACCCCCTTTTCTTTTATAACAAATTTAAATTTTAAATAGCAGTAGAGTTAAACTATTAAACGGCATGTGCAACTGCCTTTACAATGTTATTTCTGTCCTACCACTGGAAGAATCACATGTATGCTAAGTGCACACCTGACAACTTATCAATTCTACATCCGACTGCTGTTCTTTAAATAAATTAAACTTTATCAGTTCTTTTACGCTGAATGATTAAGCTGAGAAGGAAAATATTGTTTTCTCAGCACTATTATTTCTTTCCATTGATTTATACATTAGGAGTCAGTCCCATTTATAAGCCATGGAAATTAGCCTTTGATATACTAGGAGTCCTTCCAGTTGGCAAGGCATGGAAACAAAACTTGTATATATTAGGAGTTAGTCCCCTTTATAAGCCATGGAAATAACCTTTGAAATATTCAAGTCCCATTTATAAGCCAAAGAAACAATTTCTTATATACCACGAGTCGGTTCGGTTTATAAGCCATGGAAACAAATGTCAATCCCGTTTACAATCTTTTGTAAACAAGGAGTCAGTCCTATTTATAATCCATGAAAAGAATTTTTTTATATACTAGGAGTCAGTCCCATTTTAAAGTCAAGTAAAGAACTTTTCATATGCTAAGAATCCGTCCCAAGCCATGGAAAGAACTTTTATATACTAAAGAATCATTCTCATTTATAAGCCATGGAAAGATCTTGTATATACCATTCTTTAATCAGTCTGATTTATATGTAATGGAAAGAACTTTTTATATACAAAGAATCAGTCCCATTTATGAGCCATGGAGAAAAATCTGTAATATATCAGAGGCCAGTTTTGTTAATAAGTGGGTCAGCTATCTTGGTGTGTCATATACAAGTTAGGTTAATCTTACTAATTAGGCTGAAAACCATACACAAGTTGAATTAAATTTACAATGAGACATAAAACCATACACAAGTTATGTTTACTTGACTATTAGGCAATACACCGCTTATACAAGTAGGTCAATGTTACAATTAGCTGGAGAACAATAAATGAATAAAGTTTAACAACTAGCTACAAAACAATAAATATGATCGGTTAACTTTACATTAAACATGAAAACATTGTCACAAAATAAAGTTGTATTTGTATTTTTTTAACGCAGAATATTCAACCCCAAAAACGTTTTATACAAGATTATGACTGATAATAAATATTCCTAATGCTGATTTTCATTTTCAGAGAGAGAACATGCATTTACATTCATAAAGGACAATGCATGACGACATGTGGTGAAATATATATAAAAAAGTTTTAACTAACACACACTTAAGAAAATTATAAGGAACAAGTTTCTCATTTTTAACAGTACTACTATTAAGCAAATAAATATACACAAGATGAGGTGGAGTCAAGATTTATAATTTAATTAAGGAATTTTTTTCCCCACAAAAAAGTCAGTAATGAAAACTATTTCAATGTGGTGGTTTATTACTTGTCATGGACAAAAGTACAAATATGTCAATAATGAAAACTATTTAATATGGTGGTTTATTACATGACACGAACATTCAGCATACTAGTGAATACCAACTCGATAAAATGGTGAGGATGATATCCCCATCTCATGTCTGTTCTTCTGTATATCTTTCTCAGTGAGACTTCTTGCTTCATGAGATTTCAGCTGTTATTTTAACACTTTTTACATTTTCTCTGTAATGTCCATCAGTATTATATTCTCTGACCTCCATATTAGGTGAAATGTCAGTCATAGAATTGGCTTTGTTTATGGAAGTAAATCTCAGTCCAGCTTTACTTGAGTCTGTTTTTTCATGTGATCGTGATCTGGATGTGTCCATTTTCTGATTTGTCCTTAATCTCTGACTTCTTGATCTTTCGACTTTGATACCTTGTTTACTATCAATACATGATGTTGTAGATGCAGTCCCTGTATTTCTGAGTGATCCAGGTTGCTGCACTTCATCGTAGGTTAAAACAGGATTAGCAATGTTACCATCTAATGACTTATCTATGTCATCTGACAATAAATCCATTTTTCCTTGAGGCATCCTTTTTTCTGACCCCTTTTGAAGCAGGACTGTAGACTTTGTATCGCCAACATTATCTCCAGACCTGGTCACTCCTTTCTGTTCATCTAATATAACAGAAACACAGCAAAATGGATCAGAGTTCTTTTCTTTTCTTTGCTTATCAGTTCGATGACCACTGCTATTTATTCTTCCATCTGACTGGGATGTTGTTGAGTCAACATCTACTTCCATGTTTTCACTAACATCTTGCCTATTACAAGTTTTTCTCATTTCATGGTGTGGCAGAGGATGGGTGATAGTTAACATCTTGTTCTCCTTACTAGACTTTGAATTGAATATCTGTTTTTTTTTCTCATGTTCCTCACTTTTTATCTTGTCCGTTTCCTTCACATGTTGATCTACTTGATTTTTTACTGATGGATTATCAACCACACTGTCCAAACTTAGCAGGTCATCTACAGAGAGTTTCTCCTTAACCACTTCTTGTATTCTGCTGAGACCTAAACAAAAGCAAATTTTTTAAAATTACAACCTTTTCATCGTACTCATCTTTTTAGTAAAATTAGTAGTTTAATCATGTGCTAACTACAACATTTATTGATGGAGGCTTTTCAAAGGATCCTGCTTACTACATCTTATTCAGTAGGGTCTTAAAACAGAGCATCTAGTTGGGGGAAAAAAATCGGCATACTTCAACAAAAATCAGCCAAATCTCTTCCAGCCAACAATATACTAAGCAGACAAATCGATTCAAAATTAACAATTCAGAGCTGCACACAAAATTAACTTAAAATCCAATGATTTCTTGGCATTGCCAAGATGCAACAAGAAAATTCTGAAACAAATAAGCTATTACACCAGTAATTAATGACAACATATTCTTACAAATAATCTCTTGGAAAAGCACTTTAAAATTTAAAACCCAACATTCTCTCCATTGTATATGTTGCAAATGCAAACAACTTCACCTAACAACTGTCACTAATTCTGCAAAGACATCTGACTTGTGATCCATTTTTTTCGGAGGAACAATAACCTGAACTTATATAACTTATGTGCAAGCCCTCCACAATTTTATAACTTGGTATAAGGTTGTGAATAAAAATTATACAAAAACCTTTATTCCTCTATCAGTTGTTATTTTGACAACTGACCTTTTGATGCCCAAATCAATATGTTTCCATATTGGTGAAGGTACAGAACTAAGAACTGACTAGTGTATAGCCCAGGGGTATAACACTGAGGGTTAAAAAAAAAACACTTGGTGCCAGAACTGGGGGGCTCAAATAAAAAATGGGGGTCAAAAATATACTGACAAATTTTTCCAGCTTGAAATAGGATATTGCAACTTGCACAACATTCTCTCTCTAAAAATACAAAACAAAAAAAAAAACACTCACAATTAACACACAAATGCATTGTCCATTCAAAGAATAATATTATTAGTTCATTGTTCTTTCAGTTTTTAAGTTGTACTTTTAAGAGTCACCTTATAATCATTTTGTATCAATGTTATAGACTGTAACATCCAGAGCTTTATTTCAGCACATGGTCAGTTTTTACCAGATGTCAACATGGGCTTTTAATCACAAGACAGAAAGCTATTTAAGTTTCAACAATTTAATAAACGCTAGTAATGGTAAATATTAACTGTGCAATATGCACAAATGGATCATGAATGAAACCATAATATTTCAGTCCAAAACTCTGAAATAGGTCCAAAATGAGTTGTTAACCCCAAAAATTCTTTCATCACATAAATATAAGTAGTGTGTGGCTGATTTAAACATAATGTTCATACTTCTCAGCAGTAAATTAAATTTCAGTAAAAAATATATTTTAATTGTACTACAAAAGAATACAACTTAATTTATATCCTTTGCAGTTTAACCGACATCACATAAATGTGTGGCTCAATGTAAAGTTAAAAATGTACATATCAATCACTGAAAACAGTTAATGTATTTCTCAGGGTAGAATACAACCCAAAACAAATGGAATTATAAAACACATGAAAATAGATACCACTCGAATGTGTTTCCCAGTGAATTTAGAATTGTTATGGTCCAGAATGCACAAATACTTCGAAATATAAATTAAGAATTATTTTTCTTCTTTAAAGCCAACTAAATGACATGTTAATGTAATACAGAAATATTGAATACTCCTAGTAGGAATATTACAATGAATGCTCCCTTGTATACATGTTTAGTTATTTACCGTAACAACAGTACTGATATTTTCATATATTTATATAATTGAATCTCCATATGCATCACTTATATAACAGCAGAATATATTAATGTTTTATCACTCAAATCAATATAGATGTAAGCCATCGGTTACACAACACTAATGTCTGTAGTATAGCACAGTTAATTCCAATTTTTTTATTTTAAAAAAAAGGGGGGGGGGGGCATCAATCTATAACACTGAATAATATACTAAAACTGATTTATGCATAGCAAACAGCATACCTAAACAATTAGTTCAATATGTGTACAAAGTTTCATAGAATTACTTTGAACAGTTAAAATATTATGCTCTGGAAATACAAACGTGAATAATAAATGGTTGGATGGAAGGTAAAATGAACAAAAGTATGAATATTTAATCTAAAGATCTATGACTAACAAAAGGAATATCTAAACTACCTGTCGACTGTGTACCAAGCATTTCACTGAGACCCTGAATAGTCTGAAAAGTATGCTCAGAAAACAAAAATGTTTAGATTGACAGAAACAGATGGAGATACAGATATCTATATTCCTCATTACATTTCTGGGGGATGGACAGACATACCGATATCTATATTCTCCATTACATTTCTGGCCCGGGGGATGGACAGACATACCGATATCTATATTCCTCATTACATTTCTGGGGGATGGACAGACATACCGATATCTATATTCTCCATTACATTTCTGGGGGATGGACAGACATACCGATATCTATATTCTCCATTACATTTCTGGGGGATGGACAGACATACCGATATCTATATTCTCCATTACATTTCTGGGGGATAGAAACTGATGGATAGATACACCGATACCTATATTCCCAATTACATATCAGGGGTATAGAAAGAAATGGACAGACAGATAGAAAACTTTAGCAAGATGCAAAATGGACATTGGTTTCATAACATCAAGAAATTTCTAAGATTTTTGCTAGATGAGAATAAACAAAAACATTCACTTTTTTTGGTGTTGGTACCTTTCTCCTCTTCCTCTGATGATTGTGATTTTTGCCGAATCTTCTCTCTGTACTGATCAACTTCATTCTGTAATTTTGTCAATCTGTGCTCACTGTCACTAACAGCTTTTGCTAGCACCTACAAAACAATGGCAAAAAATGTCCAAAAATACCAGGGTAGGTTTTATTCATCAATAAAAACATTGATTTGTAATCAACATGTGGGGATACTAGACATGACTTTGTTAACAATTTAAAAATGATAGATTTCAACAACACTCCATTATGTTTAGTTAATACTTTATCCATAAACTGACTTTAAATGAAAACTTTAAACTGTAAAGTTCTGGCTACTGAAATATCTGGTTTAAAACCAGCTTTATTTATCACATACATTCAGATATTAAAGCCAAATTAATATTTCTGCATTATATGTACTTAAAGCAATGACACAGTTTTGATCAAAGTTCACAATCAACCGAATAAGATGCAAAACACTTCAAAATACTGACATCATAATAAAATGCCATCAACATAAAAGATGTGAAAAATAACCCCATGGGCAGTATACTTAAATATTTGAGTTACTGAATTCATCTTAGAAATAATTACTAAGGTCTTGGACATCAATAGACTATCAAGATAGACTAATATAGATTCCGAGAGATGCTGGGCCGAACAACACATCATGATGGTTTTCCAAAGCTTTTGAGCAAGAAATTCCAGCACAAGTTCACAGACCCAAGAGAAATTTGGTTCTTGGAATATATTCACATTATTAAAATCTGACACGAAATGAGATAACCAAAGATAAGAAAAGTTCAATGATTTTTAACTTTATTGTTTGCAAGTTTTCAGACTCTCAAAATTTAGAGATCTTGGAGCTTAACAATTTTTTATCTTTAGAAAGTTAGGGTCCTGTATTCTAAAGTATTTTTGCAAATATCTCAAGCTCAAACTTCATGTCTGTGAACGTTACGATTTTGTTCCTTTCAATAAAATAAAGCTACAATCAGAACAATTATATAAAATTAAATAGCTAAATAAAGCAGGAATCATGGGAGTGAAGGGTAAAGTTTGCTTTATTTCTTCAGTAAGTCTGATTCTTTGGCAAGCTAAGCTTCAATATAATACATTTATTCTAACCATAATATCGAAGTTTTGAGTTTTGAGATTAAGCTAAACAGTTTCAAAGATAGCAAATTTTGTAGTAAATTATGTTTCTCCGAGAATACTTACCCAATCACATTACTTTAGGGATATTAGCCTGCTACCTCGCGAATCCAGCCCTACCAAAAGACGAAAATTCGTCTTTCCTGTCTATGTCATATAGACAAAGGGCAATAACTCTTGCCCATTACCTCCCCTTGCCGCCCGTTAGGTGTCGCTTCTTTAGTTTTTAAGCTGAGCGATATATAAAACACGAGGATGCTCGCATGGCGGGGTGGTTGGGAGGGTTTCTTAGTAATGTGATTGGGTAAGTATTCTCGGAGAAACATAATTTACTACAAAATTTGCTTTCTCCTTTGAATACGTTCCCCAATCACATTACTTTAGGAGAATAAGTAATAGGAGGAGGGAATGCGGAGCATCCGACCTCCACACGGGTATCCTCTAGGGAATGATGGTTGGATTCCCCATGTGAATGATAACCCGGTCTCCTAATTTTCAATCAGCAACACAGCCCAGGGTCACGTGATATGTGACCCTTTTATACGGTTAAGAAGATAGATATTGAAATCTTCTTACCTACGAAAATTTATCTGGCGAATCCAGCGAAGCTAAAAGGCTGTGCTGATTGTTGTACATGAGTCTGGTGGGCGTCTGGGCTGCCCAACACCGGACCTACTAGAATCAATGTTTGCCTCTGCGAGTACAAACTTGAAGATAAAACTGTAGAAGGTTGACTCTGCATGTCAGCCAACAGCTTCTATAAGGTGACTGATTTGCGAATTCTCAGAGTACGCCGAGCGTATAACCCACTACAGCCATGAAGCAAGGGCTTGAATGGTGATGTCTCATATCCCAGCTATCACCAGAAAAAAAAGAGGTGCTTGTATGTGACCTGACTCACCTCTATGCATTGAAATGGTGCTAGAGTGCTCAAACAGGATCTTACATGGCTGTTGATCCTGACTTATCTATAAAGAAAGCGAGCTAATGACGACTCGTTGATCGCCAATGTATGGTAATCTATTTTGGACTACGAAGCCTGGCTGCGTCAAGAGGACCATCAAACCCTCTGATCGGAACGGAAGAGAGTTCGGGTCACTAGAAAGGACATGTAACTCGCTCACCCTGCATGCTGAAGCTAAGGCTATCAAGAAACCCAATTTGTATGATAGTAGCTTTAACTAATCGTGGGTTAAAGACTCAATACTGTCTGAATTGAGTCATGTTAAAACCCAGGACAGATTCCATTTGGAAACAGGGTGAGGGATATAAGTCGATTGAATTTTTTTTTTTTTTTTTTTTTTTTTTTTAAATGTCTAAAAGATCTGACAAATCTTTGTCATGGCTGATAGCACATGTACCAGAATGGCGGAATGTGTCTGATATCATGGAGCGGTAACATTTGAGAATAACTGGAGCCAGATGTTTCTCCTTGAAAAGCCAGAGAAAAGTTGGCCAGTTGAGGGATTGTGACACTCAGAGGAACAATGTGAATGATATGGTACCAGTCTCTGAAAACATGCCACTTGCCCTCGTAAACCTTCAGAGTAGAGGGCCTTCTTGCTCTCGAGATTCTCTCCGCAATCAAAGATTTAAATTGTTTGTCTTGCAAGGCTGTCTGGACAAGAGCTAAGCTTGAACAAAAAGACGGTCCGGACAGGGGTGGAACACCCCTGGCCGCGGTTGCTTGTGAATACTTGTGCTGACTGTAATCTTCCTGGGTAGATCTATCGCCTAGATTGAGTAGATCGGAGACCCAGTAGTTGTTCCATCTGAGAAGGGTAATCAGAACCATCTGACAATTCTGACCCCTTAACTTCTGGATTAATTCCAGTACCAAGACCGTGGGAGGGTAGGAGAATGACCACAACCCTTCCCAGGTGATTGATCGAGCATCCACGACCCAAGCTTCTGGGTCTGGAACCTGTGAGATGAAAGGTGGAGAATTTGCTATTCCACCTTGTTGCAAAGATCAATCATCGGACGTCTCCAAAGTGTGTCGATTGGAAGAAAGTCCGATTGATGGAGTGACCATTCTGTGTGTCTGAATTGTACATTGAGGTGGAGATTGTCGAACCAATGTAGAAACTGCCAGTTCAGATTGCACAGGTCTGGTGATTGGTGTCCCCTTGTTTTGAGGCCAGGCACCACCACAATGTTGTCTGACATAATGAGGGCAGTTTGTAATAAGAGTTGATCCTGCCCGAAATGAAAGGCATTGATGACAGCCGTTATTTCTGAAAGGTTGATGTGGAAAGGGCTCGCCCCTGGCACCCACGTGCCGCTGACAGTATCTAAGTCCGGCAACAGGTGGGCACCCCAACCGTAGGTATTAGTGGCGGAACATACCGTTATCCCCTTGGGGTATCTCCAGAGTAATCCCTGTGGACAGCCTACAGGGGTTGTGCCATTGACTCAAGAATGATCGTATCTCTGGCGTGAGCATGACTGTTTTCTGGGATCGAAGGGACTTGAAAATGGCGCAATTACGCTAGCAAAGTCCTTTGTAAAGGGCGCCTAAAAGGACGGCTGAGAGGGATCAAGTCTGCTTCCGCATTGAATAATCCGAGGATCTGCAACTCTCTCGCTAAAATGCGCATCCTGCCGGAAACGGACTCTACGAGTGCAATTATCTGGATGATCGCAAACTCGAAGAAGCCTTACCAGATTCAGATCGGGAGAAACTCCACACCCAGATGGACCAAAATCCGGATTGGACAGATCAGACTTTATCCAGTTCACGAGAAAGCCTATATGACGTAAAGTGATATAAGATCGTTTCTGCCTTTGAGCAGAGTAGAACTTGACAGATGTTACTGGAGGATGTCGTCCAAATATACTGCCGACGCAATAGATGAAGTCGAGCGGAACAGGGTGACGACGTAATCCATAACCTTGGTACTAGCCCAAGGGCTTAAATTTAGGCCAAAAGGTATGACATGGAACTGATAAGCCTAGTCCCGACAAGCACAACGGAGAATGTCCGCAACTCGTGGGATAGGGACGTGAAATGTGCGTCGGTCATATCTAGCCAGCATATGATGGGGTTTAAGCGACGTGCCCTTCATACATGCGTCACGACGTGTCAGGTCTAGGTTGGCAGAAGCAGTCAGCGCATTGGCCATGGAATGGTGAGCTGCCCTGTTAAGAACCCTAGCTAACCGGGCCGTCGAATCCCAAGCATGTTCATTGCCAGATTTATCAGCGATCCTGAAAATGGCTAGGGAGGCTAGATCTAACAGTGAAGACGTAGCGACTACATTTCGAACCAGCTTGGACTTGGCATTGAACACCGTTTAGTCCACTTTATAAGACAATGGAGCAGACATATGGACTGCTGCCATATTTTTATCCAGAGCCGGGACCTCAGTACTGAACGCACCGGAGTGAGTTTTGTACCATCGACCTGAAAACGACGCTGGTACTTGGCTTTCAGAAAAGAAAAACCTTAGCAATTCCTGGATCCCCTATGCGTGTCGACAGACGGTCATTAATTTCCTTAATTTTGTCGACTGGGGAAGGAGGCGGAAGGATAGAGTCTCTTCCCCCTCATCCAGATCGACCGACGCTCTAACCTTATAGTCGGTAATGGCAGCAGGAGGTGGAGGGCATTCTGAAGGGGCCAACACCTTATAAATTTCCTCCACTGCGGCTTTGAAGCTGAACTCAGTCCGTTCCATAGTTGGATCTGCATACCGCTGATTTGCCTGCGACTCATCGCACTCACTATGTACATAATCTTGCTCTGGTAAAGCATCCATATCGGGGTAATGCATACCAGGTGGCATAGATGACTCGATTCCATCATCTCTGATAAAGGCATTCACTCTCCCTTGTGGATGAGCTGTTAGCCTATGGACGGCCGGCAATGCCGAATGAATTGATTAGCATATGTTTGGCCTGAATGACTGCGACGGGCCGGCTATGACCGGCACCGACCGCTCGAATGGTCGGGTTGGATCGAGAGATTCCTCGCCAACTATCTGTGTCATGGTAGTGATATGTAACCGGTAGTACGGATTGACAGACGGAAACATCATTAGAATCTTCGTCAATCCGATTTGTGCGGATTGCGGTATGATAAAAGTCCCCGTGCTGGTACAGCGGTATAGTCGGATGGACTGGTATAAGACTAAAATCTCCATACGGTTGGACGACCGGTGCCTGTTGGGTTGGACGGCCGGAGCCGGATGAACGGTCAGTGCCGGCAAGTGTCGGCTGAAAGCTTGGCTGGACGACCGGTGCCATATGGGCTGAACGGTCATTGCCGGATCGCCCGGTGCCGGTTAGTGCCGGCGGGAAGGTCTGCTGGATGACCGGTGCCATATGGGCTGAACGGTCATTGCCGGATGGACGCCCGGTGCCGGATGTTGCCGACTGTAAGGTAATAACAATTACATAATGCTTATGTAGTGCGTCCAGCACTACGCGCCCATCTACCATTCGCTGCCGGCTGATTGAACTGGCGGATAGTCGGCCTGAAAGACCTGTTCTGGTAAAAGCTGTCATATCTGGGTAGCACATACCAAGTGGCATAGATAACTCAATTCCGTCACCTCTGATAATATCACTAATTCTCCCTTGTTTTAAAATCAAACCGTCACGTATTTGACATGACGGGAGGTGTACACCGGCAATACCGACTAATTTGTCTGGTATATGGTCGGCCGGAATGTCGGCGAAGGTCCGGCTATGACCGGCACCTGCCTCTCGAATGGTCTGATTGGAGGGAGATTCATCTATAACATTTCTCTCATGGTAGTGATATGTAACCAGTAGTGTAGATTGACTGACGGGTACATCACTATAATCTCCGTAAATCCGATGTACAGCCGGTGCAGGTTGATGCCGGCTGGAAGACCGGTGCCATTTGGGCTTAACGGTCGTTGCCGGATGGTCGGCCGGTGCCGGTTGATGCCGGCTGGAAGGTCGGCTGGACGACCGGTGCCATTTGGGCTGAACGGTCGCTGCCGGATGGACGGCCGGTGCAGGTTGATGCCGGCTGGAAGGTTGGCTGGACGACCGGTGCCATTTGGGCTGAACGGTCGTTGCCGGATGGACGGCCGGTGCCGGTTGATACCGGCTGGAAGGTCGGCTGGACGACCGGTGCCAATTGGGCTGAACGGTCGTTGCCGGATGGACGGCCGGTGCCGGTTGATGCCAGCTGGAAGGTCGGCTGGACGACCGGTGCCATTTGGGCTGAACGGTCGTTGCCGTATGGACGGCCGGTGCCTGTCGACGCAGGCTGGAAGGTCGGCTGGCCGGCCGGTGCCATTTGGGCTGAACAGCCGGTGCCTGTTGATGCAAGCTGGAAGGTCGGCTGGCCGTCCGGTGCCATTTGGGCTGAACGGACGGTGCCGGATGGACGGTTAATGCCGGTTTGCCTGCTGAAGTGCCGGCTGAACTGACGGTGTCGGCTGGACTGACAGCTGGAAGGCCGGTGAAAGTGCATATTAAAATGGATCCAATTGATCCAGCATAGACTCCATGCGTCCTGACTTACAGGCCCGAAAGCCATGTACGGATCTGCGGTGAAATTTACACCCACTGGGCAGCCTAAACCATGTCAACATAATTTCCTCCATTTCCACATTGCCAACACCCATTTTGCCATTCATGCCTTCGTTGTCGACTTTGCTTACTGAAACGACAAAAGAAGAGAACAAAGCACAAATTAAAAAATTCAGCATATTATTAATTCGATAATACTATAACCGTTATTAACGGAGTAGTCAAATTATTCCGTGCCATGTTAACTCTTAATGACAACACTAGTTATCGCCGTGAGCGTGTTGCAATGGTTCGTTCAAGACGAAGTCTACTGAAACGAAAAAGATGACAAACAAAGCACAATTAGCAATTCAGCACGCTATTAAGTCGCTATTACCATAACCGTAACTAACGGAGGAAGTGAAATGATTTAGTGTCGCGTGAACTCATGACTTCAACATGAATTCCGCCAAAGCACAAATTAAAAATTCAGCATATTATTAATTCGATAATACTATAACCGTTATTAACGGAGTAGTCAAATTATTCCGTGCCATGTTAACTCTTAATGACCACACTAGTTATCGCCGTGAGCGTGTTGCAATAGGTCGTTCAAGACGAAGTCTACTGAAATGAAAAAGATGATAAACAAAGCACATTTAGCAATTCAACACGCTATTAAGTCGCTATTACCATAACCGTAACTAACGGAGGAAGCGAAATGATTTAGTGTCGCGTGAACTCGTGACTACAACACGAAATTCCGCCATTAATAGTCGCAACTGGTCGTTCAGAGATGAAGTCTACTGAAACGGAAAAGAAGATAAACAAAGCACAAATTAACAATTCAGTACGCTATTAAGTCGCTATTCCATAACCGTAACTAACGTAGGAAGCGAAATGATTAAGTGTTGCGTGAACTCGTGACTACAACACGAAGTCCGCCATTAAAGTCGCAAATTGGTCGTTCAAAGACTTTTTTGAAGTCTACTGAAACGTCAAAGAAGATAAATAAAGCACATATTATCAATGCAGCACGTTATTAGTCGCTAATATCGTAAACGTTACATACGGAATAAGCGAAATTATTGAGTGCTACATGTATTACATGCTAGTACTGCCATAAGCGTGCTTTGACCACGTTGCAACCTGGTCCGAAGTCTAGAAAAGGTGACAAAGTCACTCAAATTGGAAAATATTGTAAAATAATGTATACGACCTGTTGAGGAATGATTATCCAACACAGTAATTCCAAATTTAACTTCGGATGGTCAGAATTTACACTAAGATGGCTTGGATTCATTGGAGGTCTAATTGTACGTGTTTACACACAACAAGCGAAGCTAAAAACTAAAGAAGCGACACCTAACGGGCAGCAAGGGGAGGTAATGGGCAAGAGTTATTGCCCTTTGTCTATATGACATAGACAGGAAAGACGAATTTTCGTCTTTTGGTAGGGCTGGATTCGCGAGGTAGCAGGCTAATATCCCTAAAGTAATGTGATTGGGGAACGTATTCAAAGGAGAAACAGGTGAATGGCCTGGTTCCACAGTCATCAAACTGTATAAGCACAAAATATGAATTTGAACTAAAATTTTAAAACCAGGATCTTTCAGAGCGACAGACACTCTACAGTCCAAAAAGAATTTCTTGAAATTAAAGGAAAGACCATTTATTCCTTTTAGCTGTCGAGTGTTGAAACCATTTCTGATATTCTTCAGTGGTAACAAGATTTTCAAATTAGCTCCTATTGTAGACATACTATATATCATATTGGACACATCTTCATTTAGGATAAACTAGACATCATTAAAAGACTTGTGTTGCCAATATGACCATCCATTCAGAAGAAAAGGTAAATTGATTTTCATTATATTCATTATGGCAGCCATACTGGATGCCAGTGTGGCACCATTTTCATTTAGGACCAACCAAATGTTATAAGAAACCATTTCGTAAAACTCCTGTGTTAATATTACTTCTGGAGTAATGATAACAAAGTCGATGTTAGATTAGCATCATCTTTTTTCAGGACCAAATAAAAATGAATCGGGTGAAAACTCCATGCTGATATTCCTTACCATCTAGAAGTAGCAGCAAAAAAATTTCAATATGTATGTGACTGTGGCCATATTTGAGGTCAGATCAATACCAAATTATACAGGGCTAACTAGATATCATAATTAGTCTTCTGATGAAAACAAAATGTTGACATGACTCTCCATTTGGAAGATGTAATAACAAGATTTTCAAGATGGCTTCCATGGTGGTCATATTAGTAGTGTTGTGTATATTTAATTTATATTGTATTTTGACTTTTGTCCATGACAAAGGATGCATATAGAGATTTTGCATACCTAATTGGTTTTTGTCATCATTGTAAGTAGTAAACAAGATGTTTACTCAAATCTGAGTTAATAGCCTAATCTTGCTTCTTAAAGGTGAAAGGAATTTATTAAGTGGAATTTTCTATTAGTTTTCCAAAAAAGCAAATTTTTTTTAGTAAATTTAAGTTTCTCCTAGAATACTTACCTGACCACATTAATGTTAGGAATATAAGCTCTACTACCTCCCAAATTCAACCCCCCTAAGGACAAAAGTTTATCTTGCTGTTGATAAAATATGCACAAAGAGAATAACTCTTGCCCATTCCCTCTGCCACCTACAGGTACTGATAATATAAAGATGAGTGGAATATTGGGTAAAAGTATGCTTGCACTGCAGGGAGTCTAAGAGGGTATTTAAGTAATGTGTTTCGGCAAGTATTCTAGGAGAAACATAATTTATTTTAAAAATTTGCTTTCTCCTTTGATTACATTCCCCAATCACATTCAAGTTGGGGATAAGGTTATAGGTGGATGGAATGTTGAGCATCCAACATATTCCCCAGGTAACATCTGAAAGGAAAATATTGGATTCCCCATATGAAGACAAACTTTTTTTATGAGCACAACCAGAGGTCGCATTGATATGTGAAGAAAGAAGAAAAATTGAGAAACTTCGTACACTTCAAAAGTCTTGGGCAAATCCAGCGAAAGATGTTGTGCTGGTAGCCACTTGTTCAAATGAGACTAGGCTTACCAGATCCATATTGTGTTGTTGTGGAACCAGGTCTGGAAGATAAAAACTCAAGAAAGTGGATTGTGCATGCCAACCAATGCCTCAACAATACTTTTGATAGAAACATTATGATCATAGAAAAGGCTTGTAGAGACTACTCTTACTTCATGAGCAGAGATGTTCATGAGATGATTGTTCTCATGACAAGACAGAGTTCACATTACCCACATCAACTATGATGAGACAGCTTGAGGAGTAATGTCCTCTTTCCTGGTTAATCTGGGAGAAAGAGATGTCTTCAAGACCCAAGAATCGACTCTGTACGCTTCATATTAAGTACGAGTGCATGCACTAGATCCTGTCTGAAAGCTTCAAGGGATGTGTCAATACAGCAGTGAGGATGTCTGATAAATTTTTAATTGCCCACAGAAAGTAACCCGTTCTTGGCAATGATACCAGGTTCCAACATAAGAATGTTTCTGAACCATCTGATCAAAACTGAAGGTACATAGAATGCACCGAAAGGAAAATGTAATTTGCCAACTCTGCATGACAAAGCTAACTCTTTCAGGAATCAGGTTTTGTATGAAATGTGCTTCAGCAAGGTCCTAGCTAAAGGCTCAAACTAGTTCAAATTCAACAAAGTCTGAACCCATGAAAAATTCCATTTGGGAAACAATATGAGTGACTTGGGCCTAAGTAATTCAAAGTAGGACAACAAATCAGAAAAGTTCTTGTAATAACCAAGATCATTCCTGCTATGATGATGGAACATTCTGAAATCATAGAACATTAGCCCTGATTATAATTGGAGCCAACTTTTTCTCTAAAACTGCTAAAGAAAAAAGTTAGCTACTTTTGGGACTGAGATAGAAAATGGACAATGTTTTGGACTTTGCACCAGTCCTTGAAAACACACCACTTCCATTTGTTGTCCTTTAAAGCAGAGGGCCTTCGAGGTCATGCAATTCTTTTTTGATTGAAGGGTTGAGCTCTTTTTGCTGCAAGGCAAGCATGAAGAAAAAGGCATTCCAGGCAAGAATGGAACATGTGGGTCTGAGGCTGTTTGAGAAGAGTCAGCCTGCCTGGGATCTTCCTCAGTGTATCTATCACCAGTCTAAGCAGATCATTGATCCATAATATGTCTCAGTGCAATGAGCAGTCAGAATCATTTTTCACATCCTCTCAATGTCTGTATGACCTTTGCAACAAAGACAGACTGTGCGACTCATTCCATCCATTGGTAAACCACGTGTCCGGACTGAGAGGCCATAAGGACATGCGGGGGAACATGTGCCCACTGGGCTGCTTAGAATTGGCTGGAAATTCTTCCCCCATTGTATTGACATTCTCAGCTAGGAAAGAAGACTGAAAAAGTTTTGCCAGAACTGATTAACGCTGGTCATCACTTGTCGTACCAAACTAAAATTTAGTCCTCATTGTTATGTTTCAATATGATGAAGAAATACAGAAAAAAATAATCATTATAGATAACAACATTAAGAAAAGGAGACACCTGCTATATTAAGGGATACTCAATAACTCAGTACTCTAAGACTTTGATTTTTCCCCAGCATTCCTTATTCTTTGAACTTTTCCTTAGTACTATCAACCATGTAATATCTGACCAATTAGAGCTTGTGCTGCATTTGCTGATGATGAACGTTTGGTCAATGCAATGCATGGATCATGTGAAGCGATGCTGGCCTTCAATTACTTGCATTTCATACACTTCATCATTGTTATATTCAGAAATGAGAAATAATAATAATAATAATCAATAATACAAAACCATGTTAACCATGTCAGAGACATCCACTATGATACGGGTATGTTCAATAAATCGACAGCATGTGCAAACACGAAATACACATTTAATTTTTCTATTATAACGTAGCCATGAAAACTTGTCAGGTAATGCAGAGATAATTCACATAAATAATGTTGAAATTTAAAAAAATAAAGTATACCGCATGTATAATAAGATATAATAAGTCTGAAAATAAAGTAATCATCAAAGGATGATTAATATGACACCAAATCCAACTGGTTTTCATGAGGTGGAGTTAACTTTGTCCAGTTCACAGTGAAAGCTCTAAACTAGTGTGCCACCTGTGGGTGGCAAACGGGAGGTAATGGACAAGAGTTATTGCCTTTTGTCTATATTTTAGAGGCTGCAATATAAATTTTCACCTTTGCGATGGCTGGATTTTGAGAAGTAGGGCTTATATTCCTAATGTTAAATTGATTAGAGGCTGTTTACAAAGAAGAAATACTTCTGTGTCATTGATCATATGAGATATGATAAAGAAAGGTTAGGTAAACAAATTATTCTTTCCTGTTTAAATATCAGTCTGTGGAATCGTTTCCAATTGTGTTCATACATAATAGGAGAGAATTTTATTCTTTAAATCATCCATTGTAATTACTAAGTGCTCATTGATTTCTAGATTAACACTTTATTTTGGAATTATTAAGAACTCAAAGCCATTTTTGACTGCATCATTATGGGTACATCAGGACATTCAACACTATTGGAACGTTCTGGACCTGTGACATTTAGAATTATTTAGGAATTACTAAATTTTCACATTGTAACTTGGAGAAATATATTATCTGTTGAGTGAACTGAACATGCTGGTTTTGCTTCTTTCTGGCACATATCTTAAGGCCTCGAGTCATAACAGAAAACTTATCTGAATCATTTTCATTCGGGACCAAATAGATATCATGATTCTTCTGGTGAAAATGATATGAACATACATTTAGGAAAAGTCTTGACTAACAAGTCCATTTTCATTTAGTAACTACTAAACATCATAAGAAGGATTAAGGTGAAAACCTAATGTCGATGACACTCCATCTAGAACAAATAACAATAAGTTTTTAAGATGGATATTAGATCAGCACAATTTTGATTTTTGACTAACTAGACAAATTTTAAATTTTCTTATTGAAAACCTCTTGAAAACCTGACATCTCTATTCAAAAGAAGTGGGAATAATAAGATTTTCAAGATGGCTGCCATTATGGCTATATTTGATTTCAGACCGATACCATTTTATAATTAGAACTAACTAGACGTTATAGGAAGTCCTTATATTGTTCTGACCATTCATTAAATAACAAAGATGACCACCACTATGACCATACAGCACTTGCATTCAGAACCTACCAGACATAAACAATCAATATGACATTCTGTTCCTATGCAGTGCAAGAACAACAAGCAAGCCGCCTGGTTATCTAAACATTAGTCCTTATGCACAATCTGATTCTGAAAAATCCAAAAAGGTTCAAATCAAATCTGACAATAGCCTTTTTAATATTACACATTATAATGATAAAATCTGTTCAAAGTTATCAAGTAGAAACATAATTGTGACGTATAGGTGCCAATAACATACAAATAAAATAGCTGGACATAACACCTCTCCTATCGATACTGGTGGAGAGAAATGACTCATAAAAACTCTACGATTTGAAGCAAGACTAAAACCTTTAGCTTTGAGTGCACTGTTTCTGTTAGAGACTGTATTTTATCCACGTCTACTCTACCCGCAGAGTTCAAAAACAACTGTCTGAAAAAAAGAAAAAAATTCCATTATGAAAAAATGTTTTAAAGTAGTAAGTGTAAAAGCTGTGACATTGTGGCATGTGTAATAAGTTCCACAGAATCTTGTTTTTTCTAGCATAACTGTCATTTATGTCTTTTCAACAAAGACAAAAAAATTTTGTAAAAAAATTAGTATTGATTTGCTTTACAATTTTAAGTTTATATATAGATGAAAGTACATCTGTATATCTTCTGATAAGTAATAACAGTGTATTTCAAATATAAGAAATTCAACATTTTGCATATTCATAATAAAACAGCAGACTTCACTTATTGAGGTAAGATATTTTACTAATTTTCAAATGGTTTTGACCTATAATAGAAAAATAATTCTATAGCAAAAAAAGTAATACTGTCTAAATTGATAAAACATAATACCTGCCAACTTTCCACGATGAAAGATTTGGAACATACTAGCACTAATTACAAAATATTATCAGCAGGTCACTTCTGATGGATACAAATCACGATATATAACTTCCAATATGTGATCTGCCAAAGTCTAGTTTGTATTAGCACAGACTCCTATACTAGATTTATTATTTCGTAATGCTATATTAGGATTTTAAGTCCATTAATGCTATTGTTTACTTGTTCAAACAGAGGTATTTTCATCAAATAAATATCTTTACTTTTTAATATCATTTTTAGATTCTTATTGTAACTATATATTAGAGCTATGTAATTTTTTAGCACATGATCCTGCTGGGCTAAATTTTGACTAGAAACTAAACGAAAAGTGCACTATACATATAAATTGTTTGTATTTTAATACAGCTTATCTGCATTTTCTACATTTAATCTTGAAATACCACTGACATGAGGGGTTGAGTATCATGCCGTTTTGGTCCATCAAGCATGTCCATTGGATTCAAATTTAATGCCATTTTTGTGTGTATGGCATCTTGTTTTAATATTGTTTCTGCTCATATAAAGTGATACACTTCCTGACTTGAAAACTAAATTGCCGTCATTAATAAGATCAGCCCTCATTTACCCTGCTAAATCATCATCTATAGATAAACAACACTGGGAATCTGTCATTTTGGGTCTTCTTGATAGTCCATATTATAAACACGCATTTGTAAAACTTCCTTTATGCAAGGTTCAAGATTCAGCAATGCTTGTTATGGGACCCAACGTGTCAATACAATTTAGAAAAATAACCACCGTGTTAAGCCAAAGAAACCAGGTATATCAACAGTTGTGACAAAATACATGTTGCGACAAGCGCTTCAATATTTTTATCATTTCTACAAGTACATTTAGGTTGAACAGCTGAATAAAGTTGTATACTGTGCAGTGTAAAGATTCATATCTGTGACTTTAAATTAATATGTGAGAGTTCTTGCACATTTCCACTTTCCAAATTCTGCGTGAATCATACAATCACATGTCATGGAAGCATCTCTGAATATGTAATATACAACTTTCAATATTTTACACATATTACAATGCACACCTCCTAATATGTGATACATATCCTGATACACAGCATTCAATGTGATACATATCATGATATGCAACTTCCAGTGTGATATATACTGATAATTCACAATGCAAATATAATTTTTTTTTTTTTTTTTCCTGTAGTGCTGTAGTGTCTGATCAATCATATGGAAAATGTCATTTTTATTCATCTATGGAGTTTAGTGAACTAAATTTATTATGATAAATAAAGTGTGGAATTTTTTAAGTTAACTGATGAAGTTAAAATGATTAGTGGCTCTTGTATTGGCATGAAATATTGATGCAGACAGGTTTAAGGGCAGTAAAGATCAATTACTAATTTAACAATAAGAATTTAAAATAAAAGTATGCTTTGGACTAAAACCCAAAATAGCCTTGATCTAACAATTTAGAAAAGTCGGCAGATACACTAATTCTTCATATAGATATCTGTACATACTCCTGAGCTTGGAAGACAGACTGCATGACACTCTGCTTTGGGCAAACCATATGACTAGACCTCTGTTTGTACTCTGTGTGAGTTGTGTCCCCTAGGTTGGTCACCTCCACTGGAACAGTCTGGAATCCACTGAAACAAATACAGCTAGAACTATTAGTTTTGAGTGCATTGTAATAGATTCTGCTTCCTATAATATGCCTGAGTGGGCTTTAAAACTTTTGGAACTTGTGTTGGATGTTAAAGATAAAATACTGGTTCTTCAGGGGAGGCCATAACTCCCTTAAATGTTGACAAAAAATGCAGGAAATTCATAATGTCATCAATATGAAGATTATAATAAATTTGTTGAAATTTATCTTTCATAGTGAAGAAATGGATGGGTGGTTGATTTTGGATTTTAGTCTGCACACACAAGGAAAGATAAATTTACACAAATCTATTATATATATATACTCTGTTCTACTGAAACATCTGAGACCTGCCAGCTACCACAGATCCACTTCACTATTAATCTCTGCAAGACTTTGAAGTTTGAATAAACATTCAATTCTAGCAATTTGATAAAATAAATGTTCATGGAATGAGCACCTCACATGCATAGCCCCTGATCTTAGAAAGACTTCATTGCTGAACAGTACTAAAAAAAATCTGACAGCATGTTGCCTGTGGATCCTCTAAGTGAGTTGTACTTTCAGGCCTGTCCAAAAATAACCTACCAAAAACTAATTTCCCTGAAAAAATGTTGATCACGCTGATAAAATACAGAATGTATTTTCAAGATGTTGACATACCTGCCATAACATGGCTTAATCTGATCTGGTGGCAATTAAAAGGCAAACATGTATACTCCACCATTTCATATATTACTTAACTGGCTGACAATAGCTTGTGAGATGACTTTGAAGCCCACTATACTAATTTGCATAGGTACAATAAGGAACAACCCAATAAAGATAAATTAATGAGATCCTAGATGTGCAGAGGAGAATATAAATTATTACATAACATTGCTATAAATGAGAATGTTGAAGCCATATATGTATTATCATTATTTGACAAGTGAACAGAGGCAATGGTTCTCTGAAGTCAGATTTAACTGCATTAATAAAATTCAAAGTATGATCATTGGTCAGAATACTAAAAAAGTGTGATCATCTTTGAAGTCGATTTAGGCAGCAATTAGCTATCAGCAAAGTCCAATAAATATGCTTTTAAGAACTTGTCAACAGAGTTTTATGAGGGGAGGGGGAGGAAATTAATTATCTGCATACATTTTGCAAACATTTTAATATAAATCAACTTGAATCTGACCAGGATTCACCCAGAGAATCTGGCAGAAAAGTTTGAACAACAGGACCATCCAGTTTCTAGCAAGTGTAATAATGACACATTAACTTCAAACACCCTACAGAACCCTACTGAAGTTATAAAAATGTAGCAATTTCAATATTGTGTGAAAAATAATATTAAAAAGGGAAAACTTTGGGCATAATGAAATTGGAGTACATGCTTGTAGAATTTCAGTCAGTGCTTGTGGTGTTTTTTTTTTAAATGACCAGCACTGGGTCAGTGTCTAAAAAAAAAACTTTTAGGACTGCTAAACGTAAATGTTGATATATAGCCATTACCAACAAAAATGTCACATCTATGTCTCAGCATGTTTAAACAGGTGAAACACAAAGTACTAAGTCTGTCTCAACATTATTACACAGGTAATATAATCAGATTTGAACTGACAAAACAAAAATAAAGTCTGTTTCACTTTTATTTTCGTTTTTAATATATTTACCAAAAATTCTAACAGAGTTCCATGAGAGGATAATGTACTTTTCTTTCATTAATAAGTTTTTTTAATGTGAAATAGTTGAAATAAATATACACAGTGACACTCCTATAGATGACATCATGAATATCAAGCACTGTTTCAAGCCGTTCTAATACTAAATTGACAACCTTTCTTTACTTACGAAGAGTTTACAACATAATTCCTGTTAAGAACAAAAATAAATGAAAAAGAATGTATTTTTCAATCTGTATCTCTATTGATCGTACTAATAATAAAACATCATTGCTCACCAACACTTTTCTTTATGAGAAATGAGAAAACCTATCCATAATACAAGTTGGTGTGGGCCAGGGATATCTTATCACCAGGGTACAAATTTGTGGGTAGAAAATCTTTAAAGTTTCCCTACCTTCCATAAATCCTGACTCACTGGTGGAATTTCCCCATCCAAAACCAGAGTGTATGATGGATTCTATTAATATTGCTTTCTGCTAATGCATGGAGAAATTTTAATTTGACTCACCAAGGGCCCAACCTGTAGAAGCTATGATCCCATGAGTGGGTAGAATGGTCCTCTGTCACCCAGACTGTGCATAGCAAAAACAAGAAGTTGTCTAGGTGAGTACTAATTAACGTTTCAAGCAGACTACTGTGCAAAGTTCTTTCCCGCAAGGATATCAACATGGAGGAATTGCGTCTAAAACTGTACCATCCCCGAATATCCTAGAAAATTAAATTTGATGAAGAGTAAATTATTTAAATGAACCATTATTGCACTAAATCATCCACTGTAAACAAAGATAATAATGACTACAGTTAGCAATTAATAAAGCTGGGTCAATAAGCTTTAATCAAAACTTGTACAAGAACTCCATGGAAACAGAACAATAAAGGAACTTTTTCATGGGTAGCAGTTTTTGTGATTCTGTGGTCCCGCAAAAACCGATACTTTTGCAAGTTTGTAAGCCAGCATCATTAGCCAGCATTATTTGTCAAGATTGAAAGCCCTTAAGCCCTTCATCAAACAATGATATGAATAGGGCTGTCAACGAGTACCTGACCATAGTGAAAAACCTGGACATTGAAAATTAATGACGAATACCTGTTCACAAAAATAATTTTGTCGACAACACTATCAAAATATCATCAGCAGTACACTGGTTTGGGTTGCAGCTCCAGTCTATATTTAGAAGTAGGACCACATCAGCGTCCCACTACTAAATGACTGCTACACGGTGGGCTGTGCAAACAGCTTCACAGTTCAAAACAACACTAATATATAGACTACTTGTGTTAACATATCACTTCAGCAACTGCGTGATACCACAGGTACATATACTGGCCTATGGTCAGTATAGTGCCACAGGATCTAAGAGCCAATCATTTCAAAGGTGACTTCAGTCCTTGTAAGAACTGCATTTCAATTACAAAATTCCTCCTGAATACAGTACATCTCCAACAGGAACATGCATTAAAACCATTTAAATGGGAACTACAGCATTTGCAAAGAACCATCTCTCAACCTCCAAAGATGCAAGTTTGTATCAATGCAAGTACAGCAAGCTGGGGTGAACATCTTCCATCATTCCAGGACGCCAGTGGAGAGTCAATATCATCAATTGCATATCAGTATCCAAGAGATGAAATTCATACTGAAAGCATTTCATTCAATGCAGGACGAGCTGTATGAAAAGGATGTTTTCATTCTACCCAACATCTCATGACTGTTGCGAATTTTATCAGAAGTCAAGGAGGAAACAGATCCCCAAACCTCTGCATTTGTGTTTAGGATTTTCTAAGGTAGTGTAAATCCACATACAATTCATCATCATATTCCAATGAGACTACAACCACACAACAGGATTCATTCTCTGGTAATTTGACGACTCATTAGGGGCAGGGCATGATGGCTGCAGCTGGATTTGTTAGAGGGCAGTTTTTCCCTTCTAGTAAACCCTCGTCATGTCATGTGGTATCAGTGCTTCATTTGAGTTCTCAATCTAGAAGCTGCCCCACATACCTTACTGAACTGAAGATGGTCTCTCAGGGGTAAGGGGATGTATTTCTCTTCACATCTTGCCTATTTTGCTAAGGTATTATGATCCCGTAATGTATTTGAAAAGACAAGTTTTATAGTAAAATATGCCCGTCTGATAATACTTACCAGATTATACAAATACCATCTGCCAGTCTTCCTGTTATTCAATCCTTCAAGGAGAGCACATGTTCTGCTCCAGGAGTAACTGAGGTACACACTAGATTTGGCATTAATTCCTGTATCAAAGATAGACCAGTGTCTACTTGATGTGCCATATTTGTGATCAGACAGCATTTAGCTTCCATAGTGTAAAAGTGCAGCTGGAAGTATTTGCAAGGCAGTGGTAGAAGTCACTATGATAGTATGATCAGGTAGTTTTACTTATAAAAAAGTTGGCTTCCTTTGGTTAGGTTTTGAATTTAGCTTGGTTTCTCCAGCACTATTGTTTGCAGTTATTTAACTTGAAATACAGATGTATCTTAAAGAGGAATGCAATCTTCATTCAAAATTAGGTCATTGTGACCATATTTCCCACAATATTTTCCTGTATTTAACTTAGTCTCTCAGACAACATAGCTGCAGAATATATAGCTTGGTATGTATATACCGAAAAAGTGTAATCCATAAATGTTTATGCATAATTTAGTGGAAAAAAAGCGTAATGATTACGCTTTGCCAAAAGCATAATGGTTGGCATGTACGCATCTGGGTACAAAGGTTAGTCTAAATAAACTTATTAATCAATAGCATGCTGTCCAATCTTCTGCAGCTACCATGGTGCAGACACTTCAGACCAAATAGTGCATTACACGGTTGGTCTCTGCTGCCAATCAAAATATTAAAAAAAAGCAGAGAACAATTTGTTGGTCTAGGGTTGTACATGTCTTTCGTGTTCTAACGAGTACCCGGTTACCCATTAAACGGCACAACGGGTACCCGGGTGAGGTTTTCTGTGGTTTTTGACAGCACTAGATATGAAGTGGTGTTTTTTAAAAAAAAATTAAGAACTACTATTATGGACACGTGATGGATAACACAAAACAGATGTTGCACTTACAAAACCTTTCAAATACCAAATAAACCTATCAGACTGGTATTCCCATGCTTACAACAGCAATTCAATCTAAACTGATGTATTCATATGCTTAGAACATCGCTTAATCTGAACTGGTGTATTTCCATGATAAAGAACAGCATACAATCTAATTGGTGTATTCCAATGATAAAGAACAGTATACAATCTAACTTGTGTATTCCAATGCTAAAGAACAGCATACAATCTAACTGGTGTATTCCCATGATAAAGAACAGCATACAATCTACCGTATTTTGGTGTGTATAACGCGCACTGATGTATAACGCGCACCCCGATTTTCGACCCAAAATAAGTGGAAAAAACGTAGTTCTGCCATATAACGCGCATGTGATATAATGCATTTTAAAATTTTGACTACCGCTATTTCGCTCCGTTTTCATAGTGCAACAACAGTTGGTCATATTAGATAGTGAATGAAAAAGTGGCAATATTGATATTGTATCTTTCCGATTTTATTGTTGGCCCTTAAAAGGGCCCTTTAAATGTTCGTCTAGTTGACGCAGTCTATTGCATCAAATCCCTCAAATTCCACTTTGTCGTCATTACTTTCGAAAAGTCGCTGTATGTCCTGCATCAATTAAATACTGCTCACCGAGACAAAGCATTGTAACTATGTTGAGCGCATCAAAGCTTACCTGGCGCCGGTTACCGTGAAAAGACCACACCGAGTCGATGAAGCATTGAAGCCATTGATCACTGTATAATCGCAAAGATATCTCAAATACTATGATTTAAGATGAGAAATAAAACTAAGTAACAAGCTGATTTTCCAAAGAGGAAAAAAAAATGTTTCCCGACTTCATACATTGATTATTTTGTTCCACAACGTATCAGTGTTCCCGTAAGAAAGAACCCGTAGTCGCAAAAATATATATGTCCACAACAGATGCTCTGATGAGAACATTAACACTAGTTGAATTCTACACATATTATATTTCAATTCGACCAATAATAAATGAAGAAAAATTCGATTAGATCAACAGTTATGGAATACGGTACTGAACATTTACGAAACAAGTACGGTAATCCACACAGTGGTATTTGTTCCGCTCCAATGCGGCACTTTGCACAGCTTTTGAACAAAGGCAAGTCGTTATGTACATGTATTTCCGGCCGTGGCACAGAACAAAACTTGACACAGTGACATGAAATGAAACCAGTTAATTAACATAAGCAATCAAAGAACAAGACTATTTGTAAGCATTATTTATTTATTTAATACGGCTAGTACCGGTAAACATTTTAGTTACAATGCAATGTACAATGGATTTAATATTTCACAAGTAGTGAGTGCCTTCATCCTCTTCAGATCGACCTGGAAAAAATCTTTTTTTTTTAGTTCTTGTATACAATGCGCACCCCCGACTTAAGATAAGAAAATTAGGTAAAAAAAGTGCGCGTTATACACAACAAAATACGGTAACTTGTGTATTCCAATGATAAAGAACAGCATACAATCTAACTGGTGTATTCCCATGCTTAAGAACAGGATACAATCTAACTGGTGTATTCCCATGATAAAGAACAGCATACAATCAAATTGGTGTATTCCCATGCTTAAGAACAGCATTCAATCTAACTGGTGTATTCCCATGATAAAGAACAGCATACAATCTAACTGGTGTATTCCCATGATAAAGAACAGCATACAATCAAATTGGTGTATTCCCATGCTTAAGAACAGCATTCAATCTAACTGGTGTATTCCCATGATAAAGAACAGCATACAATCAAATTGGTGTATTCCCATGATAAAGAACAGCATACAATCTAACTGGTGTATTCCCATGATAAAGAACAGCATACAATCTAACTGGTGTATTCCCATGATAAAGAACAACATACAATCTAACTGGTGTATTCCCATGATAAAAAACAGGATACAATCTAACTGGTGTATTCCCATGATAAAGAACAGCATTCAATCTAACTGGTGTATTCCAATGATAAAAAACAGCATACAATCTAACTTAAAACTGGTGCATTCCCATGCTAAGAACAGCACTCAGTATAAACTAATGCATTCCTATGCTTAGAACAGCACTCAGTCTAAACTAGTGTATTCCCATGCTAAGAACAGCACTTCAATTTAACTGGTGTATTTCTAAGAACAGAATTCAAACTGGTGTATTTCCATGCTTGCAACAGCACTCACTCTACTCTAGTGTAAGCCCAATTTTAGAACAGCACTCACAATACTCTAGTGTAAGCCCAATTTTAAAACAGCACTCACTCTAAGTTTACAACAGCACTCACTCTACTCTAGTGTAAGCCCAATTTTAGAATAGCACTCACTCTACTCTAGTGTAAGCCCATTTTTAGAACAGCACTCACTCTACTCTAGTATAAGCCCAATTTTAGAACAGTGCTCACTCTACTCTAGTGTAAGCCCAATTTTAGAATAGTGCTCACTCTACTCTAGTGTAAGCCCAATTTTAGAATAGCGCTCATTCTACTCTAGTGTAAGCCCAATTTTAGAACAGCATTCAGTCTAGTCTGGTGTAACCCCAATTTTAGAATAGCACTCACTCTACTCTAGTGTAAGCCCAATTTTAGAATAGCACTCCCTCTACTCTAGTGTAAGCCAAATTTTAGAATAGCACTCACTCTACTCTATTGTAAGCCCAATTTTAAAATAGCACACACTCTACTCCAGTTTAAGCCCAATTTTAGAATAGCACTCACTCTACTCTAGTGTAAGCCCAATTTTTGAACAGCACTCACTCTACTCTAGTGTAAGCCCAATTTTAGAATAGCACTCAGTCTAGTCTGGTGTAAGCCCAATATATGATTTATGCATTAATATGTAAATGCTTTATATAAGATGCTAATGAACTTTAATAAAATCATGTTTCGATAATAATAATAATAATAATAATAATAATAATAATGACTTTATTCAAAGATAGTAAAATAGCTGAAGCACTAACTTGAGGCCCTAAAACATGGAACTTATTTATAAATGAACACAGACATATACATATCAGTATGACTGTAGATATACAAGAACACAGACATATACATATCAGTATGACTGTAGATATACCAGAACACGGTTATTGACTATATTGAACTTTAAATGGATATGGTCTCTATTAGGCAATACGTCCAGATAAGCTTCTGTCTTTTCTGTTTGGATTACCTTTGATAGCCAATACAAATTTACGATTGTCAGTGTCTCGTGTATCCTGCAAAGTGTTTTAAGATTACAAAGGATCCATCGCGATAACATACTTTAATGCTATCTTATGCCAATGCATATTTGTACCACAGATAAAAAACATTTCATAATCAAATCAAGGATCTTGTCATAAAATTTTAAAGCTTTTTACCATCGTTATATAAGGAAGCTGCCTCTACATGGGTTACTAGGACTAATTTTATGAAAACTGTATATGTAAAACTTTATCATGCAGAAAACCAAATAACACTACCATGACCTTTCACCTCTTGTCACCAATAAAATATGATTCTATCTTTCACAGAAAAGAACCAAACTGAAGACAGAGTGTTCCCTATTAAAACTCCCAGTAATAATTAATTTCTGGATGATAATTAATCAATTTTTCTTGGGTAAATTGAAATGGGTCCAGAGTTCTACACTTTGGGAGAAAATCAGATGAATTAGGAATAAAATTTTCTAGAGCAAACTGCTAAAATTGGGAATCCAGCATAATGTTTTGTAGTTAATTTAGCAATAGGGCCCATTATCAGTACTTGTCAACCATTAAAAGCAAATCGCTCAAAAATCATACATATGTACACTCATAGAGCACTGTGACAAGAAGTTCATCAGAGAAGATAAATGCCAGATTTCACTACTATGGGAAAAATGACACTGGTTCAGAAAAAAATGAACAACTTACCAGTTAGGGTCTGGATATATTACCATCTAAGAATCACTGCAACTTCTTCTGATAATCGTATACTCATTGTTCCCAAGGTGAAAACAAAGTCATATGGACAACATTCGTTTGCACACCAGGGCCCAGCGATGTAGAACGAATTGCCCATTGAACTTAGACACAAAGACAAAGTGGTCCCTTTTAAGAGTGCTCTTAAGACTCACCTGTTTCGACTGCAGGGACAAACTTAGCGACCTAAACATGTTTTGTATCTTATATGTTTTCAGCATATTTTTTATGTTTTCCAATTTCATTGTTTTTGTCATTTGTTGTTCTGTAGTGTAGTCATATCATTATTGATGGTGTAAAGCGCTTAGAGCTTTGAAAGATTAGGCGCTATACAAAGTCCTCATTATTATTATTACCAGTTAGGGTCTGGATATATTACCATCCAACAATTATTAGCATGATGCATAATGAAAATTACCTGATATCTTTCACCAAGGACATTTTTTATCTGATCAACGGAAATCTGTCCATTTCGCCCATAAAACTTCTGATCATACTTAAAAGGCACACTTGCATATATGTCTGAAAAGCAAACAAAATCTGTAACCAATGAGGTAATGATATAATTATTTTGTGCAACTCAAGGTCTCAATAAAGATGTCAAAAGTTTAGAAAAAATCCACCGGGTAAACGTCTATCCTAGTGAATGTTAGCCTGATATCCGATATAAGCACCAAGATATGTTTAACTACTTGTGTCCCAGTAAGTTTTTACCTGTGTGGAAAATTTATAAACATCATGCACATGAATTCACTCTTAATTTCTCTTCTTATATCCAATAAAATCCACAAAATTTTCACCAATTACTCCAAATGAACACAGTGATGTATTTTTTTTCCTATTTGCCCAAGTCTTTCACAACTTACTTATACACTATTTAACATTGTTAGAAAGCAAATTTTTAAGTAAATTATGTTTCTCCGAGAATACTTACCCAATCACATTAACATTAGGGATATAAGCCTGCTACCTCACGAATCCAGCCCTACCAAAAGATGAAAATTCATCATTTCTATGTCCTATAGACAAAGGTCAATAACTCTTGCCACTTACCCTCCCTTTGCACCGCTAGGTGTCACCAGTTTTTAAGCTGAGCGATAAATACCATACGAGGATGCTCGCATGGCGGGGTGGTTGGGAGGGTTTTTAAGTAATGTGATTTAAACATAATGTACTTAAAAATTTGCTTTCTCCTTTGAATACATTCCCCAATCACATTAACATTAGAATAGGTAATAGGAGGAGGGAATGCTGAGCATCCTATCTCTACCCTGGGTATCCTCTAGGGAATGATGGCTGGATTCCCCATTTCAATGATAACCCGTTCTCCTAATTTAATCAGCAACACAGCCCAAGGTCACGTTAAGAAATCTTCTTACCTACAAAAAATGTTTCTGCCGAATCCAGCAAAGCTGATAGGCTGTGCTGATTGTTTTAAATGGGTCTGGTGGGCATCTGGGCTGCCAACATCAGACCTACTAGATTCAAGGTTTGCCTCTGTGAGGACAAATCTTTGAGATAAAACTGGAGAAGGTTGACTCTGCATGCCAGCCAACAGCTTCTATTATATATCGGATAGAAACATTGTGTTCGAATGCAAGGCTCGCTGAGATGGCTCTAATCTCACGAGCGGAGCGAAGGGTAAGAGAATGCCAATAACCCCTCCCAGCTGATTGACAGAGCATCCACAGCCCAAGCTTCTGGGTCTGGAACCGGAGAGACGAAGGTGAACAACTTGCGATTCCACCTTGTTGCAAAAGATCAATCATCGGACATCCCCAAAGTGTGCAGATTGCAAGAAAGCCCAATTGATGGAGTGACCAATCCGTGTGAATGACTTGACCATTCCTGGATAGAGTGTCAGCCAAGACATTGAGTCTGCTGGGAATGCGTCTGATTTGTACATTGAGGTGGAGATTGTCGCATCAATGTAGAAACTGCCGGATCAGATTGCACAGGTCTTGTGATTGGTTCCCCCTTGTTTTGAGGAGGCAAGTCACCACCACAAAGTTGTCTGACATAAGGAGGACAGTTTTGAATAAGAGTTGATCCTTCCAGAAATGAAAGGCATTGATGACAGTCTTTATTTCTGAAAGGTTGATGTGGAGAGGGCTCTCCCCTGGCACCCACGTGCTGCTGACGGTATCGAAGTCCGGCAACAGGTGTGCACCCCAACCATAGGAACTGGCGGCAGAACATACCGTTATCTCCGTTTGGTGTATCTCCAGAGAAATCCCTATGGATAGCCAACGGGTTGTGCCACTGACGCAAGAATGATCTTATCTCGGGCGTGATCATTATTGTGTGATTGAGGGGACTTGAAAAAGAGCGCCATTATGCTAGTAATGTCCTTTGTAAGGGGCGCATAAAAAGACGGCCGAGCGGGATCAAGTCTGCCACCGCATTGAATAATCCGAGGAATTGCAAGAACCCTCTCGCTGAAATGCACATCCTGTTGGAAACGGACTCTATCAACTATCCGGATGATCTCAAACGCAAGGAAGCCTTACCAGATTCAGATTGGTGAGAAACTCCATACCCAGATGGACCAAAACTCTGGGATGGACAGAGATCGGACTTTATCCAGTTCACGAGAAAGCCTAGATGATGTAAAAGTGATATAAGATCATTTCTGCCATTGAGCAGAGTAGAACTTAACATATGTTTCTGGAGGATGTCACGTAAGTATACTGCCGTCACTATAGATGAAGTCGAGCGGAACAGGGTGACAGACGCAATCCATAACCTTGGTAAAAGTCCAAGGGCTGATGTTGAGGCCAAAAGGTATGACCTGGAACTGATAAACCAAGTTCCAATAAGCACAACAGAGAAATGTCAGTGACTCGGTGGATAGGGACGTAGAAAATATGCGTCAGTCATATCTAGACTGACGACATATCCGTCCCATCGGATGGAAAGACGGATTGATCTCGCCATGGCTACATTGAATTTCAGGGATAAAATGTATTGGTTGAGGTGACTCAGGTCAATGAACGGCCTCTGGATAAGAAACAGCCATGAATAAAACCCTGGATTTGCAGGGTTAATTTTTATATTTTTTATTTTTACAAAGGCATCCTTCTCTCGATCTGATGGTATATCCGTGAAGAGGGGAGAGGAGGACAGGGGAGGAGATGGATAAATGAAGTCCAAAGTCCCTCCGAAATGACCTGAATCACCCAAATGTTCTGAGGTAATAAAGTGGTCCAGTGGACCTAAATTGCAAGAGGCGGCTGCCCAGTTAGGCAGTCCACGGGCGGTGGGCAGGGTATGTCAACGTCTAGAGTTAGGAGGCTTGAAGGCAGAGAAACTTGGGTTCTTGCCCCTTGTATGGTTGCCTTCTAGCTTGATTAGACTCTTGGCTCAAAGCATTGGGTTGGGATCTGAACTGCTGCACATTTGATTGTAAGGATCCCATTTTCCCTGGTCCGCCTATCTTCCCTCCGCTGTGGCAGGGTATGATTGTTTCGAAACGCCTGCAAAATTTGGGCAGCGAGTTCAAGGGGCAGTTCCTGAGCTGCCTGCCTCTGAACTTTTCAAATTTTCCCCACAAAGAGTATAGGTGACCCAAACGGAGACATCCGTAAAGCCAGGGTAGGATGGGGCTTGAGCGACATGGACCACCGACATACGTCACGTCGTATCAGGTCGAAGTTGGCAGAAGCAGTCAACGCACTGGCCATGGAATGGTGAGCTGCCCTGTTAATAACAGTCCAGGCCATCGCTTCACAAGCGTGGTCATTGCCGAATTTGCCTAGGGAGTCGGTAAAATGGCTAGTGAAGCCAAGTCTAACAGTGAAGACGTCTGATTGAGTTTTGTACCAGCTACACTAGAACGTCACTGAAACTTAGCTTCCTGAATTTTTTTATTATTATTATTTTTTTTTACACCGACTGGGGAAGTAGCAGGAAGGACATCGTCTCTTCCTCCCATTCAAGATCTACAGATGCCTTAACTTTGTAGACTTGAATGGCGGTAGGAGGTGGTGGACATTCTGAAGTTGCCAACACCCTATAATTGTGAAAGTGTTTCGTCACACTCACTGTGTGCTGAGTCGTGTTCTGGTCAACTCAGGCATCCACTCACAGCTGAATTGTCAATTTTTTAAAATTTTTTTTTTCAATTCAACTTTAAATTTTTCTCATCTCCGTAATGCTTGTGCAGTGCACCGAGCACTGTGCGCACATCTACCATTCACTGAGGGAACGTTGGTTTTGGTACAGCTTGCATCTCTGTATAGCATACCAGGTGACATTGATGACGCAATTCCGTCATCCCTGACAATTTCACTAATTCTCCCTTGTGGAGATCCCGCGATCATATGGACGGACGGCACTGTCAGCTGGTTTGTCTGGTGAATGGTCGGCCTGAATGTCGACGACGGTCCGGCTATCACCGGTACCGGCCGTTCCAGAGGACTGGCTGGACAGACAGATATCTCACTAAAATCTCCATCATAGTATTAACATGTTGCCGGTGTTACTGTTTGACGGATGGATTTGTGACTAAAATCCCTGTAAATCATAGTTGGTCGGCCCATTTTAGCAATAAGGTCCACATACTGGGATGGTACCGCCGGCTGGTTTATCTGACGTGTGATCCACCTGAATGTCGGCAATGGTCCAGCTATCACCGGTACCGGCCGCTCCAATGGCCTGGCTGGATGGATAGATTTCTAACTAAAATCTCCGTCATAGTATTGGCATGTTGCCGGCAGTACAGCTTGACAGATGGATTTTTCACTAAAATCCCCGTAAATCATAGTTGGTCGGACCGTTTTAGCAATACGATGGGATGGCTGGACGGCCAGTGACGTCGAGGTTGTATAATGAAATAGATCCGGTAAAAACCCCATGCGTCCTGATTTACAGGCCCGAAGGCCATGCTCAGACATGCGGGGGGACTTACGCCCACTGGGCAGCCTAAAATTGGGGGGACACTCCCCCAAATGATGTTAATAGCTACGCCGTAGTTTCCTGGACCCAACGACGCATCTGTTCAAAGGCTGACTGTTGTACCATGTCAACATTATTTTCCTCCATTGCCCCATTGCCAACACCCTTTTTGCCGTTCATGCATTTGTTCTTGACATTTCTACTGAAACGACAAAAGAAGATAAAACAAAGCACAAATTAGCAATTCAGCATGTTATTAATTTGCTAATACCATAACCGTTACTAATGGAGTAAGCAAATTATTCAGTGCCGCGTTAACTCGTAAATGACAACACGAGTACCGCCATTAGCGTGTTGTAACATGGATGTCCAAAGACGAAGTCTACTGAAATGACAAAAGAAGATAAAATAAAGCACAAATTAGCAATTCAGCACGTTATTAATTTGCTAATACCATAACCATTACTAACGGAGTAAGTGAAATTATTCCGTGCCGCATGAACTCGTAAATGACAACACAAGTACCGCCATTAGCATGCTCTGTCCACGTTGCAACGTGGTCGTTAAAAAAAAGAAGTCCATAAAGGTGACAAAGTCACTCAAAATTTGAAAATATTGTAAAATAATGTATACAACCTGTAGAAGAATGATTGTGAATGAATGGGTATTTGTTAAGTCCTTCAACTGGAGCCTTTAGCGGTGCCTTAAATAACAAATGCACCATCATCAAAGCAAGCTGACGACCTTTGCTCAAAAGAAAGTCAGCAACAAACTCAAATAAAAGAACAGCCTCATTTTTCATAGTGATTAGAACATATTTATTGTGCCGCTAAACTATTGTTTGCAAAAAGAAAAAAGCAACAAAAAAAGCCACCCACCCCCCAAATAAACATGTGTACGGAGGACTCATGCGTGGGTGATTTTCTGAGTTCCAGATAAAAAATTTGCATCCAAATACGCGTAATGTAGCATTTCCAAGATCTCTGTACTCAATTTCATTTGTCTACCTTAAATTAAATTTGTTTAATCTTCCTTACAAGGTTTATGTGCAAGCCCAAACCTATTCAAAATCTGTAAATGAAATGAAGAAATGTCTAAAATAATCTGGAAACATAACCAGGCCTAATATTCAACAACAAAAGTCTTAAAGCTAAGTCCTGGCTTATGAAATTTGGTCACATTTATTTCCAATTCTAATTGTAACCAATTAGATTGCTTTAATCTTGAATTATGTTTAAGACCTGTCTTAAGTATTCTTGCTAAAATCTGGGCCAGAACATCAACATATAAACAGGATCCCTGAGTGGACAAGTGGTCTAAAGCGCTCTCCATTACTGATCACTGCCATCTGACCTCTGTCTTTGTGAGTTCGAGTCTAAGATTTGGCTAATGTAGTTATGTAAAAATCGTATTTTCAAAAAATATGGTCTGTGGGATTACTGGAATGTTAATAAAAACGAGAAAATAAATAAATAGATTTTTTTGGGAAGGTGGACATAACTAAAAAGTGTAATCCATATACGTTTACACGTAAATTAGTGGAAAAAAGCATAATGATTACGCCAAAAGTGGAATGGTTGGCATGTACACCTGTGCTGAAATGCATAACCTCATATACCCTCAGCTGAAATGTACAATTCCATTCAAGTGGAAATGACTGGCAACCATGTGCTGAATGGCACAATCCCATAAACAATGAGACATAATAGCATAAATGCATCCTGAGAAGAATGGCGAAACCCCATTGTTACGTATATTTGATTTAAGTCATTTAATTTTTATTTTAATTGTTTGTTTGTCAGATTCAAAATTTTGCATGTTAAGTTTAAGATTCATTCATTGGGAGATATTTTTTTAGAAAGTGGGATGACCTGTACTCTAAGAATAAACACGAGCAGGGCTCGAAATTAGCGGTAGTCCGCTAGCCCGAGGCTAGTAGATTTCCGTCAGGCTAGTAACTTTCATGATGTTAATAGTCCGACGGGCAAGTAAGTTTTTGGTCATCAACAGTCAGCGTTTGTTTGCTCAATACCCTAATAAAGACGTGACTTCGGCCGATGCTCTTTAGAATCAACGCAGTGACCGTTGTAAACAGTCATAAAATATTAGCATGTGAAGATGAAATCAGTTTCTGCCTCGGAAATGTGTTTCTATTACAATAAGCCATCTGATTATGTGCATTTCACTTAACAGCGCCAATTTAGGTCACGTCATTAACAACGGAAGTTTGGAAATTGATCTGTATTAATCTGATAGCGAATTAAATTGTATCACGCTTTATTCACGCAACCACAGTAACAAATTATGAAACGTTACACCACACAAAAGAACATAGCATCAACTATTCAAAGAAATTAGTTTACATGTTTGTTTATTGAAGGTATTTTTTTTCGCTTGCTCAGAGTCACAAACGGGGAACTCATATTTTACGTTTGCATCGAAATCAGTAGAAGAATTAGATCAATTTATTATGATAACATTAGTGACACATCATTTTCCAAGCAACTACCTTTTCTATGATAATAAGAATAGCTTTTATATTTTTCCCCCCCAAAATGATTGAACAAATAATTGAATACACGTGGAGATATCCAAGCATTTGATGGGAATTAAAATCTCACATGGGCATCTAAGATTGAAAATATTCACGCTTATTATTAATTTCAACAATACACTGAGGTTCGATTAATTAGGAACAATTACCAAACATATGTCATTAATGATGAGACCGTAATTGGAGCTGTTAAATACCACAGGTTTTCGATGTGCTCTTGATATGAAGGGGGAAAAAAATCTAAAGAAACAAATCATACACAGTGAAAAAAATACCTTAGAAAAATATCTCAGGAATATTTTTGGTATTTTTGTCGCTATGTATGATTTTGTTCCTTTTGATTATTGTTTTCTTTTTCATTCACATCAAGCTCACGTCGAGCACCTGAGTTAAATACAACGCGCCGAGTCAGCTGGCTCCGTTTGATGGGAGCACACATTTTCCAAGTTGAAACTAACATTGAAACTAACATTATCTTTTGATGTTAATATTTTATAACAGTGTTTACTTTAGCCACTGCTTTGAGCGTGCAGAACATCCGATGAAGTCAAGTCTTTATTAGGAAGAAGCCATTTGATGGGGGGGGGGGCAAAGGCACGTGTTTTTAAACGGGTTTCTTGCTCAGACTTTTTTATATAAAGGACACTGTGTCGTTCCTTTTCTTACTTCAAATAATTCGCGTCAGTTATACTGTAACATCTCATATTTCAAAACTAGGCACAATTCCCGCCTTATAAGACAGGCAAAATGTGGCGTTTTATAGAAGGTGTTCAGTCTCCGAAAAAAAAAAAAATTCATTCTGTTATCTTGCAATTACAAAGACATCTATGCTTTGACTTGGCCCACAGTTGTACAATCATATGCTGCTGAATGCAAGAATATTCTGGCATTGACCTCATCCTGACAATCCCAGCCCACTCTGCTGATGCTGAAAGGGGTTTCTCAGAGATGAAAATGGTGAAGAGCGACTGGAGATCTTGTTTGCGACCTTGGGTTCTGTCCGACCTACTCTTCATCATTTTTCATACAAATGACATTCCAACATATGATCCATTATCAGCAATACATTTGTGGAATGTTTCAGGGAGACTGGTAAGGAGACCAGAACAAACCCCATATGGACCCAGAGTGCAGGTGGAGGACGAGAAAGGACACCTGGATCTCTTTCTGGAATTGGATCCAGATTATCTTGAAAACAAAAAATGTGAATTTATTAATGATTTAAAGTAGAATGTATACTTCTGTACTTCTACATTTTATATGATAATGCTATTTATGAAATAAAATTTTCGTTAATCTCAATACGACTGTGTGACATTATTTTGGGGACAGGGCTAGTAAATGTTTGGCAGGGCTAGTAAATTTCTCAGTACACTAGTCCTTCTGGCTACAAGGAAATATGTGTTAAATTCAAGGCCTGCACCAGGTGTTGACCTCATTTCTGACCTGGCTTCAGAGTTGTAAACAAGCTTTTAAAATGATTGGTTGATTCCAAGGACATTATGGAGCTTTGTTATAAACATCTTCTATTTTTAGTTGGGTCATATGGTGTGTACGAGATTTTTTGAACGTAAATTTGTTCTAAAAGATTCTAGAAGATCATGTGACCCATTCCTTGTTTACGTAAAAACAGGTATATAAATTATGTTTTGGAGGAAACTATTTAGTAGAAGTTGGGCTGTTAGAATATAAAGTTGTATTGTTTAGAGTTATTTTAAATTACCTTGTACTGGAAATTATTTTAATTCGTTTGGATCAAGAGGATTTATTTTGTTATTTATCTGGAAATATAATTGTGCTAGTTGAATTTCATAAGACCAGAACTGACTTTATCACATGACATTGTCTTCCATCTTGGATGCTTCACTAAGATTCAAACTGGGAATTATTTGGACATTTTATTACCAGGACTTTTGCAATTTCTCAAGTGGATTATATTTTGAATTATTTTTGGATTAATTTTGGAACTGATTCTTAAAACCGCAAGTTTATTTTTCTTAACTGGAAAATATTTGTGCTCAATAAATTGTTTATTAAGTTTTTACAAGCTTGTTATTCTCACTCTTTCTATGTTACTGTTTATTCGAGCCTAAGCACGTAACACCATACACCCTTTTACTGAAATGCATAACCCCCATACACCCAGTACTGAATGGCCTATCCAAATAACATCAAGCTGAAAGGCATAACCCCCATACACCCAGTACTGAATGGCATATCCAAATAACATCAAGCTGAAATGCATAACCCCTATACACCCAGTACTGAATGGCATATCCAAATAACATCAATCTGAAAGGCATTACCCTATATACCCTAACCATTCCATACACTCCAACAAACTAACTTAAAATGAATTACTCTTATATAAACTTATTTATTGATAATAATAATCTATTAGTTGCTACTGTTGATTTTGAGGTAATGAATGTAATTTCCTGAAATTGCATGAACATTCTTAAATATTTTCTCATATTCTTTCTACATTAAGGTGCCTTAAAACAATTGCAGGAAATTTGTGGTGTTACCTTTAAGGACATGTATCTTACGGACATTTGGACAAAAAACATGACATCAAATTACCTCCAGCTTATATATGAATACAGCAGTTGACAGCAGACTATTAAGCTATTGCACATGGGCTGTAAATTTATTAGAAACAATTTTTTAAAATATAATTTGTTTACAGTTAAATTCTGATTACTCACAAATACGTGTCTCTACTTCACTGTTTTGGATCTGTGAGTCACTGATGGTGTCTTTTACATGACTTACAACTTCCCCAAGCAATAACCCCATCTGAAAGAAAACAGGAGAAAGTTAAAGCCATGATTTAGTCTGAAGAGTTTCAGTAGGTCAGGGCATAAGTACTGAAAAATGGTGTTAAAACCACAACACTGACTACTAACAGTAAAAATATGATGTATTTTGTGTGTCTGATTTGGATTTTTAACGCAACTTTAAATATTTTACAGTCACATCAATCTGCAGTGTGACAGTTTATAGAGATGTCTAGGACTGGGGGCATCATGACACTGACATGTAGCACGATGTCCCACCCAGTTACATCATCCTGACAGCAGGCTGACCAGTCCTAACACTAACTTCATAATGATGCAGTGATCAGTAATCTTATTGTTTGAACTTACCAACAGAATATCAAAGACCAAGGTTATTTTTGGTACATAGGAAACCAACTTTGACTACTTTGAAGCCATTTTGTCTGTGGGGGTGGGGGAGAAGGGTATCAATACAAAGGTTTTTTTTATTACAAAACAAGCCAACAATGGAAGTGGACTTTGGATTCTTTTAAGTGTGCCAATTATTATATATAAATTATAATTAAAATACATAGACAGACAAGATAAGGAAGCTAATTTTGGTTCCTTTTCACAGGAATTTAGAAAATAAATTGAAGCAATGGAACAATTTTAAGGTGACACAATATAGAGCTTCATGGACTGACATGGACGACCCAGCGCTTCATGGACTGACATGGACAATCCAGCGTATTCAACTGCTTCTCATCATTAATAGCGTAAGTTTATTAAGTGTTCTTAATTAATTGGACCTCAATGTAATAGAAACACATATCTGAGGCAGAAAATGACTTCAACTTCTCATGCGAATATTTTATGACTGTTTACAAAGGTCACTGCATTGACTCTACAGAATATATGCTGAAGTCATGTCTTTGTTAGATTACTTAGTAAACAAACGACGACTGTTGATAAACAAAACTTACTAACCCATCGGACTAATAACATAATGATAGTTAATAGTCCGACAGGAAATCTACTAGCCTCGGGCTAGCCGACTACCAAGCCCTGTATGTATGTATGTATGTATGTATGTATGTATGTATGTATATATATAAGAATTTGTTTATATCCTACACTGATTTTAAAAGCATTGTGATTGCAACACTTTTTACCTCACAGCAGGTGCCCCAGGCCATTTGAAAAACCATTTAATACAAGCAGAAATAAAGGCTATCAAAAGACCAGCAAGTAGGTCTCTCATCTTTTTTCTTCTTCTGATGTATGTATGTATGTATGTATGTATGTATGTATGTATGTATATATATATATATATATATATATATATATATATATATATATATATATATATATATATATATATATATATATATACATACATTTGTGTCTTGTAATTAGATTTTAAAACTCACCCGTTTCGACAGCAGGGGCAAACATGGAGATCTAATTGTTTTGTATCTTATGTGTTTTCAGCATGTTTTTTTGTTTTCCAATTTCATTGTTTTTGTCATTTGTTTTTCTGCAGTGTAGTCATATCATTATTGATGGTGTAAAGCGCTTAGAGCTTCGAAAGATTAGGCGCAATACAAAGTGCTCATTATTATTAGTAGTAGTAATGGCAACTTCTTATAGGAAATCACAGGGAGATGCCATATGGCCTTTTAGTATGTCTGAGCAGAATCTATGATAAGAAATACATTTAAACATCCAACATAAAAACGTCATCCCAGAAAAATGACAAAAGGAAGAAAATTATGCAAATTCATACATCAATTACGGTCTGATGAACTAAAGGTGTATGTATGTCTGCATGTATTTATGTCTATGTATTTATCTATTTAGACCTTGTGTTGAGTACTAACAAAGTAACATTGATGTATGCAATTATGCATGAATGTATGTACATATGCTTATGTGTGTACGCCTGCTATTTAATATCCTTGTAAGTATTATTAAACATCGCTGAAATCCTGCTATTAATATAAATAGCATGTATGTATGTATGTATGTATGTATGTATGTATGTATGTATGTATGTATGTATGTCGTCGTTGTAGGGTTTAACGCCATTTTTCAGCACACGATAGGCTATACATGGCGGCCAGTATTTTTGGTGGATCCCTGGATAGAACATGTGTCTCTTTCTGTCTTACAAAATTCCACTGTGATGGCCAGACATAACCGCAGTTCTGTCCCTAGCATTAGTCAGTTCCTAGTGATACACTCATCATTAGAGGGTTTCCAGACGCTCTTCCCTTGGATTGATGATGCTTTCCATGCATAAAGCAATTTAAAAATAAGGTCAATAATAGATATATGCATAGGTGTTCTGCTCTGACAGGGTTTATTAGCATAAAACTTCAGTATGGTCTCCTAATCCTACAATGTAAGACATAGCACCTGTTATTTTTGGTTTAGTGCTATATCTTACTATCCAAATAATGGGCTTGAATAGCATGTTTTGATGTCGGTTGACATTGAGTAGTCAAAGTTTCAGGAATAACACATTGTCAGCCCATTTCAACACTCTTCCACAAATTGATATACGTACTGCGCTGTCTTTATTCTGGTGGAATTTAAAATCTGAAACCCTACAGTGGGTGCGAACTTTTTTTTTCTCCTTATGTTATATTAATATAGATTAGCCTACCCATCCCTTGATTCACTCACGGACACTATTTTCTTTCTAACAAACCCGTTTTTATCCCTGGCCTATGACTTTAATTTGTAGAAGAGCTGCGTTACAGGCTACCAAGTGTGAGATATTCCTGAAAATCTGACTTCTCGTTCCGACATTATTCGATTTCGCAGAGCACGCTAAACATTTAGGCAGCTAGACCTCGACCCACAAAACATAAATGTTATCAGCTTCGATATCTTACCACAAGACACGGACGTTTTAGCAACAACAAAAATCTGAAAACTGGAAATCACCTTATCAAATTATATAGTTCATTTATATAACCGATAAGGTAATTTCATGTTTTCAGAGATTTCGCTGTACTCTATTGATAAAACGTTCGGGGGCTGAACCGGTTAGCTGCATGAATCACCACTGGTATGGACGAACGGAACAAGAATTTTTAAGTGAAATAATTTTTAAGCAATTATTTTATTTTACTACATTCCATTCTTATTTTAATCGAACCTGATCCCCTCTGCTATTCGCATGATCGTAAAACAAAGAGGCTAGTACTGCACCAGACACATATCCCGCCATTGCTTTTATTCATTTCCGGCAGAGCTGCAAGTGAGACTGGTACATGATTTTAGAATATAGCTATTGAAGAAATAAAAATTAAATAAACTATGGGCAGCCGTCGCCGCCAAATATACATTAAAAAATGTTCTAGTATAAAATCAAATGATTTAACCTAGCAAATGAAATGATAAATCCAGATTCCAAATGATGTGGTGTCACGAGCAGCAGAGAGGGTGAATCAGACAACTTTTTTTTGTTTTTATTTTTGATTATACCCTCTCCAAAATAACACTGGACCCTTCTCGCGAAAAAATAAGTCTCTGACCCTTGTCTGAAAACATTCGCGTCGCAACGTCGTTGTCACTCACCCCCTCTGCTGCTAGAACTTTCAGTTGGGGTTAACCGAATATTTGATCAAGTCCGATACGATATCGTGTTCGAGACCTTGTCTGGGGGACGAAAATCACTACGATTTCACAAACAGACTAATCGCTAACACCTCATCTTGTAAATCAATCAGATTATTGGACTGGTCAGTGAGTTTGAAATTAATTCTGGTTAATGAATTATTATGACATCGCATATAGACTGGATTAGTTGGATCCTCAATAATTAGAAACCCTGGAGGAGCTGTTGGTGCAAATGAATACAAAATATATCCTTGCTGAGCTTGATTTGATCGTTCTAAATTTATTTGATAGCTTCCTTCGATCACATCACACACTAAATTGATTGCTATCACCGATGAAATATTCACATTGAACGGAGCAATATGCCTGCCACCACCATCTGGGTCATTATTATGTTTGAGGATAGTTGTTTGTGGTTGTGATGGTGTTTTTTTCCACGTATCATGGATTTTTTTGAAACCTTCATCGATGGCATCATCGAGAGATTTTTGTAGTTCTGAGATATTATATCCTGGAAGTTTGAATGTTGGAATATCTCCTATGCGGATCCTATATTCTATTGCAAATAAATCTCTTGTTTTAGGACTACTGTCACCTAATGCTTCTTGAATAATTTGTGAATGAAATGTTTCCATGTCATTGATGATTTTGTTACATGTTTCTACGACACTGATAAATTCATCTCGGGTGAGAGTGCCGGATCTAAGAGATATAAACAACAACGAAATATCGTTATTGAAAGCTGTGAAATTTTCAGTGATTTTATTCCGGTTAGCAAGATGATGAATAAGTCGTACTCTTTCATCATATTCTACTCTAATGAAAAAATATGACTTATCATAATCTTTATAACTCCTTACTGGATTATCAGATTTTGTCCTGTCTGTGATATAATCGGTTTTTTGTGGTTCTGGTAATTTAACGGTTTTTCCTCCGGGTGGTAATTCAGGCCATCCTAGTACTGTTCTTATTGAGCTTTGATAGATATCTACGACATAACCCTCTGTGCTTATTTCAATGGCAGATGATAGTGTCGGCACATGAACTGTTATAGCTATTTTTGATTCTTTTCCAGTAATCGATTTTATTCTACGCGCGAATTCATCATTGATTTGTTCAATTTGATATGATCCGGTTGGTATGGAAACAACGTTCCAGTCTGGGGTACCGTCGGGTTTATTCTTATTTGCAAATACCAGTGAATTATTCGGTTGTTGACCACCAAATGGTTTTGACCTAATATTTGGCCAACTATGGTATACTCGTAATTTTGCTAGCGCGATTTCCTTCACTGGGACCGGAGAGGGGAAATTCACACTGAATTCTGGATTCGTTGAGGTTATTGAGATCATGCTTGTTTGTACTGGTTTTGTGTTCTCCACTATTTGTTGAAGTAATTCCATCTGTGTTGTCATTGTTATTATACTCATGTTGTATTTCTAATTTTGACATCGCAGAATCATATATATCTACCATCGCTGAAAACTCACTCTCTGATATAATTGTATCATCGAGCGATGACGATATCAATGAGGATAATTGCGAGTATGCAGTGGACACAACATGAAATTGAATTATGTAGTCTTGTAGTTTCCGTTGGCTGCATGAGGATATTTTTTTTGTGATTATTGAAATTATTCCAGCGATTGTTGTTGCCGCAGAAATGCAAATTGGAACAGCTATCGGAGCCATCATTGTCACTGAAGACAGTATAATACCAGCTCCGGTGATTACACCACTCACAACGTACACAGTAACATCAATTGCGGTAATTCTCCTGCGATATTTTTTAATTTTCAATTCATACTCCTCAGACAAGGTTTTGAGTCTAGTTTGATACTCTCTGACCTGATCATAGCGATATTGAGATGATGAAATCATTTTTATTTTAAACACGCTAGCGTTTTCAATTACGATTTACTTAAATTCGCTACGAATTCCACATACCACGTTGTTGAGACCCTAACCAAATGTTTATCAGTAGATATGATTGTGAACTTTTCAGTTGTATTCTTGTCGATGATCGTTGAAATCGTATTATTGACCCCAGATGAACTGGACGATGAAATATTAAATTGAGACGATGGTGTTACTAGTGTTAATCGATAAATACCCTTGACGGTTGCAGTGATGTCTAATTTGTTGTTTTCAGGTGTCCACTCAAATGATCCGTGTTGGATTGTGTATACCACGTTGTTGGTTTTCTCATGAGGAATTTTTGTTTTTTCAATGGCTGTTATCATCCTCGAAAGATCACCTTTGATGCCTTCGATGGAAGTTTTCGTCTCATCAATGGATTTTTTAATATCAGGGAGTTTTAGTTCAATTTTATCTAACGGGTTTCCAATAAATTTATCAATGGCGTCGGTTGTTGTTTTTGTTGCTTCGTTGATAACCTTTTGATCATCAACAAACGTTTTAATTTCAGCGATAGATGGTGTAACTACAATTGGGGATCCAAAGAACTTATGAACGACATTTCTACGGAAACTATTGTAGTTTCTTAAATGATCTTCAAATTCTTTATCGTGGTTTGTAAATCGATCTGTAATCGTCGAAAAAAGTACACCCGGTTTGAGTTTACCTTGATCGGAAAATAGCGCAACGGTGTTCTCGATTGCGTTTTGTTGTTTAACCAAAATATCATCCAGAGAAATATTACTGGATTTCAATTTACCCTGTTTGTCTTGAAATACAACTATTTCATTCGGGTCAACACTTGTTAAGTTCAACGTCTCAGCGATTTCATCTTTAATTTTTTTTTTTATATCCTTGATAGAATCAGGAGTTGCAGTGTCATCGGGTTTGGGTTTCAGAGGTCTTCCCCAAATATCAATCATGATATTTTATATATCTCTCTCTAAAAAGCGATTACTAGTGTAGTCATTTACGACAATGTGTGGTGGTTTTCCCCTTGGGTTACCCAAGGAGTTAGAAATAGCGTCAAGGACATTTAATACTTCACTGCCGCATATTGGTGGGTCATTGATTTGTTGTGTTGGTAGCGTAGAATACCAAGTCTTCATTGGAAGGGTTTTTATATAATGCATAAACTCTTTTGGTGGGGCTAATCCATATGAATCAAAATAGACAATCCCACGTGGATCAATAGCGTATGCAACCCAGTGAGTTCCAGGTCCGGTGCTGTTATCGAGATTAATAATACCTGTTTCAGTTTTGTTTGGTTGATGTGGTAATTGATCTTTCATAAAAACACCTCTGAAATTTTTAATCACTAGTTGTTTAGCAGCATCCATTAAATCAAAATTGGACATTGGAACCATAGATTTCTGAATTAATAAACCGTTCCTGGTAGTCTCAGGCCTGATCCGTGAACGGATCTTCCGCTGTACCATGAATACGGGGTTCCTGGTAGTCTTAGACCCTTTCCGCTGTACCATGAATACGGGGTTCCTGGTAGTCTTAGACCCTTTCCCTTTTTTTTATACCCTCGACCTTTCTTCGGTTCATATGATTCAGCAATGCTCTGTACCGCTTTTGTTCCCAAGCCTCCAACTACCCCCAATGCGGCCGCTTTTGCTACTGCTGGGGCTGCTGCCGCAACCAATGCTGGTATTGCAGCAAACAACGGAAATATACCACCTGTTTTTATCATATTTTTGATAGCAGCCGCAGAAAGAGTAATCTGAACACCTTTTTTATCCTTGAAAGCATCATTGAAATGTTTCACTTGACGAGTTGTCAGCGATAATTTATTTGCCCCGCCATTCATTTGATTAGGTTTCAACGTGATTGTGGTTCCACATTGTTTAGCGGATTTTGATTGCAATTTTTTTAACTGACCAGGTGTCAATGACACATTGATATTACTATATGACATTATACAAATACAGATTGATTCTAAATCGTAAAACGATTCAATGGAAATATCCTTCGGATTTTCAATTACATATTTTCCACTGGTGCATCTACCACTCTCATTCTTCCACCAACACCTTCGAGTAGCATTGATTTATCACTGAGAATGACAGCAACTGCTCTATAATTCGTGATAAGGAGGGGAGCAACCCCAGCAACTGGTGGACCAGTCGGACGGGTTACACGGGCTCTAAAGTGTATATCAACGACAGATTGTCTCGTCAAATCAAGATGTTCCAATGAAAAGTAATAAATCGGATAGAGGCTTTTAAAATCCAATTGTGATATTTGCAAACCGGTATCCACATTTTGATCACGTGCCATAAATGACAACAGGTTATGATAGACACGTGCAATATGATTTTGACCGTAATCAAGTTGTATATCCTCGGATGGTTCCTGCTGTCCGTTTATTCTCAGCGAGACTTCACTAACACCTAACTGATCAAATATCATATGACTTCGTTCTTGATTACCAACTCGCGCAGCATTCTGTAACGCAATAAATATATGACGTGGAGCTGAAACCCCTTGTTTTGATGCCAGGTGCCATGTGAATGTACCATCAACACTGTCTTGTTTAATATCCGTGGTCACTGATAACCAACTTAACAACGACTTTCCTCCTTGGTCCATAAATGATAGTAGTCGCTGTTCGTCTGTGATTGATGGAGTTAACACTGGCATCCATAATGATAGTTTTGTTAAAATGACTTTACCGGCAGCACCCCCAGCATTACGCCAGATTGCATCATCATCAGTACCCTTTCGTACAAGCGCTATTGTGTGTTTGGCTCCATAAATAACTTTTCTAACATTTCTACAGAATCCAAATATATGATGCAGTGGAATCGCACATGAAAATCGTCGACGCTGCCCATGCAACGTTGCTACACGTGTTGCAAATCCTAAATTGAGATTACCATTAACGCCTCCGAGAATATCAAACGTAACTCCGGGGGGTCTAGCTCGACGTTCTGGATTAGCTCCTTCTTGTTGATTGGCTTCTGCAGTAGCCTGTGCTGTTAACACTTTAATGAATTGAAGGTGATCAGCGTTATCAGTAGTATCCTTTGCAAACATCATAGATGGACCCGCTAATCTTGTATAATCATCAGAATATCTTGCTAACCCTATGATTGTTGTGGCCATATCAACTTCACGGTCAATGGATTCAATTTCTTTTCCATCAATGAGATATCTAGCGCTTTCAAATAACGCCATGATGCCGTTATTAACAAAACCAACTCGGACATTTGCATTATCTGCATATGGGGTATCAGCTACAACATTTGTTACAAGTTCTCCTTCTACTTCAATAAATGCCTCACACGGTAGAAAATATTTACTGGTATCATGAACTTGAAGTTCAATTCGCGATCGGAGATCTGGTTGTACTGCGTGATAAGAATAAAATTGAAAATCGCGTACAGAATCATCTTTACGCACTGGGGCGTCTATATCAAATGCTGGATCAGATGATTTTTTGAACATTTTATTCTATTTATCAGAGTCTAAATCGGATTTTCCATTTCATCGTGAAAAACGCTAGCGTTTTCGTCGTGGTTTTCTAAAGCCACTTCCTGCTATCATATTTGCAATATTGCTTTGGTCTCCTTGATTTACCATCGACGCTAGTTTTTCATCTACTGCGTTATTTATAATTTTACTAACACTTGCAGGCATTTCTTCTGTAGACGGTAACGGTTTCTTTTTTCGACTCACTAATGATGTTATTTTATCCTTCGCAGTTGAAAACGCTTTCCCGGCAAGATCTCCAACAGTACTAATACCCTTATCACGAATAACATCAATGACTTTCATTCCAAGTTGTTTAGCTAACGGCATCACTTTTGGGGCTGTTCTTGAAAAGAATCCTAAAATGGTCTTGCCGAGGCCATCTCCGTAGTATGCTCTATAAACTGGAAACCGTGAATTAACTGCATAGACGAGGGTTGGTTTATCATGATTGTAATGGATGATCATTATTATAAAAACAATAGTGTTTTCAATTGTTATTTAATCACTATGATACCCATTTGCTAACTCGTCAATGAAATCTCGATAAGTTTTGATATCCATGATACCACCGGCAAATAATCGTCTACAAATATCAGCTGCTTCATTAATTATTTCTGGAGAGTTATTTCCAGCTCGGAACCCTCCTACAAGAACATCTAATCGTGATATATCATTGATAACACTATCAGGACAAGTGTTTCCAATCCTTGGATTTTGCAATCCACTTCCGCTATAACCAGCTGCTTCATCTAGTTTTTCTAAATCCGTATTTTGTAAATAATCATCATCATCATCATCATCATCAGGTGGTAGTTGTTGTTTTTTTGTCTCCGTGTTGGTGTTTGACGTCGTTCTTCTAAATCATCATCATCATCAGGTGGTAGTTGTTGTTTTTTTTGTCTTCTTGTTTGTCTACGTGTTGGTGTTTGACGTTTTAGTTCTTGCCGTTCTTCTATTTCTCGTTGTCGTTCTTCTATTTGTTCTCTTTTATAATTACTAATTCCCTTTTTAAATTCCTTGTACCCTATCTCATCCTTATTCAAACGACCAATCCCTTTATTTAGTTTATACAAATAATCGAACCAATCATTACTTGATATTCTATCATTTTTATACTCGTCCTTTAAAAAATCTTTTTTTGAATTATAGCTTTGAGCAGCAAAATTACCAAAGGCTTGATAATCCTTTGATTTCAATAAACTAGGTTTTTTTATTAATATTTTAGCATGATCAGTAAATTTATTCAACAGAGAAACAGTCGTTTTTTTCGGATCAGTTTGTTCAGTTTGTTCAGTTTTCGCTGCTAGTTTTTCAAGCTCACCAATAACAGATTTTCCCGTCTCGGGACCATCTCCCAGTAAAGCACGCTCTACTCCTTTCGTTGCTGTGGTTACTGGTTTAAACAACTCTTCAGACCCCAGAGCAAAATCAGTTTGTAAACTCTGTCGTTCTTGCAGTTTATTCCTGACAGAGTCGCGAATTGGTATAAATTTCTTAATTGCATCTAGTCGCTCACGAGCCAATCGGGTCGTTAATGCTTCATTGACCATTATTTGAAATCAGAAACCATTTTTCAATTGTAAAACAATTTTTCCCATCGATGATTCCATCCTTAACGGTCCAATTTTTTATTGCTGTGAAATATTTTTATTTTCGCAGTGTGAAATATTTTCACTGATTCAATAAAAAAATGACAAAAAAAAATGAAAATCTCAAGGAGATTTTACTGTCTGACAAAATATATTGAGGGGCTGGTCAATCAAAATAGTTCATTTTCTTGAATTAACGCTCGTAAGTTTCTAATTTTAGAATTAACTTCCTTTTTCAATTCATATTCGTTACCCAATTCTTTTCGTATTCCTTCCACGATAGTATATAACGGAGCAAACACATCTACTTCACTGGAAAATGCAAGAGAGTCTCGAATAGAATTTTGAATTTTTTTGATGAGTGCATATTTCTTTGGCAACATATACTTGTTAGTGCTAACTCCGTATTCTATATCCTGAAAATCCGACTTGATTTGATCAGGATTTAACCCATCTGACAATCTAATATTCTGATTTTTCAATTTTGCAATTTCAACTATGATGCTATTCATAATTTCAGAATTCATATATGATAATACATATTTCTAATTCATTTTTCAAAAATAAAAGAGCCGTTAATATTTTTAAAAATTCAGTCTGTATATATAACTATCTTTTTTAAAAATTAATTCTGTATATATAAATATCTTTTTTAAAAATTCAGTCTGTATATATAAATATATTTTTTAAAAATTCAGTCTGTATATATAACTATCTTTTTTAAAAATTCAGTCTGTATATATAAATATCTTTTTTAAAAATTCAGTCTGTATATATAAATATATTTTTTAAAATTAATTCTGTATATATAAATATATTTTTTAAAATTAATTCTGTATATATAACTATCTTTTTTAAAATTCAGTCTGTATATATAAATATCTTTTTTAAAATTCAGTCTGTATATATAAATATATTTTTTAAAATTCAGTCTGTATATATAAATATAAATGCAGACAAAAATAAATATCAACCATGATGAGCGATTATCAGTCATTTGGCCCCCTTGATATAGGCCGTTGTGGTTCTATTTGCATTCATTGGGTCCCTTATTAGGCCTTTGTGTCTTTCATAGGGTCCTTTGTTAGAGCATTTTTCTGTTTCTGTTTTATATCAGAATGTTTTTTTTTTGTTTTTGCTCTTTGAGATATGACCCTATGACCGTTTCTATTAGCCTATAATTCATTCTGGGGTTACCCAATGTGCATCCACGTTTTGGCCGGTAATTCATTTTTGAACACCATACGGGGTAACCCAAATGTGATGGAGAGCTAATTACATCCATGGATGGTATTTATTTTAGGTCATTTATATTTACATTCACCGGAAACATATTCCCCTAAGAGTGAATCTAACTCGTCAAATAACGGGTTATAATCACAAGAGGGTATGTTTACGTGAAATGACCTAGAGGTTACATATATACGACAACACATCTTTGGAACTCCTTGGTTGCCTTCACATCCAAGTAAGCCCAAGGGAAACCCGAAACATACATCTCCGGAAGGGAGGCCTAACGTGGCAAACGCCATCTTAGACCGCCCAGAAGATATGCTTGGGGTGACGTCACAACATATACTTAATTAAGGACAGCACAAATACCGTATATATTTCCACTGAGTGTTGTGGCAAATTGTAGGTATACATATACTTAATTAACTTAATTAAGGATGGATTATAATTCAATGATGATGGGATTATAATTCAATGATGATGGGATTATGATGATGGGATTATGATTCAATGATGATGTAATGTAGGGCATTTATGTGTTTACATTCACATAACATGCAACCATGAAATTAAATTCATGGTTGCGTAAGTTGTCAAAAACCGACAACCCACCGCTACCGTAAATTTGATAGCATGGGTTTTGCATGTTATGTGAATGTAAACACAGAGGGGGCGCCTTCCTCCCCTCAATTAAATAGAAAAAAAAAAAAAACATCCAACCGTTTCACCATCAGACAATTGTCTGCTATGGGGCGCGAACATGTGAAGAATAATTGTCTGGGTTTACAAGCCAAACACGATACCGTTAGACCACTGTTCACGTCTATAAAGAATAACGTTTTTTAACGTATATATGTTGTAACTATTCATATGGTATATAAAGGAAATTAATACATCAATCCGCAAGTATGCTATTTTATTTTCTTGAATTACTTATTAATGGTGTTTCACAGTATTTAAATGAGACAGAATATTTGACTTAAACACTAGAACAAAGAATATAATTGTTTGAAAACATGTCTTTTCTTACAAAACAATGCCCAGCGCTGAATCACAATACCCATTAAACAAGTTAACACAATCTAAGGGAGAAAGTATACACGTGTGTTATCCTGTAACGCCTGTATCTCCGGATCACATCCTATGTTATGAAATACGCATCAATCGCACGTGACACAGAATATTTGACTTAAACACTAAAAAAAAAGAAAATATATCTTTTCCTAAAAAGAAATACCAAGCCGCTAAATCACAATGATAACTCCCTTGGTTATTATCATTTAAGAGTAGTCTCCCTTGGTGTTATAGACGGTACGCGTGTACTGTATTTTGACATACGAAAATAGAATTTTCTGATAATACTATTACGAATGCTTCATAATTAACAAGCACGGAGGGGTGAGGTCTGAATTCTTGGTTCATTTGTATAATAACACTATTTTTCTAATTCATTGTTTGGTTTAATTATAAGTCTCTGTATATAATCTTGAGCAGTCTTTATTATTTTGTCATCGTTGGGGTCAATGGCAGTATTTTTTATTTTTTTATCATAATAGCGTTTTAGTTCCCTGTATCGTCTGCCGCCGCACATAACGCATAATTGCGACCTCCCCCTGACCCCAACCCCACATTGAATACAGGGTAACGGACCTCGGCTTCCACGACGAAAGCTTTGCATATGATACCAACAGAATTCAATTCTGCATGATTTGTTACACGGTGTCACTGATCCAATCATAAGCCATTTGCAATGATTCATTATACTTAAATCTTTCATTTAAATACTTGTTTTAATTATAGTATGGAGGAGTTCGAGAGATTATCGAAAATTAAGCCCTGGAAAAGTGTTCAATTCAATCTTGATAGAGTTTCTGATACACCAAAGAATAAAATTCTTGATAGAACCTTGATTAGTAAAATCAGAGACTGTTTTAATGAATTCAAGCGTGATGGGGCAGCTCATTGTTGGTCAACATTTCGAATTGATGGTGTTGTTGACGCTACCATGAATGATGAAAAAGCAGCAGTGATAATCTCACGTCTTGGGGAAGAAAGAAATTTTTTTCGAATAAAATTCCTTATCCGTGATAATGGAAAATGGATAATTAGGGACAAATACGAGCCTATTCTTAAGGACAAAAAAACTGTCACTGTGACTCAGGATTCAAAACCAGGAATTTTGACTGGACTTGATAAACCCTACTACGAAAGATCTTATCCTGTCACAGTAGTTGTTTACGGGATATATCCACTCAATGAAAAACCTGATATTTCAAAACTAGCACCCATGAAATATTCGACAGGGCTCAATTGTGTAGCAACACGAATAATAGAACACTTCACAAATGCGTCCCGGGGAAATGAACTAACTGATCTAAGACGAAAAAAAATAACCGAATGGGAACTGACAGTGAAACAGCATGGGGCAACAATTCAAGATATAGCCAAATTAGAAACATCATTGAGATTTCCAATATCGGTAAGGACAATCACCGGAGAAGTATTATACGAATCGAAATATAAATCACAGGGAGCTCCCATTGAAATTATTGATCATAACGCACACGCGTGGTCATCTGCAGTAACAATATTCCCACGGGATAGAACCGTAAAATATCTGTTTGGAACCGAAGAGTTTTTTTCAGAGCAGAAATTATTTGATGCTATTTACCATTTGAGTAAAAACGATTCTGTGTCAGTGTGGCTATTTCATAGTACTTCAGACGAAGAATGTAGATTTGATCAGTTTGTAAGGCCCAACGGAGAATTGTACCGTACTGAAGAGCTGCATAATCAAATGAAACAACTAGCTAGTGAATTTTCTCCCCAGAGTTCTGGGGGGGAAGACAACGATCAATTATTAGCAAACTGTTTTACACTTCCATCAGTTGTAGCACATTTTGCTAGGAAGAAAAACGCGTGGAAACCAACCCGAAGTGAGTTCTTATCAGATGTCAAATTGTCCTGTCTTGAATACAGCCATGGAGGATTATGGAACACAAAATACACCGCTGATACCGTTATTTCAGTTGATATGATTGCATGTTATCCAGGAAGTTTTCTTGGGTATGGAGAGTGTGAGAAATATTTCAAACGATTTGGACACCCTACACACGAAATGACCCGTGTTGCTATTAATGGACCACTGCCACATTTCGATTTAACCGGATTCGCTTGTGTAGTATCATTTGAAATGGCTGAAGGACTTCATCCGTGTAGTTATCTTTGGATTGGTAAACACATGTCTGAAAAACACTGGATGCCAATAGTGTTATTACGGTATATGCTTGATTGTAAGATGTTAAAATCATTAATTGTCAGTGAAGCAATTATATCCTATCGAGCACAGAAATCAGTCTGGTTACCACAACCTGATCTAGAAAAAATAATTAGCGAAGAGCGAAAACTGTTTCCTGATTTTAATGAACAACAAATCATGGATTGGTCCAGACAGTTATTTGAAATCAGAAACAATGAAGCAAAAGACCTTGGACGAAGAATAATCGGTAAATTTACCCAAGGTGGCAAAGATGATAATACGAGATATTCTTCACGATTGATTATAGACAATGCTGAATACGATTTTGTAATCAAAGATTTAACGAATAGGGGCTTATATGTCAATCGTAAGGACGCATTTATGTCAGATGGAACCAAATTGGGTACAATTGTTACTTACACTGATGGTATCCATCAGCAGTACACATATTTGAGAGCTTCTATGCTTGGTTATGCTTCTATCAATCTGTTTTCAATGATCAATAGATTTCCTACCACCGCAGTTAGAGTTGCTACTGACTCATTTTACATAAATAGCAAAATGGCTGATTTTAAGGCTACTGGCAACGAGAATTGGGGGTCATGGAGAATTAAGAAGGAAATGCTTCATGATTATATTCCATCAGCAGATGTTACCATTGAAAATAATTACTTAGAAAGCAATCAGTGTTCAGAATTTTCTAGTGCACCACCGATTTCTGATCCAATCTGTAGATATAAAACAGTTTATTTAAACGGCTGTGGTGGGTCAGGAAAAACAACCCGGGCAATTGAGTTATTCCGTAGAAACGCTAGCGTTTCCAATCCAAACATGATTGTGCTAACACCGACTCACAGACTCGCCAGAGAGATGAAACAACGAGGGGTAAATGCCTGCACTTATCATAGTTTCTTTAGATGGAAGGGAGATAAATGGACTCCTGAGCGCATGGGAGAGAAATTTATTCCTGAAATTATCATGTGGGATGAAATAGACACAGTGTCCGAAGATGTCTTAAAAATATTTCTTGAGTGGTTGTTATTGAAGAATACAAAAGTCGTCATGTGCGGGGATCACGGCCAACCTCCACCATTTGTCGGTGCATCCCCCCATGAATGGCTAAAGGGTTTTGTAGACTATTATGAAGAAATTGATACTGATCATAGATCACTTGATAATGAATTAAAAGAATTTAAGAAACTAATTAGATTACAACCGGATAGAATCCAGTGTGAAATAGCCCGTGAAATAATTTCGGAAACTCCCATGAATGAGTTTTGGGAAGCGTGGAGACCAAATGATTTAATCATTGCAAGTAGAAAAATAGTCAGGGATACACCTCAGATGAAGTTATTTGAATTGCATAAACAAAAATTTGCAACACTTCCAGTACCGTTATGTTATAGGCCATCGGATACACGAAAACAGAACATCGAAGTTGATATTCCAGGACCAAAATCCGAAGGATTTCAAAGACAGATTCTCGTATTAAATGATATTGTGCTGGTTGATATCAATGTCGTTGAAGATGCATTGCGTGCTAATAAATCCCCATGGACGCTAGGTTATGCAGCAACAATACACTCTTCACAGGGATTGACTATATCGGATATAACTGTTTGGATAGTAGATAATCGCATAGAATGGTCGAATTTAGTCTATCTCGCAGTGTCTAGAGTACGAAAAATAAATCAACTTCGAAGAATTGTCCTGACAGAGTCAGGTGATGATGAAATCATTGGCGATGATAATGACACCACAATAGATGATATTATTGATAAAAAACTCTCCGGTTACAAACAACAAGACAAAAAAAAACAACGAGAATTTGATATTGATGCTGAATTAATAATTACTCTGAAGCAACAACAGAATAATCACTGCGCGAGTTGCAATTGTATAATGCGTTGGCAGTATTCGGATAAGGATCCTCGCCAATTCACCGTGGACAGAAAAAATAACAATCTCGGTCATGTCAGAAATAATGTGATGTTGACTTGTCTTGAGTGCAATAGACGCAAGGGTGCTAGTTAAGCCCATGTGGTGGTAATTGAGTATCCTCAGGTATCACTTGTAATTGTTGTCTAGTAAAACCCCGTTGAGGGGCAGTTGAATCCAGTTTATAGATTGGAAGTCTACCCGTAGATCGTGTTATACTAGATATCTTATGCGTAGTGACGCTCCAAATAGGATCAGTAGCCCTTTTTGTGCCACCCTCAAGCTCTCCTGGTTCGTATAAGTACCTCACAATGACATTACTACCAAGAATTGGTTGGGAAACGTTAAAATCTTTTTGAATTTCCATTTCAGGTATTGACTTCTTTTTAATCGCATTGATAGGTTTCATGTTGATGGTTCTAGTAATCTCGTTATTCAGTGCAGTAATCACAGCTGGTAACCTTTTAACCCATTCACGGGATCTTTTTTCTTGGATGAATTCTTTTGCGTATTGATATCCAAATAACCGCTCAGCAAGGGTTTTATTAAATCGTTCTACAATTGCCTGATCACGATGCAGTGCAGTATGCCCTCGTCTGATAGCGACATTGTGATATTTCATTGTAGATAACACTGCACCCTGAAATTCCTTGCCCGGGTCAACTTGTAACAGATTTGGCCAGTGCAGAGGACTCCTTCGATAAATCCTTTCAAATGCAGAAGCCACTTCAGTGGCTGATTTTGTTTTTAACGGTTCTGCTTCTTTGTATCGACTTGCAATATCAACTACGGTTAATGCGTATTTGTAACCACGATCATGTGGCAGAAATAATATATCAGCCTGATGAACTTCATTGGGTCCGGTCACATCAAAATGCGAGAAATTGATTTGTTTAGGCGGTGGTAGATAAATTTGCCATAGTGCCTGTTTGGATAACCAATGAGCCGCAGTGGTTTTTTTCACCTTCGCAGCGCTAGCGAGTTTATGGATTGCTGATTTACCCCTCCAGTATCCTCTTGGGGAATAATAAATAGATTCCATGTTGTTATTAATTACCAGCCCCTAACATCAATTTACTTTTCATAGCCGATTTTATCAAAAAGGAAGCCAATTTTTCTTTGAAAGATTTATCAGAAATAGCATTTAACGCATGAATTAATTTCACATCTGCTAGATGCCTGTGCTGCAGATTACTGCTTTTATAAGATACATCATGAAGGTGACAGGCCTTATCAATAGCGTTTATTGGTTCCTCACCGGGTCGGGGCTGATTTTGATCATTGAGTCTGATATCAAGTCTTGTTCCCGGTCCACAGTAGCTATATCCTGGAAGGTGTTTTTCTCCGGGGTATTTTGCCCATGGGGTTCCAGGGAGTTTTGCTAATTTGGCTGCAATATCGCCTCCTCTTTTTTTTTTAAAGGTTCCTTGAGTTCCTTGGGTTTAGAAACAAATCTAAATTTCTTTGTACTACATTGTACGCATTTACCAGAAAGCGCTGATCGGTTATTTTTAGTTGTAATCGTCGTCAAGTCATCTGTGCCAGTACGCGCCTTACACTTCACGCAATATAGATCCATAATTTATGTATAGAGATATGAATATAATTGATTTTTCAGCGACTAAAACAAGAGAACCAGTGAAGCATCATGCAGCGCTACCAAACTCTATCCGCGCAATTATAATCGGACCATCTGGATCCGGTAAAACGCAATTGTTGCTCAATTTAATAATGAGATGGATGAAGTGGGATAAGTTGTATTTAATTGCCCCTAGCGTAGATGATCAACGATGCTATGAAGTGCTAAAAGATTTTAATGAAAACGCTTCAGAGATTGCCGCCGAGGATGTTATTGAATTTATAACCGATATTGACGAGGCGCCATCCGTGAATGACCTCGATGGAAGTATCAACAATTTAGTTGTTTACGACGATGTCATGTTAGATAATCAAAAAAATCCTGCTAGAATATTTTCCAGAGGCAGGCATAAAAACACTGATGTGATCTATGTCACTCAACGCTACACTCAGATTCCAAAAGTGATTAGAGATAACTGTAATATGCTTGCTGTATTCAACGGCGTTGATACACATACGCTACGAAATATTTGGCAGACATGGTGTTCTGATATGGACTTCAATCAATTTAGAAATTTCTTTAGTCATGCTCAGTCTACCCCACACGGATTTGTAACAATAAATTTACATGACCCTCGAACACGATATCGTATCGGACTGGATCAAATATTCGGTTAACCCCAACTGAAAGTTCTAGCAGCAGAGAGGGTGAGTGACAACGACGTTGCGACGCGAATGTTTTCAGACAAGGGTCAGAGACTTATTTTTTCGCGAGAAGGGTCCAGTGTTATTTTGGAGGGGGTATAATCAAAAATAAAAACAAAAAAAAGTTGTCTGATTCACCCTCTCTGCTGCTTCACGTGAAATGATTTAACGAACAAAACCGAATGATGCATTTAAATTTCAAATGATGTGGTATTAAATGAAATGATGTAGAGTAAAATGAAATGATTTAACCCATCAAACGGAATGATGAATTCTGATTCCAAATGATGTTGTGTGATAAGAATGAATTCAGATTTCAAATGATGTGTCGTTAAATGAAATGATCTGGTATTAAATAAAATGATTTAAAGAACAAAACGGAATGATGATATATGCTTCCAAATGACGTGCTATTAAATAAAATGACATAGTCTAAAATGAAATGATTTAACTCAACAAATGAAATCATGAATTTAAATTCCAAATGATCTGGTATTAAATAAAATGATTTAAAGATCAAAACGGATTGATGAAATCTGCTTCCAAATGACATATTATTAAATGAAAATACGTAGTATGAAATTAAATTATTTAACTCAACAATTGAAACGATGAATTAAGATTCGAAATGATGTGGTATTAAATTATATGATTTAAAGTACAAAACGGATTGATGAAATTTGCTTCCAAATGACGTAGTATTAAGTGAAATTATGCAGTCTAGAATTAAATGATTTTACCAACAACAAAATAGAAAAGAAATGACGTATCCAGATTCCAAATGATCTGGCAATAGTTGAAATGGTATGAAGAACAGAATGGAATGATCAGCTCATATTCCAAATGATGTGGTATTATATGAAACGTATGGAAGTAAACGGTCTGATCAAAATGTAAATCAGCTGGCGTAAATCTAAACAAACACAGTATAATGCCACCTAAACAAGCAAGAGGGAGCAAAATTGCCATCACCACGATCTGGGGATAGGAAGCGCAAGAAAAAAAGGCGAAGGGAATCGTATGGCATATACATCTACAAAAAAGTAGCGGCATCCAGACACTGGCATCTCAAGTAAGGCTATGCCTATAATGAACAGTTTCGTGAACGACGTATTTGAAAGAATAGCCCCAGAGACGTCTAGACTAGCCCACTACAACAAACGATCTACCATCACCAGCAGAGAAATACAGACGTTTGTTCATCTCATTCTACCAGGGGTACTCGCCAAACACGCTGTTAGCGAGGGAACGAAAACTGTAGCCAAGTATACTAGCATCAATAGCTCAACAGACTTGTGTATCATATAATTGTGTACCATGCAGCATAACAACGCCCCTTTTAAGTCCACCAATATATCTGGAAAAGAAATATTTGCCAAATTGCCAAAATTGATTCTACTAGCTAGAAAAACTAGAAGAACACGTTCACCAAAATGAGCATAATACGATTATTGTTAATATAAGAAATAGTAACATAATTTAGGAAGGGAATTGTTAATTTAATAATCATAATACAAATGACTTTGTATAGCGATAATCTTCAGAAGCTCTAAGCGCTTTACAACATCTATATATTTGGTGTAATTTGACGATAATCTGCACCAAAAGGACGCATACATGAACTATATATACTACTTATTTCGTATCCTCAAATACAACTGCATCGAAATTGTTTCATGATGATGAATTTGAATTATAGTGCTGTATCGCCCACTAGGGGCATGTAGCACTGTGTTAAGTTTCCAGCAAAGCTGGATATTTAATTTTTCCTGGAGGTGAGGAATGGTGCCGCTTTCCCCAGGCATTTATGTACTCAAGGAGTACTATTTAATTTGGTCGTCAGGTCGTGGTTGCCATATGTAACCATCGACCTGAATGGAGGACCCTGGGTGAGTGTGAATTTGACCCAACACACACGCAACCCTAACAGCCAATAATGTGTGGTAATGGTGTGCAATGGCACAAGTGGAGGTATTGGAAATTAGTTTCACATCTACGCCATTTTGGAGTTATCCGAGTTGTGGCAATAAAAGAGAGGTACCATTACGTCTAAGGATGTCATACAGCCCGCAACATCGTCATTCCGTGCTTAATTCAAATCTGGTCCAGTTATTACTTGTCAAGTGCCAAATTTTTCGTCAGTGAAATTCATTAATTAATTCGTAGGCTAGCCGACAATTAACTGTCTTGGAGTAGAGTTTGGACAAAAGAATGTTTATTTCACTGGGTCACGCTGTTAGAACTGTTGATAGTGAAAACGGACTGAGTGTTTGACACGCGTAAAATAGGTGATTCCTCACGTAGAGCTGTCAGAGTGATTGGAAACAAATGATAAGGTGATATTTCGACCCTAAGTGGCATTTTTGGAATCTTGATAGACGGTTTTCAAAAGGTCCGTAGGAATAGCATTTATTCCGATTGGTCAAATGTAGCGGGAAGGGGGTGTGTCGAACCCCAGAATCGGGGAAATATATACTACGTATCAAACAATGTTAGTCAGTCTAGGAAGACCTCTGCAAGAGAGGAAGTAGAACAATACATAGGAGAAGACTCCGAAGGTATTTTTACAGCAGGGTCTTCGTAACAATAAGCTCAGGAAAGTCCGCCGGAAATCAAACGGCAGAAGCACGCCAAAAACACAAGGTATTTAACCCAAATTCACCTTTATCATGATGTAATGTATATGATGTTTTCTGGGTTATAGATGCATGATGTATTGATACTATGGTACAAAAAGTCGGTATTACATTGATTTAATAACGTACTTTGATATGTTTCTTTGTTACAGATGCATGATGTGTTCATATTTTTGTATGGATAGTCGGCTTTACAGTGATTTAATAATGTATTTTTGAATTCTGAATTAGCATTTTTTACCTTATATACTTAGGCAGGTAAATTGGTAGTGTAGAAAACCCGCCGTGTACATTTATGATTGGAAAGTGTTACATTAATTTGAATTTATCATATTAGTAAATATGGATTGTGTGTTATGATCTATTGCCTCACTTTACGTAATGATTTACGGGAATATATGACTTTCCCGAATTCTGATGTCGATAATTAGCAGTATAGCTCTATTGATCTGAAGACTTGTATAGTATTTGTTAGCCGTATAAATGATAACACTGATAGTAAGGTCTGATTGTTCGAACCTGAAGACCGACGGACAATCTCAACTCTTAAAGTAACGAGATACTTAGGGCGTTTTACCCTTTTCTTTTCAAAGGAAAAATAGTTTGTTTGAAAATCGAAAAAGAAATAGCGAGGAAGTCGAAATTCAGAGACGAAAAAAGAAGTTAGAAGACAGAGTTGTGTAATCCCGCTTACAACCAAAGGGCAAGCAAGTCAAGACGAACGCAGAAGAGAAAAAAAAAAACAGTCGACGAACAAGGTCATTTTGAATCACCCAACAGTCCAATGTTAAATGAACATTCGATTCCATGATGAAATTTACTCTCAGTATTAACGGCTAACTTCATCTATTTTTATTAGTGTTTGGATTTAATGAATGTATCCGTTATTTTAAAGCTTCAGTTTATGTATTTCTGAACTAAGTGTATTCAGAAAGAAAGAATTTGTAATTTATTGTGTCATTCTCCTTTTAATTGCATTTTAATTAAATTCCTATTTTATCTTTACGGGGGCTCGTGTGTTATCTTTGTTCAAGGTACTATCTCGGATTACCATATCCATTAACCGGGCAAATTATACCGTAGAGGTCATCCTCTAGATAACGAGAATTAGCGGGAGGCAGTTTTCAAGTGTTGTTTTTTCCAAGTTGCGCAATACCTCTGACCAGGCCTTGTGCGATATTGTACTAATAACACTTTGATAACTGGCAGACCCTTACATTACTAATGGACAGGAAAATACCAGTAATGTGTGAGCCACCTATGTAATTAAATCAAATCAATGAAGTCGTAAGATTTGTATAACTATCCTAACTTTCCAATAGGTCTAGTACAAAGTGTACATGTATTAAGTCCCTAACAAGATTGAATACTAAAATATCTATGCGACATAAATAAGTATAGTCACTGTTTGGTAAAAATAGCTTGTTAATTTTGAACGGTATGCAAAAAAAATGATCAAGTCAGGTTTCGTGAAATAGATTGTTCGAAGAGGGTTCTCGTACCAAATGAGGACCCTGTTAACCAGACAATGAAAGCAATCGGATTCTTTTCTGTGTTGCTTTTTCTTGTCTGTTTGAGTAGCCCCTAATGTCAGGCTGCCATTTTGTTATCATGGTTGTCCAGCATATGGTTGTTCCCTCGGACCAGCCATCATTTTCCTTTGTCCTGGTTTCTTTGAAGTTGTTTCTCTCCTGATGTTTTTCCGATTTTGGTCCATTGGTGATGTCCCTTTATTCAAACTTTTTCTCCTCTAAATTGGATGAACTCTGTGCTTTTTTGAATTAATATAATCTACAGCCCATACGCCCCAGCCCTTATAGTTGAGTTGGGGGTTTGTATGCCTAATGTTAGATAAAATTTAATTGCAGCCTTGTTCAGCGGGGCCTGGTATTCTTGGGCTTTTGGACTACCTCATACTGTCTAAATTGGGACCATAATATCGGACAGAATTTTATGATATTCTGGTATCAGACCATCTACTTATATTTAAATTTTGGCTATCTGACTTTAGAACTTGATAGGTATTTGGTAATTATTATTTACTGTCAATGAGGCTGTATTGAGAGGAAAGTTAGATAAGGTAATAGTAGTGAGGGTAGGTTCCTATACTTATTTTATGGGTTGTTTAAAAAAAACATTTTTGTTATTATTTGTTTGTTTATTTTTTGCCTTTTACATGGTGTTTTTTATTCCCTAATTGTCTTCATTATCTATTCGCTGTGGTTTGTGTACCCCTATTACTTTATCTTTCATCTACTTTCTTGACTTATTATTATTTCCGGAGTGATTTGATTACTCAAAGGGCTTTGAGTAATTTTTCCACGTTCCCTAGTTTGTTTCTAGGGTTACTCGCGTCTTTATTTTTCGGTTTGGTTGCTCAGTGTATAAGCCTTGGTGATCTCATGCCTACCGTAGTGTATGTGGGTTCCAATGACGGTTAAGATCTACCTGCTCTTTCCTGATGGTGCTTCCATTCCTTAAAGAGGCTTTCTTTTTGGTTGCCTACCCCGGGAATACTCTAGTACTAGTTTTTATGTAGTCCTTTTGGTCTCCCTTTTTTTGTTTATAGGGTTACTCGCATCATTTATTTCCGGTTTGGTTGCTCAGTATATGAGCCTTGATCATCCCATGCCCACCGTAGTGTATATGGGTTCCAAGGATGGTTGAGATCTACCTGCTCATTCCTGGTGGTTCTTCCAAACCCTTAAAGAGGCTTTCATTTTTGATGATTACTTTTGGTTTGAGCTAGTACTAGGTTTCTTCCTTATTTTTTTCTTCTTCTTCTTCTCGCTATTATGTTCTTTATTTTCCTATTTTGTAAATTTTCTCTAGTAGCCCTGTTGTTTTGAAAAATTCAATTATATTTTTGAATGTTGTTTGGGGGTTGATATATGTTAATTAAATTAATTCTGGGTATGCATATGGGCGGCTATGATTTGTTGTTCGGATCTGAATTTGTTCCTTTCCTTTATTGGTTATTCTACAATCAGTAAAGATATGGTGTAAATCTTATGGGGTATTACAATTGTAGCAATTTATGTTATGTGGGAAGGGTCCTATGTATTTTCTGAAGCTGTTTGTCAGTTTAGTTCTGCCTAAGAGAATTCGATTGATTATTGTTTGTTCATAGCCTGTGCACCTGGGTGGTTTTCTATTTCTATTTACTTCCTTGTCGATATTATATAATTTTCTCCCTTTGTGATTTTGATTCCAATCTGTTTGCCATTTATTGTTAAATAATGTGTTGATTAGGCTGTATAGTTCATGTTGACTATATTCGAGTGTCATGTAATTTGGTTCATTGAGTTTTTCTTTAGCTATCTGGTCTGCTAAGTCATTTCCTAGGATATTGATGTGAGATGGAATCCACATGTATTTTATGCTTAATTTGTTTATATTTTTTGTTTCATTATTGCGTTGGTTTGGTTTAGCAAATTCTCTCTTGATTTAGTGGTGTTATTTTGGATTGAGGTTATGACACTAAGCGAATCACTTATGTCTTATTTGGTTTGGTTTTTTTCAATCCATTTTAGTGCTTCAGGTACGATTACTGCAGCTGTTTTGTAAGGATTTATTATTTTGGATCTATCTGTGTATATTTTGATGTAATTTTTATATTTGTTGTTAATTTCTTCTAAAGCTAATGGTTTTAGATAGTTTGCTTGGTTTTCCTTGTTTCCTTTAGTTGAAAGGGAGATATTTACTATAGGTTTTAAATTACTCCAAGGTTCTTCATCATATGTAATTCTACTTTCTGCTATAATGACTATTGGTGTTATGTTATTCCAATGACTATTGGTGTTATGTTATTCCAATGACTATTGGTGTTATGTTATTCCAATGACTATTGGTGTTATGTTATTCCAATGACTATTGGTGTTATGTTATTCCAGTGACTACTGGTGTTATGTTATTCCAATGACTATTGGTGTTATGTTATTCCAATGACTATTTGTGTTATGTTATTCCAATGACTAATTGTGTTATGTTATTTCAATGACTATTGATGTTATGTTATTCCAATGACTATTGGTGTTATGTTATTCCATTGACTACTGGTGTTATGTTATTCCAATGACTATTGGTGTTATGTTATTCCAATGACTATTGGTGTTATGTTATTCCAAAGACTATTTGTGTTATGTTATTCCAATGACTATTGGTGTTATGTTATTCCAATGACTATTGGTGTTATGTTATGCCAATGACTATTGGTGTTATGTTATTCCAGTGACTATTTGTGTTATGTTATTCCAATGACTACTGGTGTTATGTTATTCCAATGACTATTTGTGTTATGTTATTCCAATGACTATTGGTGTTATGTTATTCCAATGACTATTTGTGTTATGTTATTCCAATGACTATTTGTGTTATCTTATTTCAATGACTATTTGTGTTATGTTATTCCAATGACTACTGGTGTTATGTTATTCCAATGACTATTGGTGTTATGTTATTTCAATGACTATTTGTGTTATGTTATTTCAATGACTATTGGTTATGTTATTTCAATGATAATTGGTGTTATGTTATTTCAATGACTATTGGTGTTATGTTATTTCAATGACTATTGGTGTTATGTTATTTCAATGACTATTGGTGTTATGTTATTCCAATGACTATTGGTGTTATGTTATTCCAATGACTATTAGTGTTATGTTATTTCAATGACTATTGGTGTCATGTTATTCCAATGACTATTGGTGTTATGTTATTTCAATGACTAATTGTGTTATGTTATTCCAGTGACTGTTGGTGTTATGTTATTTCAATGACTATTGGTGTTATGTTATTTCAAGGCTCCTTGCCATATTAGATAGTATTTTCGGCCTGGAATAACACTATCGGAAGTTGATGTTTTAAATCATGAACTAGTGTTCCCATAGAGGGTGATTTTTTCATAGTTGCCCTGAAGGGTATATTACAGTTATGTATTGCCTGGTAAGTTGGGTGAGTTTCTGGGTGTGTTGAAAGTCTGGCTGCATATTTTAGGATAAGTTCCTGCCTTCTTAGATGTAACGGCAGTTCTCCGGTTAAGATTTGCAGCTCAGCTAGTGAAGTTGATGGCAGTGCGCCAGTGCCAATCAGTATGGCTTTTCTCTGAATTTTATCTAATTTATTTAATTGACATTTGAGTGTCGTGTTATATATTTGACAGCCATAGTCTAGTTTAGATCTAATTAAAGCCCTGTATAAGGTTAGGGTTGCTTCTTGATTTGCTCCCCACTTGGTACCTTTTAGGTTTCTTAATAAGTTTAAGTCCTGATTACAATTTTGTACTAGTTCATCTATGTGATTCGTCCATTTGAGATGTTCATCATAATACATATCCAGAAATTGGGCTACTTTTACAAATTTTATTTCTTGATTTTGTATGGTTAGCTTAGGGTATTGTTTTGTATTTCTGTTATGTGGGGTAAATAGTACTGCTACCGTTGTTTTTTTTTTTGGTGCGATAATTTGAATCTGCATGTATTTGCCCATTCTCCTATATTTTTCAAACTATCTTGAATATCTGTTATACTTTTGTGGTTGGATGGGTTTCCTGCTCTCCATAGTCCACTATCATCTGCAAATTGCGATAATTCAACTTCGGGTGATGCCATAGTTCTGTCAAGGTCGTTTATCATTAGATTGAAAAGAGTGAGACTGAGTACACTCCCTTGTGGGGTTCCATTTTCAAGGGTATGTTCTTCGGAGTAAGTGTCTCCTACTCTAGTTATTATTTTGCGGTCAGTGAGGAAATTTTCAATGAAGTTATACATCCTTCCCATAATGCCATAGTGATTTAATCTGGCTATTAGGCCTTTGGTCCATACGAGCTCGAATGCTTTTTCCAAATCTATAAACACCGCAATTAAATTTCTGTCTGCTTTTCTTTTAGAGTGAAATTCCAATTTTAAAGCGGTTTCTAATCTTATGAGTTGGTCCGTAGTGGACCTTTGGTTCTTAAATCCACATTGGTTTTCAGATATTAGTTTGTTACATTCAAGGCAGTGTTTTAGCCTTTTGGAAATTATGGTTTCCATAATCTTGCATATATTGTTGGTTAGTGAAATGGGTCGATATGAGTTGATGTCAATCAATCTTTGTTTGGTTTTAAGATGGGTATTACTATCGCAGTTTTCCATATTTTTTGGGTAGCTTTCCTATTTCCCATATTTTATTAATAGTTTTATAATAGACATAATGATGTTATGGGGTAAATTTTTGTATATAGTGTACCCTATTTTCTCTTCCCCGGGTGAAGTTTCCTTTTTTGCTTTTAGTGCCTGATCCCATTCATATAGTGTTATTTCTTTATTTAGATTAGAATGTTTGGGTCCAAGGTCTTGAAATAATATCTTACACTTTTCTTCAGTTTTTTTCCCCTATATTATTGGAATTCATTAGTGTGGCTGCAATCGCTGCTCATTTTTTAAAAGTGTTGGGTTAATATGTCAGCTTTTTCTTTGTTGTTTTTAGCATTACTTATTGTGGGGGTTTTGTTGGTATTTTTGCCCCTAATTGCTCTAACTGTTTCCTACACCTGTTTTGAGTTGGTTCTTATATTTATACTGGTGCAGTATTTTGTTGTTTTTTTTTTGCCAAGTTTTTTCTTTGGATTGCTTGATCAGGTTTTCTAGTTGTTTGTCTTTTTTTCGTATATTCTAATAAGCATGTTGTGTTACCTGATCTTTTTAATTAATTAAGGGCTTTTTGTTTTTCTTTTCTAGTTTGTTTTATTTGACAGGTCCACCATGGTACTTCTAGTTTATTTGGTATACTATTTGTTTTTGGTATGCTAGTGGTGGCCGCCTGTGTTATGATCTTAATTAGGTTTTCATAGTAAATATCAATGTCTTCATTTTCAATTGTATTTGGGTTGATATTTATTAGTTGAGTTTTAAGTTTTGCTCAGTCTGCTTTATTAGAGTTCCATCTGGGGATTTTGATGTTAGAGTCGACCTGCACTTCCATTTGCAGGGTGGTAATTATTGGAAAGTGGTCACTCCCCATGGCGTCTGTTTGATCCCCTCTCCAGTCTGCCACCTGTGTCAATTTAGGCGTGAATAATAATAATAATAATAATAATAATAATAATAATAATAATAATAATAATAATAATAAATATAATAATAATGAGGACTTTGTATAGCGCCTAATCTTTCGAACCTCTAAGCGCTTTACACCATCAATAATGATATGACTACACTACAGAACAACAAATGACAAAAACAATGAAATTGGAAAGCATAAAAACATGCTGAAAACATATAAGATACAAAACATGATAAGGTCGCTAAGTTTGTCCCTGCAGTCGAAACAGGTGAGTCTTAAGAGCACTCTTAAAAGGGACCACTGTGTCTTTATGTCTAATTCCAATGGGCAATTCTTTCCACGTCGCCGGGTCCTGGTGTGCAAACGAACGTTGTCAATATGACTTTGTTTTCACCTTGGGAACAATGAGTATACGATTATCAGAAGAAGAGCGTAAGGATCTAGCTGGTGTATACACATGGGTGAGGCTGGATAGGTATGTTGGACTGGAATCTGTCATTGAAACATAGCACAGAGAACAAATTTTGTGTTTGATTCTGTATCGAATTGATAGCCAGTGTAGGGTACAGAGCAGTGGTGAGGTGTGCTCTGATCGAGGTACTCTAAAGATGATCCGTGCAGCTGTGTTTTGAACTTTTTGAAGTTTCTGGAGTAAATATTGTGACGAACCAGACAGAATTGAGTTACAATAGTCCAGTCTGGAAAGTACTAATGAACACACAAGTGTTTTAGTGCATCAACTGAAAGATATTTGTGAATGGAACTGATGCGTCTCAGTTCAAGATATGCAGCCTTGCATATGTTCATGACATGTTGGTGCAATGTGAGAGTACTGTCTAGAGTAACACCTAGGTTTCGTACTGACTGTGTGAATTTAATGTTGGTGTTGCTGATATTTATTTTGTGAGGTAAAGGATGTGAATGAGAAAGTCTTTTTGTTGGGATCAGAATAGCCTCAGTTTTATCATCATTCATCTGCAGCTTGTTACATGTCATCCATGATTTCACTTCAGAAATGCACCTCTCTACTCCATGGATGGTAGCATCAACTTCAGTTGGGTGGCTAGACTTGTATATTTGGGTGTCATCAGCATACAATTGGTGCGACACTGGGTGATGATCTATGACACTTGAGAGCGGCTGAGTGTACAGAATGAAGAGAACAGGCCCAAGAACAGATCCCTGTGGAACACCACAACATACGTAACTGGGCTGGAATGTATTCCATATGCAGATATAATTTGTGTCCTGTTCACTAAGTAGGACTTGAACCACTGTAAGGCTATATTCTGAATGCCAAATTCATGTTGGAGACGATGAAGTAATATATCATGGTCTTCTGTGTCAAATGCTGCAGATAAATCCAGGAGAGTGAGGACTGTAAACTTTCCAATGTAGAGAGAATGTAATTAAATACTTTCAGAAGAGTAGTTTCCGTACTGTGGCAAGGGCGATATGCAGACTGTACATTGCTAAAAAGACTGTTTTAATTCAAATGAGATACGAGTTGGGTTAGAACAACTTTTTCTAAGATTGTTTTTATATGAATGGGAGATTATAAACTGGGCGGTAGTTCTTTAAGGCGTTACGGTCAAGTGTTGGTTTCTTTAGCAGAGGCTCTACGATGGCAGTTTTGAAAAATGATGGGAATTCCCCTGATGAGAGATAAATATTAATAACATCACTTGGTGAAGGCAATATTGGGTCTAATCACTCAAGCAGCAGTGATGTCGGAATCGGATCAAGTTCACAAGACTTTGGTGCACTTGTCATCACGATTGCCCGTACTAAATCAATAGAAACAGGTTAAAATGCTCCTAATGGTTGTCGCTGAAATTCTGTATCATAACTGTATGGTGAAGAGTCAGTTGAAATTGTGCTGTCAAGCGAATCTCTAATGGTTTGTACTTTGTCACGGAAAAATTTGCAAATTGGTCCAGAAGGTCTACTGGAGAGAATGTTGTTGGAAGCGGTGTACATTTGTTCCTTGACATTAGTTTGTTAGTTATCTCGAAGAGCTCTTTGCAGCTGGAACTCTCCGTGATCTTAGTGCTGTAGTGGGATAATTTGGCTAAATGGGCTATGTTTGTGACGTTCTTCTTAGCGGCTTCATAGATTTGTTTATGAATAGTGAGTCTGGTGGAAAGCCAAAGCCTCTCTGCTTTTCGGCGATGTCTTTTAGCATTGTGAAGCTGGTCCCTAACACTGCTATACAATAGAGAACACTTTCTTATTGATACACTGCATTTGGTGGCTGGGGCATGTTTTTCAAGCAATGAACGCAAGCAGTTATCAAGTTGTTCTGCTGTTGGACGTAAGACAGTTGTTAGGTTTTCTTGGATGTCATGCATGAATTTGGTTCTATTTATCATACGGAGGTTTCTCTTAGTAGCAAATAGAGGTGGAGGGTTAGGGACTGATACGTCGAGATGGCATACAATGCAGAGGTGATCCTATGCAAGTTCGTGGGATACAAGGGTGGATTGCAGAATATTATCATCATGTCTATAAAGAAACCAGTCTAAAATGTGACCAAGTTTATGGGTGGGTTGGTTAACTTATTTTTTAAGATTGAAAACATGACTGGAATCTAGGAGTTTTGACGTGTATGATTTTCCAGGAGAGTCAAAGTGAAAGTTGAAATCTCCTAGAATAATTAGGTTACCACCTATCGAATTTCCATACTCCAGAAGATTCGGAAACTGCTTCAAAAGAGAGATTCAATCAGCTTGTTTTTTTCTACTAGGAGGTGGGAGGTAGATACAGAAAAAAATGGACTGACCTTTGTTCCAGTGCGAGCGTTGTTTGGACTAGTTCAAACGATGTGTGGCAGAAATTGAAGGTTGTGTTGTACTTAAGGCATTTGATCATGTAATTATTTGTAATTACAGCAATTCCACCTCCGCGATAGTTTCGGGGGAACGACTTGATGGAGTAATCACTGGGTGTTAAATCCGCACACTTAGGTTCATCGCCTGATGATTGTAACCATGTTTCTGTCAGGAAGAAGACGTCGATATTCTGGTCATTGATAAAATTAACTATTTCTGTGCGCTTTTCCGGTGATCCTACTGATTGAACGTTGAATAATATAATACGTAGTGGTATCCCTGGGGCAGTTAACACAACAGTTGATGATTTAAGAGGAATTTGAACCAGGTTATCAAAATTACCGGCATAATTTTTAAATTCTTTATCTATTACGGACGAAAGGGAGATAACTGGAATTCTTCTTCCTGTTCTACGCCGGCCAGCTTTGAAACAACGTTTCTGTTTTCACTTCCGTTTACATTTAAGTAATGATGAATGTAGTCCAAGTTCGTTTAGTCTTAAGCACAATGTAGTATCTATAACCAAGGTGTGGTCATTTAATGCAATTAATGAGGGTCCATCATATTGTAAGCCGGTTGACTGGCGATCACGTGACGGCGTTTTATTAAAAAACAAATGAGTCTTAACAGTGGAACAAAACAGCTGAGAAAATTAAAAAGCTGAGAAAAATAAACAGCATAAGGTAAGGTCGATGGCGGTCATGGTGCCGACAACCGGATTGAGTCGGGTTTTGGCACCATCATTAAGTATGGTGAGGCTGTTTTCGCTGATCCATTCCGTTAACCAACCACCCCTACTGTCAGTCACCTCTCCCTGACCCCCACTGCACGCCATGAGCATTAAAATCTCCGCAAATGATTGTTCGATCATTTTATATTTAATTATTTCCCAAAGTGCTGTGATGGTGTTTGTTTTATTATCTCCCCATTGGTAATATATATATATATATATATATATATATATATATATATATATATATATATATATATATATATATATATATATATATATATATATATATATATATATATATATATATATATTGAATATTTGCTATTCGCTTTTCCCTGTATGTATTATTAGGGATTGTATTTCTATTGTTGTATTGCTATTTGCTTTTGGTGTTATGGGGATTACTATTGCATTAGAAATGTTGTTATTTACATATACGGCCAATCTTCCACCCCGGCCTTCTCTTCTATGTTTGAAATAGCCTGGGGAGTAGCCTTGAATTAGAGGCAATAATTTGGAGTTTACAGATAGTTTAGTTTCTTGAATGCAGATGATGTCAGGTTTGTGCTGAGTATTAATTATTTTTAGTTTTAATTCAATGATGTTTCCCGATAATCCTCGTGCATTCCATTGCCATATTGTAACGTTCCCATTTGGTATATTATCCATTATTTTGGGGTTCGTTTACTGTATTGATGTTGTTCAACTGGGTTAGTACCTGTTGGATATTTAGTTTAATATTTGTTGAATTTGGGTCCAACATTCTAAGAAGATTGGTTAGTGAAGTAATGACTTCCTCCAGTTGTTTTTCGATTCCAGTTTGTATTTTACTTAGTTTGCAATCGTGATTGATTGTTTGAGTTTCTTTATTTGCTATTTCTTTGTTTTTAGGTTTTGGGTTTGGTATTTGTTTTGCAATTTTGCTTTTGTGTGTACTGGTTGTAGGTTCATTATTGTCATTTGTTTCCATAGTATTGGTGGGTGTGTTCCCTTGATTTACATTTACTTCCATTTTGGCTTGTTTATAAGTTAGGTGTTTTGTATTCATTAGTTTTATTATTTTATTTTCTCTAATTGTAGCCGGAGAGTCCGGTGATTGTGGTAGGTGGGGTCCCCTGCAGTTGGTGCATTTAGGGGTTTTTCTGTTGCACTTTTCCTTGTGTCCACTTCCGCATTGTTGACATTTGTTTGTATATGTGCACTTTGTAGTAAAGTGCCCCCAGTGTTGGCATTTTTTGCAGAGTCTTGGTTTATTTATGTATGGTTCTAATCTGTATCTGGTCTTGTAGTCCCTATTTTAATTAATGTACGTAGGAGAGCCGTGGTTTCCAATATTGTGATATTGGTTTCCTTTTTCTGATAGTTCCTTAGTTTGTAAACTTTGTCAATATGGAAGCCTCCCTCTTTTAGTTTTTTTTGTTAGGGAATTCATATCTAGTTCATTCAGTTGGCCTGTTAGTTGAAGTACTGCTTTGTATTTGATCGGTTGTGACGTTGTGGTGGTGGTTGTTTTGGTAGGCATGGGTTTAGTTCATTGCTGTTTAAGTCTATTGTTCTTGAATCCAGATTGTTTTTGAGATTGTTTATGTCTTTCTACTTTTATTGGTATATGTCTTATTTGGGTTAATTCCAGGAATTTAGCAACCTGACTGCTGGTGCTACAGTGTACTATTACATATTTCCTGTTTTGCCGGATGACCCTAAACTGACCAGCATGTACCGTCACGAGGGCCCCAGTTAAACTGGTTGTGGACAAGTTAATGAACTGTGTCGATTTACTTTTAATATAAATGGTCAGTTCTAGTCTATGGTATTGATTAGGTTTTGCTGTGTTTGATTCATTTTTGGTGGGGTTAGTTGTTTGGACAGTTTTTTGTTGTTGTGGTGGTGAAGATACTGTCTTAGCTGGTTTAATCTGTTTTCTTGTTTATTGTGGCAGGTTCTATGGTGTTTTTATATTTGGGGTTATTTGTGGAATTGGGATTGAGTGGCCCTTTACCTTTCCCCTTTCCATCCCATTGTAGTTTTTTGTTTTGTTTTGGTTGGGAGGTGTGGTTACAACCTCATTGACTGGGTAGATCAAATCTTTAGATAGTCCATGTATTTGAGTATGATGAATTTTTGTTGTTTTTGCACAGTGGTTTTGATTTAATTTAACTGCTTTTGATAGTCCTAAGTCTGTGTTCCCAGTAAAGAACCTCTTGCTTTGGTTTAATTTCATTGTGTTTGCCTTTGTTGTTTCTATATTTAGACTTTTGGATTGGTTTTCTGGCGAGTGCGCCATCACGAGATAATTGGGAGGTAGGTGAGCTGATTGAAGTTTCCGCTAAGCCTTGTGTTGTATTTCCTGATTCTAAAGTTATATCTAGCTTTTCATCTATCACAGGTCTGTAAAATAAATTGAACTCTACAGGCAATACCGGATATCTAATTTTCGTCCACGGAAGTTTAATTTGTTTCGTGTCTGCTTGACGTGATTTGCTTGCTTGCTTAACTTTGTTTGGTTCATTTCGAATTTTGTTTTAACGGATTTAATGAATTTTATCACTGTTTTATTATTTCCTGGATTTTTAAAATTTATTTGGCAGATTACTTATGTTAAAGTTAAGGTCAATTAATATGTAGTTATTTACTGATTTTCATAATAGAAAAGAATAGCCGTTGTTATATCACTTGATTGCAAATCGAACAGAGGGTGTTTGGAAAACAGTGTGTACAGATGCAATCCAGGAATAGTCTAGTGTGTGACCTAGATCCTGTTTAGTAAAATAAGCGGCATATTATTTATGGTAAAGTTAAAGTTAAAGTTAGATTAGATTAATTTCAAAGATTAAGTGCAGCACAAAATTCTTAAATACCGTAATCCTTTTCGTTGATTGGTTGAGCTAGATGGCGGCTTGTAGGCCTAATAGGGGCTGCTGGTCTGTAGTTGTAAATGGTTGCTTGAGTGCTGCTGGTTCCATGCGATATTATAGGCAGCCGTCGCCGCCAAAATTACATTAATCAAATGATCTAGTATGAAATCAAATGATTTAACCTAGCAAATGAAATGATCAATCCAGATTCCAAATGATGTGGTGTCACATGAAATGATTTAACGAACAAACCGAATGATGCTTTCAAGTTTCAAATGACGTGGTATTAAATGAAATGATTAAGTGTGAAATGAAATGATTTAACCCAACAAACGGAATGATCAATTCAGATTCCAAATGATGTTGTGTGATATGAAATGATGTAGCATGAAATGAAATGATTGAACCCCAAAAATGAAATAATGAATTCAGATTTCAAATGATGTGGCGTTAAATGAAATGATATGGTATTAAATAAAATGATTTAAAGAACAAAACGGAATGATGATATATGCTTCCAAATGACGTGTTATTAGATAAAATGATGTAGTCTAACATGAAATGATTTAACTCAACAAATGAAATCATGAATTTAAATTCCAAATGATCTGGTATTAAATAAAATGATTTAAAGAACAAAACGGATTAATGAAATCTGGTTCCAAACGATATATTATTAAATGAAAGTACGTAGTATGAAATAAAATGATTTAACTCAACAAATGAAATGAAGAATTCAGATTCCAAATGATGTGATATTAAATTAAATGATTTAAATAACAAAACGGATTGATGAATTCTGCTTCCAAATAACGTAGTATTAAATGAAATTATGTAGTCTTGAATTAAATGATTTAACCCCAAAAAAGAAATGGTGTATTCAGATTCCAAATGATCTGACATTAGTTGAAATGGTCTGAAGAGCAGAATGAAATGATCAGCTCATATTCCAAATGATGTGGTATTAAATTAAACGTATTGAAAGTAAACCATCTGATCAAAATACGAATCAGCTAGCGTAAATCTAAACAATCACAGGGGGGCGCTGTTATCTATGACGTATGATGTCAGCACCCCGAAACAGAATTGATGGTCGTATTTACAGCATTCGACTGAGATTTTTGCATAGGACAGTTGCAGAGCAAAGCAAAGGCAAGTGTTTCTTTTCGTATTTTATAAACAAGAGCCACGTTTTCCAATCAGCATAAAGTGATTTTATCCACATTAATGAATGTGCGTGTATTATTTTCTTTCTATAAGTTCTGCCCTGTACTGCGCGAGTTTCTTCTCCTTCAACAAAGCGAGATCTATCAACTAAAGAGAATATATCTTGATTTTATTTGATCACTATTAATTAACATGTTTAATGACCTTACACACTAAGCCAAAATTGTGTTTCCCGTCACTTTTGGTATATTTTACATTACCGTCCCTACGTGCATACTCGTTATTCGTCCAAGGTTTATTTATCTATTTTTTTTAATTTTTTTTTATAACTTTTCAGTACTGACTAATTTTAAGATAAACTAATAACAGCGTTGTCTCCTAAATTGTATAATCCTGTCAGTTTTACAGGCTTCCAGATATCAAGAAACTCTGTATATGCTGCTTTATTTCTTATATATTGGTCACTATAAAGGCGGATGTACTTTAGGAATGACATTGTGCTTTTTTTGTGGCTATAATTTAAATGTATTACCAGTAAACGGTAATATATGGCTATATGTATATTAGAAGTAACACTGAAGAAACTATGACCATTAAACTATTAAAATATTAAGTTGAAATAAATAATTTTAAATATGAAAAAATAAAGTTTTTGAAATGATATGAACATGGAAGTTTATAAAAGTTTATGATTAAAATTTACACGAACCTTGTGCATGCAACATTCGTGCAACAATGGTTATCAATTTGCATACTAATTAAAAAGTTATTCTTTTTAGTTTCTATTTCTGTACACATTTCATCTTTTTCCATAAGCCAAACTTTTAGTCTTTAATCTTCCAATATATATAAAACCTAGTACCAAAAAAATAACTGTGTATTTTATAAGAATATCTACTTTGAATGAATTATTAATGTCAGTTTCATAATTCCGTTTCAATTTCCATCTGCACATTATTTCTAGTGCGTCTACTTTTTAATAAAAACGAAGATGGAACCTTCATGATAATATATGGTTTGTAAAGTTCCTTGAAAAATTATGAAAGCAGAAAATATTTTACAAAAATTATAGAAACATGATCCTGGGATAATTCAGAAAGAAGAAAAGAAATAGATTCCATTGCTGCTGTCTTTCTTTCGATATATGTTTCAACACTACAAAGACTTCCATATTTGTAAAGTTGTAGATGAAACAAATCAACATGGAACGTTTATCATCAATTAGCATCTCTTGATACTTTAAGTTTGGGTCTATATGAAGTGTTACAACTTTATGGTGTTAAACTAAGTAAGAGAAACAAGCGAAACCGTAGAGTTAAAGAAAATCTAACTTTCTGCATCATTATCAGATTTGTTATGTCAAGTAACTTCTTCTTCTTCTTCTTCTTCTTCTTCTTCTTCTTCTTCTTATTATTATTATTATTATTATTATTATTATTATTGCTGTTGTTGTTGTTGAACATGATATTTGTGCTCCTGGTGTTTTTAATTTATTCTCTTGATATTGTTTTATTGTGGTGCTGTACACACCTACAAGCACTTCTCCACATTTTCTGACATGACTGAAGGTGCCACCAGTTATTGGTCTAAGTGGTGCTAAACAGTGATGGTGATTGTAAGGTTTTGTTATTGAAGAATAACTCCAGTAGGGATCTATAACTCTTCTCATAGATTTTATTCAATAAAATTTGTATATATGTCAGCAGTATCACATGCGCAGGCGCGCAACTGACAAAATGTATGATGAAAAGGAGAGCGATATATGCATTCCAATCAATATGTATGTACAGCAAGTATGACTTAGAACGCGATGAGAATAATGATAGTGTATGGCATGAAATTAAAATTACGTATAAATATGAGTGAAAACATCAACCATGGTAATTTTTCTGAAAGAAATGTGTTCACAGTATAAAGACTTAGTTTCTAATGATTCGACGCCAAACTATATAAACAATATGTTCAGTAAAAGGACAAAAAATGTCAATACAGTTTCTGGTCCATCGATAATATGCTCTATACCAAATTATAACTTTCTTCTTTCTAAGCCCGAAATGGAATTGTAAAAAAATAGTTTGGGTCCAGTCATTTGGAACTGGCTACCTATAGATGTTAAGGAAGAACCGTCAGAGCATTCCTTTCATCACAGGCGTTTGCAATGGCTAGAATCTAAATAATGTATATAACCGGTTATGGTCAGCTTTCCCATGTGTGTGTGTGTGTGTGTGTGTGTGTGTGTGTGTGTGTGTGTGTGTGTGTGTGTGTGTGTGTGTGTCCGTGCGTGTGTCTTTTGAATGAAAAGCTTTAAATCACGCATGTGGTGTACACAATGCTTTCTGTGCTATATCAACACTTAATTGTTCCTGTGTATATAATCATTTATACCTTTTCTGTATGATGTTTGTTTCTCAACTGTATTTTATATGTTTGCCTCTACATATATATGCATATAATAAAGTGCCACAAATGAAGTTAGTTTTGGTACTAATTGTGTTACCATCATCACATAAGACTATTATTATTATTATTATTATTATTATTATTATGATTATTATTATTATTATTATTATTATTATTATTATTATTATTATTATTACAAAATGCAAAGAGAAATTAACATTGAACCAAAGGTGGAAAACAAAGAGAAATGCGTGAAATTAATATGTAAAACTCTGGCGTGGATATGAGTTACGCGATCAGTGAAGTATGCATTAATAATAATAATAATAATAATAATAATAATAATAATAATAATAATAATAATAATAATTTATCTTTAATAAGGATAACACATTTTGGTCATGGCTGACCCATCTGCCGTGTGGTCCTCAGTTTTGTAATCGGCTAAGTTACAATTTTGTAATAAAAATATTTTTTTTTAAAAAAAAGAAAGAAAAAAAAATACACAAAAAAAATATAAGATCATGCACATAACCAGGTATCTTCGCACACTTATTCTGACTATGTGTGACTATACTGTGAGACATACAACTATGAACATATTCAGTACATAGGTACATACATCTCAGCATAAGTCTCTCTCTCTCTCTCTCTCTCTCTCTCTCTCTCTCTCTATATATATATATATATATATATATATATATATATATATATATATTATATATATATATATATATATATATATATATATATATATGTCGAATAAGATCTGGATATATCAATGATGGATATCATTATAAAGTTTTCTATTCAGAGATTTTAGTATGTCATTGCAGCTGGTCTAGAAATAATTTCTTTAATGATATTGTTAGCATTTAATATTTGTGTTGTTTAATTAAATAAAAGTCAGTTCCTATCGACGGGGAAATAGATCTTCGACTATCATTTCAGATATAGCTGGTAGCTGGCGAATATCATTTCAGTGTAGCTGTCTTATCATCGTGGCGGCACGCTTTTAAGAGAGCCTGAATTCTTTCCTCTCTCTCTCTCTCTCTCTCTCTCACTCTATCTCTCACCATGGATATTGACGCTCCTTAACATACGAGTAATTCCTTCTCATAGCAAGAAATGAGAAGAAGGTTATGAAAAGCTAATCACAACATACACAACCAGCATAAAAAGAAACTTTCATAACAAGTGGATGGAGAATATTACAGATCTCTGAACCCTCTCGCAAAGCCAGTGGAGTGATTATTTCTTTTGAAGGAGTGTTTTCATAAAATTAATGGAGAAGAGACTAAGGATAAAACGACATTAGTGGACGAGTATCTTAAATAAAGATGCCACACGTATAATTACGATCCATGGGAGAGATTGGCACCAACATATTTACGATCGTCCGACTTTATACCGCCAATGTTCGCAGTTTCTTGTCTGGAACAGACACACAGCTATTCACGTGACTGATCCGTGATTCTACCTACATACTACATCGCTCATGCTGGAATGTCTTCACAAATTCATAGTAATGTATGCGCCACTATCTACGCTCTATCCAGTTCCAGTGACTCACACTCCATTCGACTATGGTTCCTTGATCCTACGTAGACAACGATTGAAAACCAAATCCAGTTCTTACGCAGACAACTACCAACTCGCCCCACAAAGCAACGTCAGCAGCAGCACTTCAGTGACCTCCGACAGCTCAAAGATTCCAAAAAAAGTACTTTCACACGGCAAATTAACTGTGTATTCATTTACTATCAGCGCCCAGAACATTGTGAGTTAAGCCGTTTAATTCAGTTAATATGACTCACTACTATTGACATTATTCCTAGGAGTGCATTCTCTGGAAACACCAGATTCTCAAGTACAGGTATGTCTCTTATCACATTAGATATTTTTAAAGGTGATCAATCACAAAATCCTGTTAAATTGCTACATCATTTTTTACAATGGGCTAATTTTTATGATTTATCAGAAGCTAAAACTTTGAATGCTTTTCCTTTTCACCTCCAACAACATGCTAAAGTATGGTATGAATCTCTACCTGATAACGTTAGGAATAACTGGTCAAGTCTAGTAACTGCCTTTACATCTAGGTTTCACACTGACGATATCATTTTAGATTTATCAATTTTACAAACTCGACAAGAATCGTCTGAAACAGTTTTGGACTATTTAAATCGTCTCTTACAAATTGCAAATAATCAAACTATCTCAGATCAAATATTGTTAGCGGTTGCGCTACAAGGTTTAAAAACAGCTATTAAACAAATCGTAATGAATAAAAATCCAACAAATATGGATGATTTACGACAAGCCGCAAATCTAGCAGAGAAATCTCTTGTCGCATCTGAGAATGATGATTGGTCAACACTTAATACAATTTTAGAGGAACTTAAACAACTTAAAGATGAAATAACAGCAGTCAGCTCAGAACAGAACACAGAAAACAATGTACATGTATTATCTCAACCCTTCGTACGTGCCAAAAACAAACCATTTCGGCTGCAAGGCTCTAATTCCCATCATTATACATCGTCTTCTCAGACAGCCAATTTTCCAAATTATTTCTCCAGTTCAGTACATAAATCTTGCGATAACAATACATATCAGTTACCTCCTCGTGATGTGCACTACAAGCCACAACTACATAGTCATAAGCCATTCTGTCTCAGATGTGGATTTTTTTTTCAATCACACGGAAGATTATGTCCTGCACTCGATAAAAAGTGTTACTTGTGTCACAAAACAGGTCATTTTGCACGAGTATGTTTTTCCCCACAACAACAATATAAATTCGCGCCAAATCAAAGGTCACAACCTTGCCACAAACAAACTAGAGACCCACAAATCACATTAGTCACACCTATTCACAAAAATCTTGTTCCTCTTTATGTTAAAAACAAAATCACGAATGCATTAGCTGACACAGGCGCTTCCATTTCGGCCATCAACCTAACCTTTCTTTCTCGCGCAGGATTCAATTCGCGTCAAATTCAACCGTCAGATATTTCTAATATTATAGCAGCCGGCGGAGAGACACATTTTGTTTCAGGCATTATTAAACTAATTTGAAAATAGGAGGAATACGCTTCTCTCATTCATTCGATGTTATCCCTGCTTTGCACCATTCAGTCATTTTAGGTATAGATTTTCTCACTAAATACAAAGCAGTAGTGAATCTAGATACACAAACGCTCTCTTTGCTAGACGATACGGTAGTCATTAATCTGCTGCGCCATCAGCCTGGCTTGGCACGCGCCCAGCAAAGTACAACGATTCCACCAAACTCAAGTTGTTCTATTTCTGTTAGTATCAGTAAAATAAGGAAAAGCACACCTGTTTTATTAGAACCATCTCATAATATGTCAAACTCCACATTTTTGACAGCTAGAACACTTGTAACGGTTTCGAAAAATAACCTTGTTCAGATCTTGAATCCTACTCCGAAACCTATACACATACATGCAAATACCGTACTAGATTATGTAGACGTACTACACCCACAAACTATATTTACTGTTATGACAAGAATAGCATACCTGATACACCAGACATCGTGGACATACAAACTAGTAAACCACGAGAACCAATTAATTTTGATTTACACTCTTCAGATTTGTCAGAAAATCAAAAACAAGAACTTCAATTATTTCTGAACAAACATAGGGATGTGTTTGCCTTGAACTTAAAAGAATTAGGAAGTACTACGGTATTTACCCATTTAATAGAGACAGGCGATTCCATGCCAATTCGTTGTCAACCTTATCGTGCATCAATAAAGAAATTGATAGACAGGTAGATGAATTATTAGAACACCAACTAATCGAACCCAGTTCTTCGAGTTATGCATCTCCAGTTGTCTTAGTCAAAAAGAAAAATGGTGAATATCGTTTCGCTATTGACTATAGGAAACTTAATCAGGTGACACAACCAATGACATTCCCTCTTCCAAGGTTAGAAGATGTCATTGATGCAGTTGGACAAACTAAACCATGTCTTTTCAGTATATTAGATTTAAACTCAGCATTTTGGCAAATTAAAATGGATCCAGCGACAAAACATAAGAGCTCTTTCATAACATCACGTGGTCTTTACCAATAGAATGTAATGCCGTATGGACTCAGAAATGCGCCCGCCACATATTGTATTCTTTTAGGTCATGTACTTAGAGGTATACCATGGTCAACATGTCTTGCATACATAGATGACATTATTTTTTTTCCAATTCATTTGAAGAACACTTAGCACATCTTGAACTTATTTTTGATCGATTACGTCAAGCAAACTTGACACTCAAACCATCAAAATGTGTATTAGCAGCATCTGAAGTTATTTATCTTGGTCATAAATTCTCAACAAAAGGAATCAAAGTAGATGAATCCAAAATAGACACAGTTACAGTTTCCTGTTCCAAAAACACAGAAAGATGTTAGGAGTTTTCTAGGGTTGTGCAATTATTACAGAAAATTTGTCCAAGGATATTCTACAATAGCAGCACCTTTAAATAAATTATTGACAAAAGACAGTTCATTTCTTTGGACAGACAAGTGTCAAAAAGCATTTGAAACTCTTAAGACAGCCTTGACCACAGCTCCTATCTTGGCTTATCCAGATTTTAATAAACCATTTAGACTCACATGTGATGCCAGTGGTACAGCTCTAGGGTATATCTTGTCTCAGATAGGGACAGACGACAAAGAACATGTTATTGCTTATGGCGGACGAGCATTAACAAACGCTGAAAAACAATGGACAGTAACTAAACAGGAGTGTCTAGCGGTATTAGAAGGTATCCGAACATATCATGTTTACCTATCACATCAGAAATTTACTGTCATTACAGATCACAAGGCACTAGTATGGCTAAGGACAGTTAAACACACTTCAAACAGACTAATTCGTTGGTCACTTCGCTTACAAGAATACGATTTTGATATTGTATACACTCCAGGCCATAAAAACACAAATGCTGATGCACTCTCACGTCGGAACTACGACCAAACAGATAACACTGACAGCAAAATAGAGGAATCTCCAGCATACACTAACACTCAGGTTCAGTTAGAACCACCAGTACACTCCATTCAAGAATAAATGACAGAAATTACATTCTTTTACGATAAAGCAGAAACTCCTAACCTTTTTCCAGTACATACTAATGATAACATACCTAGCGGTAGTTCTGAAGAACTACCGGATCTCGCCCACTATCAGCGCGAGTGCCCTGATTTTAAGGACATGTATGTTTACTTAGAACAAGGAATATTACCAGAAAACACTCGTCGCGCAACAGCTATTCCATATGAAGCAAGCCAATATGAACTAATCAATGGTGTCTTATATCATTTTTTCCAACCTCGTACAAAACATAAGACTTCCTCAGATCAACTCATAAAACAAGTTGCTTTACCCACAAATTTGAGACTCGATGTCCTTCTATCTTATCACGATTCAAAAGCAGGAGGTTGTCATTTTGGTGTTCAAAGAACAGATCAAGCTATCAAACAAATACTATTGGCCTAAAATGTATCAAAATGTGTATGACTACATTACATCATGCTCTAAATGTCAGCTCATTAAACGGGACACAAACGCACGAAAAGCTCCATTGCCCCCAGAAGACGTATTCTCTAGGGGGCATATGGACATTTTGTGCATGCCAAAAAGTAAGGAAGGTTATCAATACATCTTATTGGTGACAGATAGGTTGTCACATTGGTGTGAAGCCTTTCCTTTACGTTCTCAAACAGCAACAGAAATCGCCAGTGTTTTGTACAATGAGATATTCACACGTTATGGTGCACCGCGAACACTTGTCAGTGATCGTGGACGAAACTTTATGTCTCAAATTGTACTCGCACTTTGTGAATTATTTAAAGTAACACGTCACCATACTAGTTAATACCACCCTCAAACTAATAGCCTCTGCGAGCAAACTAATAGTACCATCAGTCAGGCATTAAGGGCTTACTGTAGTAAACACCAAGATGATTGGCCGTCCATATTACCCAGTGTAATGATGGCATTCCGAATGAGTCCAGCAGTTAATTCTACTGGATACTCACCTTATTACATAGTCTTTGGGAAAGAAATGACTTTGCCCTTAGATGTGTCTCTTACGCCTAAAGAAACTGTACAAACACAAACACAACAGTACATAGATCAGTTGATTCAAAGATTGAAAATAGTTCAAGAAATAGCTAAAGCAAATACACGTGAAGCACAAAGCACAAGCAAACAGAGGTTTGACCAGAAAGCAAAAGAACCATCCTTTCGCATTGGAGATTATGTACATTTACAAATCTCACATATACCTGTAGGGTTATCAAAAAAGCTTTACCCTCGTTGGGAAGGCCCATATTACATCACCCACGTAGGTCCGAATAGCACCTACAAAATACGCCGTTGTTCAGACAATAAAGAAATGAAATCACTTGTACACGCAAATAGGCTTAAGCACTATAAAGATCCTAGGGATTATAGACCTCCGACACCGGACACAGTCAGTACATCCCCACAGTCGACTCAAACATCACATGATCAATCAAGCAATTAACACACACCAACCAACAATGGTACCGAATGGTAATTAGTTGATAAACTATTGAAATCCAAATGGATTTCTGGGAAAAAGCATTATTTGGTTAAGTGGTCAGATGGATCCACGCCATCATGGCAGCCAACTGAGAATGTTTCTCAAGCATTTCACAGCAAACACACACAATCAAACACACGTCGCAAACGACGAAGTCGAATATTTCGTAATTGAGTTCAATACGAAATTCTGAAAACAAAAAAAAGAACAAATTCCTTCGTATTTGGAAGAGAAAATTATAGTCCTATCGTCCATTCCATTCTTTCTTCTCATACCTTCTATTTCTCTTTTCTTCTTTCTGGCGCCAAATCTCTCAGTTCTCTTTCTTTCTCTTAAGGTATGGATGAAATTTGGATTGGTTCGTAGATATATGTTTCTTTTTTAACTCTGAATTCAGAGTACATAGTATCAAAACAAACAACAACAAAAAAAAAAAAAACCAATTTGAAACATGGGTTATCTCCAGATTCTCCCACTTTTGTATAGTTCAGCCTATAAGTAGATTCACAGTTTAAATCAGGTTTACACGGACTTGTTTAATTGAAAGTATCGAATATTGTCACAGGGATGTCAAATGCAGCTACATAATGATATTATTTCACAGTTATAATACGTCTTAAAACGAATACGCGGTATAATACATCAATCTCATTAATGCATAGGTTTGACAATGTTTAGAGGTTTATCTCTCACGATTTCATACCATTGTATGAAAGTATGTACTTTATGGTACTGTGTCTTGGCGCATTCGCCATAAATGATAAAATAGTCAAAGTGTCCGCGCGATTACTCGACACAGAGATCACGTAATGCATAGCTCTCACGACATGAGCAGCTATTGGTCTATATACGGCCAGCTTCTGAGTCAAATTCATTTGAAACGATAAGGCAGTACATTCTCTTTCATACGTCACAGATAACGTTGATAGTACACGTACATTTCAAAGCTGCACTAGACTTACCGTACCAAACGATTAAATGATATTTTCACTTACTGTTCTTAGGTTAATTCAAAGACGATACATATTCATACACGCACAGGTCAAAGTTTGATTGCAAGTGAACATACGTCATGGTTATTAAGGCTAGTACAACATTAAATTGTCAGTTCCTAACTCTCGATATAATAAGTATTCACCCATAAATATGTTCTGCTGATGTTATACGAATTACATATAAAAGAGAAAAAGAAATAAAGAAAAAGGACACAAAGGAAAAGTACACTAAAAGAGAAAAATAAAAAGAAAGATAACAAGAACTGTATGCTATTATTTTGTTTTACAATCGTCTGATAAGCCTAGTTTAGAGGTAGGTTTTGTAGAATTGTGTGTTTAATAACTATATATATATATATCTTCTCAAAGTATTCAATGCTGTGAAGAAAATAAAGATACCAAGTACTGCATGCTACTATTTTGTGTTACAATCGTCTGACAAGTCTAGTTTATATGTAGGTTTTGTAGAATTTTATATTGTAAGGCTGTTTAAGTTACGTAAACTTTTAATTTTTTATTTAATATCGTACCACGTTATGTTAATGTATTTTATGAAGGTATTCAATGTTGCTAAGTTTCTTCCATTGTTTTTTTGGGGGGAATTTTATCAAATATTTTGCATTGTACTGTCCTTTTTGAATTTGACTGAGTATTTTGCAATGTACTTTCTCATTGTATTTTTTGTACTTTACCTGGTATTTTGCAATATATTTTGCAGTGTTTACATTGTATCTTTGAACTTTGCGAAAGTGTCTCGCAATGTTCCTTTATCATTGTATTTTGGATCTTTCACCTTTTATCTTGTTTTGATGAATGAAATTGATTTTTTTTTTCGAGCCTCGAGGACTCGGCTCAAATAAATCAGAGGGTATTGTTAGGATTGAATTTTTAGTAAAATTAATAAGATTGATATTTTCTTTAAATTGTATTATTAAAGTAATGTTTTATTCATTTATAGCAAAACGTTGGAAACTTAAATCATTAGCTATACGAATGTACATTATTGTGTGGAAATAGGTTATAAAGCAAAAATCAGTCAGCTTCTAAGTCTTATCAGTGAAACATATATTTAGTAAAACCAGGCATTGGTAAAAGTCTAATTCGGTTAATAAAAAAGTAGAAAAAAACTCCCGTGCTGACGTAAATACAGAATGGTTCTTAACTAATGATGGACAGTCGTTTCTACAAAATGGTTCTTATCTAAAGATTGACAGACATTACAGCTGGCTTAATATTTTAACATGTTCCTGGTTTAGAAAATTTAAGGAATTATCATGTTTGGACCTAACTAATGCCAAACAAATATAGATAAATTACAAATCTGAGTTGTACCTTATGTCAGATGATGTCAAATTAAGCCGGTTTTGACCGGGAGAAACTAACCCTTACCTGAAAAGAGCGGAAATATTTTCTCGTCGATGCCTTAAGACTTGACACAAGATGCGTATAAATAGACCGCGCATTTAAGGGTCAGGTGAGTTCCTATCGACGGGGAAATAGATCTTCGCCTTATCATTTCAGGTAAAACAATTGTATATGTCGTAACTTCTTTAGGAATAAGTACTTTTAATGTTTGAGATTTTAATAGTAACATTGTTATGTTAGCAACATTGTTCACTTAATACTTTTATTTATAATATATTGTAACGGAATGTTTAAATGTTCTAAATATTTTACTTTTAATTATATTTATGTAATTTTTATTTTAAAGATTGAATTCGCTACCAACTTCATGTTTGGATTTAATGATTGAAATAAAGTATTCTTTAAGCAAGAAAGAGTAATATCTAGCAACATATTTTAAATCTATATTCTATTTTAAAATTAGTAAAATGCATTTCTTTAAATTAATTGTTACATTAATTATGGTCATTACATTTTTATACCTTGGCTATCTTGAAATTGATTGAGACTTAACTATTTGTGTAATATTCTAAAATGCAGAAGTTATACGAATAAATGAAGTTGGAAAGCTTGAAAAAGGAAAATATAATATGTATTGCATGAATTTTTATTATAAAGTTTTTAGATGTGTTTCTAGAATGTAGTCAATATATTTGTGTTGTTTAATTAAATAAAAGTCAGTTCCTATTGACGGGGAAATAGATTTTCGCCTTATCATTTCAGATGTAGCTGATTTATCATCGTGGCGGCACGCGTTTAAGAGAGCCTTCTCTCTTTCTCTCTCTCTCTCTCTCTCTCTCTCTCTCTCTCTCTCTCTCTCTCTCTCTCTCTCTCTCTCAAAGATGTAGCCGTATCTACACCGTTATGAGTGACTCTTTCCTTTGAGAGTTATTTCATAAACGTTATGGAGAAGATTCTTTGAAAAAATGACATTAGTGGACTAACATCTTCATAAAGTTTTCCGTACCAGCAAGAGTCTCATACGATTCCGTACCTGATTCCCTAGACGTTCCATCATCATGTGACATTCTTTATCTGGGAACTCATCCTTTCTCTTCTTACTATCTTCCTGAGTTCCCAGCATGTGTTTATGAGATTGATCTATAGAACATTCCAGCCAAACATCTCATAAAAATATTTTAAAAGAAGCAAGGGAAGTTGAATTACGTATACTCGTTGATAAGGAATTCCATACAGTAGGTGCTGATACAAAAATGTAAGATTGGTTTTCGATCGAGGAGATCGTTGTTATTCGTCGAGCGGAGATTACGCTCAGTATTCGATGATCTTTGTTCAGTTATGTATGAGATATAATCTGGAGAAAGACCGTTCAAAGAATTGTATGTCATCATTCCTTTAAAATAAAGACTACGTTTTTGTATATGTAGCCATTTCATACACGAAAACAAAACATCTGAGGGAGTCATAACAGAAAGTTTCAGTATTTTTTGGGCTGCCCTTTTTTGGAGTCTATCAATTCTGGACAGATTATAATTTGATGTGTTCCCCCATATGGTACAGCCGTAATCTATAAGTGGTAGTATATAACTCGAAAAATAAATTTCAAGTGATTGTGGCGATAGAAATTTCGAAAGCAATTTTAGCAGTTATTCTGTTGACTACCATTGCACATAGATTATCGATATGCGCATTCCAGCTGAGGTGTTGATCAACGTAGACACCAAGAAGTTTCTGATTTTTTACAATAGATACGTCTAAGCCATTTTGAGCTAGAATTAAATCCATGTTAGTAGATAGACGCTGCATTTTTCCAATTGTCATACATTTAATTTTAGAGATGTTAATATGCATTTTGTTTTGATGACACCAAACTGATATATTGTTGAGGTCGATTTTAAGTTTATTTTTAATGGAGTTAAAGATTTACCAGATAAATGCAATGTCGAATCATTGAATGAACGATGGGATATAGAATATGAGGGCGATTATTAACTGGGAAGGTAAGGTACAGTGTGTAAGAGGTAAAGTATGTGGTGGGGAATTATGATTTTGTTTAGGCTGCTATCAAATACTAGTTCGAAGTTATATTTGAAACAATATTCCAGTGAGCACCATTTATCAACGAAGGGTTAACCAGACTCAGTCGGTAAAAGACGGATTTTATTCTGCATACTAACCTGGATGGTACAAAGGATAAAAGTACCTTACTGGATATTTGCTACCTTATGATGATATAAACTAATACGTTTAATCTATATGGCGTATTTTGTATTAAACGCATACTAATTATTTATTAATTACAAGACACCAGTAAAGCTGCGGATACATGATTGCCCTCAAACTATTTTTCTCATTGATCTTAAACCCTGTGAGGGTATAACATAAACCAGCTGTTGATGTTAATCAGTTCTAGACCAGTGTAGCATGTCTCATTAATTTCTTTGTCAAGAACAGTTGAGTGATATTTAAAGCTAATTAGAATTAGGCTAACACTGTGTTGTGGTATTGCGTTAAAACATAAGATGAGACGTCGTGTTCTAACTAGCAATAACTTTAATATTCTTTTTTTTTGGGGGGGGGGGGCAGACCAGACTGGTGCCCCTCCCCCTATTAAAAAAAAACTAGAAAAAGTATGTTTATGTGTGTGTTCCCCCTGATGTGTTGTTTTGTGTTTTTTAGAATTTGTCTTTAACTTTACCCTAACCTTAATTTTTTCCCATCGGAATTATATACTAATAGAGGGATATTTTGGTCCCAAATGTTTCTATGGAGGGGTGTCCCGGGCTTTGATGCCCATCATGGGTCTCCTGCCTCCTTTAAAATTTCAGAATTAACCCTGGCTAGGGGTTGCCTATATCCTTTGTGTGCTTTTTGTATGTGTTATATATGTATACATATATACACATTGTGTCTTGTTAGGATAGCCGTCCTAGATCAAATTTCCCAGTTGTATAATTTTCTCTATTTTTTTAAAAACAGACCCCTAAACGGTCTTTGTTTCTTATATATTTAAAATTTAAAACATTTTAATCCTTTTGAATTTGGTACAAAACATGGTGTAATTAACTTTATTTTTAAATGGTTAATACCAACCTTATTGTTTTAGTGCTTGTACTATTATGTTCCATGTTTTTTAATCTTCCTTATTTATCTAATAGGACTACTTTGATCGAAACTAGATCTGTACATTTTTTAAATTTTATTTGTAGGTCACCAATATCCTCATGAGGGCCCTGTTTCCCTTCTATGTAACGTTTTTTTCTATAACAATTACCTGTCCGCATGCTCTCATATTCCTAACTATGTAATCTGCTATTTCATCCCGTAGTTTAGTGTTATAAATCCCATCAAAATAAAAAATTTGTTATTGTATTGCTGTGTATTTTAATTTTTCCAATGATTTCAATTTTTCTGTTTTATTTTTTTCACAATTAGTCATAGCATGAATTTTTGTAAAAGGTAGATTTTTACACAATGGACATTTTGGCGATACTCTGACCATTTGCCGTCGCACTGCGAAGTCTCCTGTCAACCACGCATCATGCATGTATTTGAACAGGATACTTTTCATTTTAATTGATTTAAGTCTGACCCAGTTTCCCCAGGCCCTATCCCAATCTTCGGTTATGTGTTTCTGTTCTATATTATTTTTTTTTACTTATTTATTGTGCGGTCTGTTATCCATTTGTATGTTGATTTTGTGTCAATTTCCCATAATTCTTTTGCGTCCCTATATTTTAGTAACAATTCTTTTATGGATCTTAATTTCCTTGGTATCTCTAAGATTATTGTTTCTGTATATGTCTGTTCTCTGCTTCATGGAGAACCCGTAAAAATGTATATAGAGACCATGCCAAGTATTTTTGGCTCTGCTTTCAGTTCCTTAAACCTGTTTAAAATGTTGGTGTATTTAATCAGGGTTGGATGGGAGAGGCCTAGGCCTCCCCTCTTCTCTTTCCTGTATAGTGTTTCTTTGTTTATGTAGTGCATTTTAAAAGCCCATAAATATTTGATAATTCCGTTATCTATGTTTTTAAGCGTTGCGTTTGATATGTCTAACGATTTTAATTTATAATTAAGGTGCACATACATATAGTTTTTTTTGCTACTTGTGCCCGTTCCAAAAGGCATAGTGGCGTGAGTGCCCAGATTTTTATATTATCTTGTATTTTCTCCCTGATTTCTTTGAGATTTTGTTCGTTCTCACTTTCCTCAAAATTTACTTCTAATGTTTCAACTCTGTCTTTAATTAGGGGAAGAGGAAGCCCATGTCGCTTTCCTCTCCAGTCTCCTAACAAAAATATTTCTGTTTTGTCGGGGTTATTTTAGAACCCGACACCTTACCAAATTGGTTAAATTCCTTGAACAATTCATCATAGGAATTTTTTTCTTGTACAAAGTTAGTGCAATCATCAGCATGTTGTAGCATTTTTACCTCCTCTTTAATATTTGGAACCCTGATTCCTTTAATCCTTTGTTTTTTCCTAATTTTAATACTAAGTAATTCTATTGCTATTACATATACTAGCATAGATAGTGGGCATCCCTGCCTCACTGATCTTTTAATTTCAAATTTTTCCGTTTTTGTTCCATTCACCTGTACGCATGAGTTGATATTTTTGTACCGGGTTTTAGTCCTGTAAAACTGACAGGATTATACAATTTTGGAGACAACGCTGTTATTAATTTATCTTAAAATTAGTCAGTACTGAAAAAAATTATCAAAAAATAAATAAATAAACCTTGGACGAATAACGAGTATGCACGTAGGGACGGTAATGTAAAATATACCAAAAGTGACGGGAAACACATTTTTGGCTTAGTGTGTAAGGTCATTAAACATGTTAATTAATAATGATCAAATAAAATCAAGATTTAATCTCTTTAGTTGATAGATCTCACTTTGTTGAAGGAGAAGAAACTCGCGCAGTATAGGGCAGAACTTATAGAAAGAAAAAAATACACGCACATTCATTAATGTGGTTAAAATCACTTTATGCTGATTGGAAAACGTGGCTCTTGTTTATAAAATACGAAAAGAAACACTTGCCTTTGCTTTGCTCTGCAACTGTCCTATGCAAAAATCTCAGCCGAATGCTGTAAATACGACCGTCGATTCTGTTTCGGGGTGCTGATATCATACGTCATAGATAACAGCGCCCCCCTGTGATTGTTTGGATTTACGCTAGCTGATTCGTATTTTCATCAGATGGTTTACTTTCAATACGTTTCATTTAATACCACATCATTTGGAATATGAGCTGATCATTTCATTCTGCTCTTCAGACCATTTCAACTAATGCCAGATCATTTGGAATCTGAATACACCATTTCTTTTTTGGGGTTAAATCATTTAATTCAAGACTACATAATTTCATTTAATACTACGTTATTTGGAAGCAGAATTCATCAATCCGTTTTGTTATTTAAATCATTTAATTTAATATCACATCATTTGGAATCTGAATTCTTCATTTCATTTGTTGAGTTAAATCATTTTATTTCATACTACGTACTTTCATTTAATAATATATCGTTTGGAACCAGATTTCATTAATCCGTTTTGTTCTTTAAATCATTTTATTTAATACCAGATCATTTGGAATTTAAATTCATGATTTCATTTGTTGAGTTAAATCATTTCATGTTAGACTACATCATTTTATCTAATAGCACGTCATTTGGAAGCATATATCATCATTCCGTTTTGTTCTTTAAATCATTTTTATTTAATACCAGATCATTTCATTTAACGCCACATCATTTGAAATCTGAATTCATTATTTCATTTTTGGGGTTCAATCATTTCATTTCATGCTATATCATTTCATATCACACAACATCATTTGGAATCTGAATTGATCATTCCGTTTGTTGGATTAAATCATTTCATTTCACACTTAATCATTTCATTTAATACCACGTCATTTGAAACTTGAAAGCATCATTCGGTTTTGTTCGTTAAATCATTTCATGTGACACCGCATCATTTAGAATCTGGATTGATCATTTAATTTGCTAGGTTAAATCATTTGATTTCATACTAGATCATTTGATTAATGTAATTTTGGCGGCGACGGCTGCCCATACGATATCCCATGTATTTGTCCTGTTCAGTTGTGATTTTGAGGTCTGGAGTGGTCCTTTATGTCTATCTTCATTAAATGGTCAGATTGGAATGGCCATTTATGATCCAGATAAGATGACTGCAGTTTAAGCGACCAAATTTTAACCAAAAATCTCTGTAATTTGACAACTTTTTTTTTAAAGCGACGTCATTTGAAATTGTTTCAAAGCCCTCGTGTTTCAAGCGGAAAACTGGCGAGAAACAAGATAATAGGCCAGCAATTATTCGTTGTTAAACTTAGTAACACGTTTTCTGATTGGATGTTGATTTTTTTTAATTTCTATCTGTTGTTTTTTTTTTTGCTTGAAGCTCAGTCGATTTTTCAAACCGTTTGAACAAGGCTAGCCCTGATTGGTTGTTAAATTTAGTTACATGGTTTCTTATTGGATGTTGATTTTTTTTTTATGTCAATCCGTTTTTTTTGCTTCAAGCTAAACCCATTTATCCACACCATTCGTACAAGGCCAGCCCTGATTCATTGTTAAATTTAGTAACATGCGTTCTGATTGGATGTTGAAATTTTTAATTTCAATCCCTTTTTGACTTCAAGCTCAGCCGTTTCTCACACATGTCTAAAATACAACTTGAACCATATTTGATATTTAAATAACTTAACGGATCATTATTACCTCAGCTAAGAGGATATAAGATACCAAGCTGATTGGTTTCTGATTGAAACCAAAGTGACAAAATTTGATAAACTCTGTTTTTCTTCAACGATGCCTGACTGCTTTGCCGTGACGGGACATCAATCGTGTATTACAACGTTTCAGAAATAATATAACTGCATTACCTAATTGCGACTAAACGCATTCATGTCATTTAGACATTTAGTTCAAATGAAATTGTTAGGGACCTACAATTATGTACACTATGTACTAGATATATTGAAATGGTTAAGCGATAGGAAAAATGAAGGACTATGAAGAAGTTGATTCAATTGCACAGGTGGCTGACACAATATCGGTTATTGTTTTTATCCAATAGTACAACTGTTCAAGATTGTTTCAATAGTCCCTGTCGGTTCATGCCGGAAAGTGTGGAAATACAAAGAGTCAATGTCAGTTCCGAAAGGTTGTTGAAATCATAGCTGTGCCTTCGAACTTTAACCACATTTATTAACATGCGATCTGATCAGACGTTAACAAGTTTGATTTCAATCCCTTTTGATTTCAATCCTGGCTGATGTTTTTGCTCTTGTGAAAACGTACAACTTGAGTGGTATTTGTCTATTTTGCAGTACACTGAGTCTTATTAGCTTATTTAGGTAGTTATATGAATCCAAACTGATTGTTATAAAACGTTCTCCTATGATTCATACAAGGTGGAAACTATGTTCAGGTTTAAATATAAATAAATGTTAAAAACAACAAAACAGTTGAGTAAACGACAGCAACGAAGCAACAACACAGCAGGGGAATCTTAATTGTAGGAGAGCTAGGGGTAGCAGACAGCGGCGAAGAAAGACCTCGAATGCCTGTGGTTCCACCCCACCCCCAAATGGAGATAGACGACCGGCCACTCAAACTTCCACGGAAGGCCCGACATTTGAAATGGTCTAAAAAACGATCGCCACTAACTCGCTGGAAAAAATTTCAGCCAGTGCCGTAAGTTCAATACAGCACTAGAAAATTTGAGGAAATTTACTAAAATGGCTAGCATTGAACAACCACCACCACCTCAAAGCACGGTAGCAAACCTGGACAAAACACTACCAAAATCACAGGCAGATACCCCACCCCTACGGAAGAGGATATACTAGTAGGGGACCTGGACGTTTCTTCTTCTAGCGGAGAAGAAATCTTAGAAGAAGAAATGGAGTAGGAAGAAGAACAAGAGGTAGAAGAAGAAGAAGAGGAAATTGACCCTGTAGAAAAAAAATACAGGGACATGGGATTCAGCGCAGCAATAGACAATATCAAAAAGGCGGGAAAGTTTTATCAAGGCGGGATCGTACATTGCCTACAAATCCCTAGCAGTCTACCAGCCTACAGGTTCAGAATTCTCTCCACCTACTACAAAAGAGCCTTCAATAACCAGCCCACCCACATCATCCATTCAGCAAGCGGACTCCAAGGTGGACGGACCGGACCTCTACAGTCTACTGATATGATAGCCGGCAGTGAGAAAAGGCGCCACATAGACCTGTACATCAAATAATAATGCAGTCATACGAGCGACCTAGGTGTCTACCCAGTAAGGTGACGGGCAACCGAGCCGTGGCAGCGGGAAACCGAGCCGGGGTAGAATTACACCCCACTAGACCAGACTACAGCGGTGCTGATAGAGGGAAAACCCAAAACTCTGCGGAATACGGAAAGCATGCCACGTGGACTTCAAGATGGCGACCAGTGTGCACCACTACTATAACATCAACGGTGGGCACGGGTTTGTACTGGAAGCCAAAAGGAATGAAACAAGGCCATGTCCCAACCCAACTTCCACTGCACAGCCAAGGGGGAAAAGGAAAACCAGCCATGACGGAAAAGTACGAACTGGCTGACCTAATGCATCGAAGAGTCCACGGAGAAAAGATGACAGCAATAACCAGCTAGGTTTTCATTTGTCTGAATGATAATAGGGACTCATTTGGCTTCGAGTACCCTCTTTGACAAACTATTTGGCCCTGAAAGAACTAATATGACATTTTTTGGCACTGCGAAACAAATTTATAACCAAACTACCCTACCATTGACTACACTTTTATGTGTCGCTTAGACACCTTAGTATAAATACAATAGGGACTTACGCATGTACACTGTAGTACTAGTCCCTATTTTTTATAGGATGTTAAATAATAATTTTTTAACTTAGACATTTGGTAAATTGCACAGGTGGCTTACACATTATTGGTTGTTAGAATGTCCATTAGTATAACTGGACTGAATTTGATATACAGGTGCGTGCTTGGCATTTCGTCACCTTTCCTCCCTGCTGCCGTAATTTCTCGTGCTTGCACGACCACATTACGCCGACATAAGCGATATGAGAAAACTAATTTTCTCTCGCTTCACTGCTCTTGCAGACCAGTAGTTAACAGAATGAGAGGGGTGGGTGTGAGTAGGTTCCATTCCTACCCACCCTATGGCCATGGCTTATGGCCTTACATTCACCCAGGCAGTACAATTATTGCCCGTGGTGACGGCCGAAGCCACACCCAGAGGCAGTACACTTATTGCCCAGTGGTGAAGGCCTAAGTAAATAAGCACTCCTTTGAGTGTATAAACGCCTGCAGGGGATGTGGCACATTTCCTTCCCCTCAGGATAAAGTAAATAACTCCCCTTTGGGAGATAAAACAGTGACAAGAGCCTTCGGGACGATTCACTTTAAACACATAATATCAATCAATCAGCCCACCCACGTACTAGTAACTGCAGCCAAGTATGTAGCCGCAACCTATTGCTACATGTTTCCTGAAGTAGTACGTAAGGAAAAACGAACCGCCGCCAAAATCAAAGGCAGAAGAACGGCGGAGCTCGAGTTGGTAACCTGTCATAAACAGCCCTTCTTAGGGCTACTGCCATATTATTATTATTACAGAGCTCTCATTTGGTACGAGAACTCTATTCGAACAAGCTCTATTGAAAAACCGGACTTTATCAATTTTGAACCCACCGCTCAAAATTTACAATCTATTCAACCTAACAGTGACAAAACTACATATGTCACTTAGACATTTTAGATTTCAATTTGTTAGGGACTTACATTATGTACACTATGTACTAGAAATATTGGTATATTAGGAAATAGGAAAATTCTACAACTTTTTAGAATTTGATTCAATTGCACAGGTGGCTTACACAATATTGGTATTTTTTGTCCATTAGTAAAACTGGACTGAATTTTAAATAAGTATGGCTAGGGCGTTTCAAGGCTAACGACATCCATAGGCTGGCTTTCCATTATATTTTCCTTCTTTTCCACGACCAGTACCTCTCAACATGACGATATGAGAAAACTATTTTTCTCTCGTCATTATTTGGTGCCATTGAACCTCAAGTATCTTCACACTGATTGGTTGACAGGCTTGAGTGTGTGTTGGGTCTATTCCCACTCACCTTAAGGTCTTACATTCATGTCAATAGCCCCTCAATAGGGGCGCGACATGACAACCAAATTAAATAGCACACTATGTGTGCATTAACGCCCGTGGGGATATGGCACCATTCCTTACCCCACGGGATTAGTTAAATAGCCAGCTATGCTGGCATTAAACAGTGCCAAATGTCTCTCCGTAGACGAGTGCACATTAAATCAAATTTCGTTCGTTCGAGTACTGCAAGGTAGGTTTAAAGTTTACCATGTTTTTCATCACGTCCGCACATGTCTGAATTTGGATCCTTCCCAAAGGTATAAATGCTACCAGATTGCGTTTTTCAATAGAGTATAATGCCACCTAAAGAAGCAAGAGGGAGCAAAGGTGCTATCACCACAGTCTGGGGATATGAAGTACAAGAAGAAAATGCGAAGGGAATCGTATGACATATACATCTACAAAAAAAGTTTTGAAGCAGGTGCATCCATACACTGGCATCTCAAGTAAGGCTATGTCTATATTGAACAGTTTCGTGAACGACGTATTCGATGGAATATCCACAGAGGCGTCTAGACTAGCCCACTACAACAAACGATCTACCATCACCAGCAGAGAAATACAGACGTCTGTTTATTTCATTCTACCAGGGGTACTTGCCAAACACTGTGTTAGCGAGGGAACGAAAGCTGTAACCAAATTTACTAGCATCAATAGCTAAACATAATTGTGTACCATACAGCATAACAACGCCCCTTTTAAGTCCACCAATATATCTGGAAAAGAACTACTTGCCAAATTGCCATAAAAGATTCTACTAGCAAGAAAACTTAGACGAATAGATTCACCAAAATGAGCATATTACGATTATTGTTAATATAAGAAACGGTAACATAATTAAGGAAGGGAAACGTTAATTTAATAATAATAATACAAATGACTTTGTAGAGCGATAATCATTAGAAGCTCTAAGCGCTTTACATCATCTATATATTTGGTGTAATTTGAATATAATCTGCACCAAATGGACGCATACACGAATTATATATATTGGTTATTTCGTATCCTCTGGTACAACTGGATCGAAATTGTTTCAAAGTCATGGCGTTTCAAGAAAACGTGTGAAATACCTATGTTGAGGCCAAGACCAAGTATAACGAGAGATTATAACAGAATGAGGAGGGGCCCCGAGTGGTCGACTGGTCTAAATCGCTGTCCGTTACGGATCACTGCCATCTCATCTCTGTCTGCGTGGCTAATGTAGTTATGTGAGAAAGCTTGCCAGTATCTTTTCGTGGGTCGGTGGTTCTTTCGGGGGGGGGGGGGGGGTCGGGTTCTTCCTCCACCATTAATACTGGCCGCCATGTAAGGCCTATATTGTGCTTAAAAATGGCTTAAAACCCAAAAAAAACCTCAACAAATAACAGATCGAGGAAGAAAAAATAAAACCCCCAAATTGTGTGTGTGTGTGTGTGTGTGTGTTGTTTTCACAGACGTCACAATTGTGTTCGCAAATACCCACAAAACAACGCGCGCACCTTGTGCCGCCATTTTTAGTTCCTTACAATCCTTTGTCAACATCAGTCATCACCTATATTTAAGATAAAAATCTAATCTATTTGTACATACGGATATTTACTCATTGAAATGATACATATATTATACCTGAAATTAAGTTTCCCCAAAGCACAAAAGTAAAAATAAATCTGGATGCTCTCTGGCTTATATCGAAGCATAGAATATTGAAGTTGAGCTGTAATCATGCATATTGCTATCAAATAGAAATGCAATTATTTCTGACAAACAGGCAATATTGAGATTTATTAAAAATATTTAATATGATACCCTAAAATTGTCATGTTGAAAGAGTATTTCTGAACAATGATCTTTGTGAGACAATATCAGGTATGGAATTAAAATTTCATAAAGTGTATTCTGCCAGAACTTTTATCAACAAATATTTTTCGCGAAAACAAGTGCTTGTGCCAAATACTGCTGAAAAAACAATATTAATTTGTACAGTCAAATATTGTATTTGTGGTGGAGATGATGGTCGGAAGATATTGAATGAAAGCAAGAACCATTAAAAAAAGTTTCATCTCCAGTGTATTAAATTCAACCATGTTGTTAACAAAACATGATTTAGTTTAGAAAGTCAAAACTGAGAATTTTTTATGTTTTTAGCAATTGACTTTGTAACTTGTATAATAACCAAATGTTTGATTTCAGCCCATGAAAACTGAAAGTCATGACATATTTCTACTTGTTTGTATATCCTTTTGTTTTTGCATTTGTTTACTGATGGTTCTTTTTATTTATGAAAAAGTAATAAAGATGGTTCAAATTTCAATGTTTTATTAGAAGAAAAAAAGAGGAAATGTCATGCATTTGGTCTTCTGTGGTTGGCATGCACAACAGAATGTGATGTATTAGGATATCCTTACTCACAAAATAAAACAAGACTTAAAAGGTGTGGAAAAAATAATGTTAGATATAGCTACAGAATCAAAATGCTGGATATGGAAAAGCGCACATTTTGTGATGTTACATGAAAACAATGGATATACAACTCTAGGTGTGACAAAAACAGGTAAACAGGTTTTTGAAATGCGTCCAAATAATATTACTGCAGAACTCTATCTTCAAAATGTGACAGCCCTATGAATCAGACAATACAAACAGAAAGTCTAATATTAAAAATGTAAAGAATCTATGAATCAGTCAGTACAAATAGAAAGCCTAATATTAAAACTGTGAAGATTATTATATGTAATATATATATATATATATATATATATATATATATATATATATATATATATATATATATATATATATATATATATACATACATATAGACATATATATATATATATATATATATATATATATATATATATATATATATACACACACATATGTATACATGTATATACATATATATATATATATATATATATATATATATATATATATATATATATATATATATATATATATATATATATATATATATATATATATATACACACACATGTGTGTGTGTGTGTGTGTGTAATCAACAGAACCAAAACCTTTGCACCTGGATTTTCCAATTGCTGGTAGATCTGTCCATCTTTGTCCAGTGACAATGACAGTCTAGACAGAAACTACCAAAATCTGACAGAATTAATGATGTAAATAAGACAAATCAGCTGCATAGTGTACCAAAATAAGATGCACAGATTACCAGAAAAATCATACAGGTTTTGACACTGTAATAAGTTTACCAAAATAAGATGCACAGATTACCAGAAAAATCATACAGGTTCTGACACTGTAATAAGTTTACCAAAATAAGATGCACAGATTACCAGAAAAATCATACAGGTTCTGACACTGTAACAAGTTTACCAAAATAAGATGCACAGATTACTAGAAAAATCATACAGGTTCTGACACTGTAATAAGTTAACCAAAATAAGATGCACAGATTACCAGAAAAATCATACAGGTTCTGACACTGTAATAAGTTTACCAAAATAAGATGCACAGATTACCAGAAAAATCATACAGGTTCTGACACTGTAATAAGTTTACCAAAATAAGATGCACAGATTACCAGAAAAATCATACAGGTTCTGACACTGTAACAAGTTCAAATTGATTATTTGGATAAAGAAGACAAGTATCACTATTTATGCTGAACTTAAGCTGATCAGTGTATTTTAAATCCAGAGTCAAGAACTACATGGTACAGAACTGCAATGACATTGTTATTGTAAGGTACATACAATAATACTTGTGGGTTTAAGCAGCTGGTTACATATTATGAAATGGTATATATGGATCTATGTTGTTTATAGCTGGTTACATATTATGAAATGGTATATATGGATCAATATTGTTTATAGATGGTTACACATTATGTAATGGGAGATATGGATCAATGTTTTTTGAAGCAGCTGTACATTATGTAATACTATATATGGATCTATGTTGTTTTTTGCAGCTGCTTACACATTATATAATAATAGATATGGATCTATACTGTTTATAGCTGGTTACACGTTATGTAATAATATATATGGATCTATGTTGTTTGTAGCTGGTTACACGTTATGTAATAATATATATGGATCTATGTTGTTTGTAGCTGGTTACACGTTATATAATAATAGATATGGATCTATGTTGTTTGTAGCTGGTTACACGTTATATAATAATATATATGGATCTATGTTGTTTGTAGCTGGTTACACGTTATGTAATAATATATATGGATCTGTTGTTTGTAGCTGGTTACACATTATGTAATGGGAGACATGGATCCATGCTGTTTATAGCTGGCTACACATTTAACACAGATTAATAATGAAAGTGCGCCCTTGTCAAGTCCATATTTCTGTATTTGAGACATGGACCCTGACAGCATTAATAGAGAGAAAAATTCATGGTTTAGAGATGAGATCTTATTGAAAGATCTTGAAAATCTCATACTTAGACCATGTCTCTAATGAGGAGGCCTGCATTAGAATCCAAGGTACAATTGGAACCATATAATAATCTGCATACCAATGTAAAGAAATGTAAACTAGGATGCTACGATCTGGCCTGTCTAAGACAAACCTACAGGGACACAGTGATGAGAACAAGATAACAAGGCAGACAAAAGAAATGGGAAAATAACCTCAAAGAGATATAGGAATAGACTTTTTTTTTTAAAGTTCAAAAAAGCAGTGGAGAACATGGCAAAATGGAAAGAGATTGTTGCAAAGTCATCAGTGCCAGGTCATAGAAGAAATGAAAACAAAAAATGAATACTGAATGCTAAACTTATTCACAGTGGCAAACATGTGCTATGTTTTTATGAAACATGATATACCCATAACATGACATGTTGATTTATCAATTGGCATAAACACCATAACGCCAAACTGGGACCTGCCTGAAAGGCAGGAATGCTTAAAATGGCAAGGGAAGTCAATGATGCATTATATTAAAAAAAAGAGGACCCCCTCCAATCCCCATTCCTTCAATGAAAGGAAAGTAGCATAGTTTGTAACTCAATGTCCTGTTCCAAGGACATATCCCAAAGGCAGGAGTGGTATAGCATGGTAGAGAAGAATGTAATTATGTTATATTCCAAATATTCATTGAATTTGATAAGACTACACTTAAATCATAATCATTAAAAAAAACATCCTACTTCTGGATCCTACTGCCACAGTAGTATATGGAGTAACTAAAGTAAGGTATCTCTTATTATTTCACCTAATAAATGACATTAGAAAGCTGTTATGAAAATATTATCCCCAAAAAAACCAAAGGTTGCCCTTCTTGTTTTTCTTATATATTTTGAGACATAACCAAGGGATAACATCAGTACAGGAGAAATGGGGGTTCTTAGAGATCATCTGATTAACAAATTATCAATTAATTGGATAAAAGGTTCAAACAGAAAAGATGTGTAATCCAAACTAACTAAAAGATTACTACATGTCTTACAAATCAGACCCCAGGGACTCTATAAGGTTCGTGTGTGATGATCTTATATTTTAAGCAAAATGTGAACTGGTTAAACAAGAAATGTTAGTGATAAGAAGAAAAAAAAACAACCAAAACATTAACCATAATGTGTTCTTGTTATAATTCCTGACCTCATGGCCCCAACCAAGGGCAGATATAGGAAAGAAAGAGGGAGAGTTTGTGATTACACTATATTTAAAAAAAAAAAAAGAATCAGACAAGAGATTACAGGAATATAAATTATGCAAAACTTTAATCTAACCAAACTGTTTACTAAAAAAAGGTATAATAAAATTTTTCTTAAAATAAAATAATAAAATTCTTACCCCGATTGCTGCACCCCAAAGCAGAATCTAGGAGGTATCATGGTAATTAAAGAACGGTATATGTGATGATGTTATACAGAATGGTATATGTGATGATGTTATACAGAATGGTATATGTGATAATGTTATACAGAATGGTATATGTGATGATGTTATACAGAATGGTTTATGTGATGATGTTATAAAGAATGGTGTGTGTGATGATGTTATAAAGAATGGTATATGTGATGATGTTATACAGAATGGTATATTTGATGATGTTATATTTCAAACAAGAAGTAAACTGGTGTAAGGATTATTGAAAAATAAGTGGTAATTTTTTCATCAAACAAATGCATTTCAGTTTTAATTCCTGATCCAATCCCCCACCCTCAGAGGCTTGGTACAGAGGGAAGGGGACTTCATGATGATAATATATTCCATATATTGTGTAAACTGGGTAAGCGGTTACTGGGATGCAAGTACTGGAAAACATTTCAAGCACCGGTACAATGTATCTCAGTTATCATTCTTAACCCCTTGGTCATGCCAATGGCAGATTCCAGATGCAGAAGTGTTACAAAGTGAAAACAAGTGGAAAACCTAAATATAAGATGTCTCCATCTCGAGGGAACAATACAAATGGCATGAAAAAATACCAAACTTTACTTTCAATTTTCTTTAAACAACCAAAAGCCTCCAGCAGAACTTTTCTGTGTTACTGAATATAACATAAACAGTCATTGTGACTAGCACATTATGAACCTGTGACTACAGGTTATCTACTAACAACATCCAGTTTTCTATCAGCCCCTTGGTTGAATATTTAGCATCATGTTTGACTACAAGGTCACGTCCAACTTGGGCTTTATTTACACTCTCGCTATTTTCAGCAAGAAACCAGCTTATTTTCAAAATAAAAGAAACTTAATTTCAAAATGAATGAAATAGCACACTTAGCAAGATGAATATACCCATAATCACAATGATACTAATTGCAGGTTGTCTGTAACATTAGCCCCTCTACTAGCATATTAAATTCAAAAATGTATGATTACTCTTGTGTCCTAACTGATTCTGGACTTTGAGCATGAACTTGAGTGACATGCACAAAAGTTTTAAGGATAGTTGGTTTTATACTGTTTCTAATAAAATACAAACCGTCAGAAAAGTTCTGAATCACCATTAATAATTAGATAAGACCAAATTAGTTACTGTATAACTTTATTTTGACCATTGAAGCTAAATGAAGAATTCATAATTAGACACGATCAAACTAGTATAACTGTAGTTTGACTATTATTAAACCGTCTTTACTGACACTTCTGACAACTGATGCCAAATGAAAAAAATTGTCATCCATGATACAAGGTGAGGTTGTACTTAATTTTATGATCATGGCTGTGTTCAATAAAACAAATAAACAATGACTTGGCCACTTTAAAATATTCTGCAATGAACCCTATATGACAAAATATTAGTCTGCAGCTACAAAAACTAAAGCTACAAGGG